>JAJJKE010000129.1:0-62207 GCA_022376655.1 Xylariomycetidae sp. FL0641 | reverse complement strand
AAATTAGTTATATACGATATACTCACGCGTTTACTTAAATACTTTAACCTTTACCTCCCCGCTCGCTTACCCGCCCGTTTTTTTATAGCTAATATTTTAACACTTTTTTAATTTATAATACTATATAATAACTTTACATAAAGTAGCGCTAATATCGTTTGAAAAAATATATTAACTTATTATTTACTTTTTACTTAATTACTTACGAAAAAAAATAAATAAAATTAAAGTAAAATTTTATAATAAGCTTGCGTTTAATTAAATTATTATAGCTTATACCTGAAAGCAATATAAAAACATCTCGAGGATAAAACAGCTTATAAATCGTTTTATATTATAATAAATCTAATTACTTATTTATATTAATTTATTAATAATCTAATATAATATTAAAAAAATCCCGCTATAAATAAATTTACATTATATCGTAAAAATTAAACTTATTTAACTAAATTTACCTAATATATAAAATCTAAAAATTACGCCGATAACACAGCGGGCCCACCACGGTATTAAAATAATATCCGCTTTATAATTAATTATTAATAATTCTAAACCCTATTTAATAACTAGTAAAATATTAATATTAACCTAATAACTAATAAAAATTAATAATTAATATTAATAAATATTTTAATTAATGTAAATAACTTAATTAATATTATATCGTTTTCATTATTATAATTAATACGTAATAAAAAAAACAAAACAAAAAATTTATTAAACTATTAAACGTAAGTAATCACTAAGTTTTATAAACCGCTAGCTTTAATAAGTCACTCGCGTTTAAACAAATGCTTAAAATTAACAATGCTATAGCTTATAAAATTATTAAGTTTAATTAATCGAACCTTAGTGCTAATTACCTAAAGCTAAGTAATACATTATCGCGTGTAATAACTAGTTATTACATATATAATATCCGCAAAAAGTGGCTGTTATAAGCCTAACCTTATACTAAATTATAACCACCCCTACTATTTTTTAAACACTCTTATAATATAATGCTAAAATATAGCCCCCGCCCGGGTAGGTAGGCAAGTAGGCTGGACTTGCGAAACTCACCGATAGCGAACGCCACCTTCAAAAAACTCAAACACCTCATCATACCCGTGGACGTGCCTTGACGTAGCGTCCAGTGCTCAGCCAACCAGCCACAGTCACGAAATCCCCAGCCTTCAGTTCCTTGTTATAGTGAGTGGTACGGTACGTTTTACGTCCTGCTGCCACCTGCGTCCTAGGTCGGCCCTAGCAGTGGTTACCAGTGATTATCGAGGCTCACGTCCCATCTACGGATACTCCCTTACCCCCTTTGACCGAAAAGAACACCCAGGGCTTCTATACCTTCACGTTACATTCCAGTACTGCTGTGACCAGTGCTGTGTTTGGCTCGAGGAATCGGAAGGCCAACTTTCAATAATCACCTGCCCCATCTAGACACCTGGAATGTCGCCCGCGCCGGAAAGTCATCATCCCCGACCACTCTTCAAAGGAAGATTGGCAGCTTCGAAAAAGCCACCGACTGCAACCTCATACACCGTGAAATCAGCGACCATCAGCGAGGTTAACATTAAACTTCCGGACCAGAGTGGCGCCACCAGTAGGTCCTGTCCAACTGAAGGAACATGAAACCGCCCTGCAGAATGTCATCTCACACCTCACCAGAAGAACCCACTGCCATCAACTCAGTTGCAGTAGCACAGCCTTTTGTTGACCCTGCGGTGTTGGAGCGTCGCAACCTATACCCTGGCCTAACGCCATGAACCTCGCACACTCCTCCCCTCTTGGGAACGACCCACACTGGCGCTGTACCTATGTCTAGTATAACGAGGTATATGCCGAGTTTGAATGCCTCGCCAAAGACACCGCCGCGGTGCTCCGCGCAATCTACGAGCGCTAGGGTGTCAAAGGAACCGACATGGTCACGATAGCAACTTGGAGGTCTCCCGCCCGCAGGGTTGATCAGAATGTCCACCACCGAGTCGCCGATCCCAAGAAGTACACAGCCATGAAGTCAACTCTTGGCAAGATATAGCGATACAACCGCACAGTTGAGGAACTAGATGCTGAGATGGAGAAATTCTGGAAGCAAGGCGGTGTCACGAAAGCTGCCAAGTAGCATGAACCATGACGCCCCGCGGTCACCTGGAGTTGAGATCCATACACGGGTGACCCCCGCTGCACATTACAAGCTGTCACTGCTCACGCATCTCCTCAGCTTCCATGCTGTGACACGGCTGAGTATCGGGCCCCCGAATCTAGGATATCGGTAGTGCGGGACTTCCATCAAGCGACTGCGGCAGCCGATGTCCAAATGCTGAAAATCACATCCTGTGGGCCCCTGGTTTGCTTTTGTACGGGCCGAACGCTTCCTTCTCAACGATAACGCCTGGATACAGTATAAATTCTGCTATGGACCCCGATATCATCCCTGGGACATTGTTGTAGCATCTTCGCCACACCGAAACGAAAATTGGCACCTTGTATTCGGCATTGACCGGTACCCAGCCTCATCGAACACACCAGCAGGGTAGCATTCCCTTTTGGACCGGACCACGCGGAAGAAACTATCACGCGGTCGGTTGTAATTCGATCAGAGCAGCCGAATTACTGCACCGAAGTCACAAGAACTTTCATAGGCACTCGGTGTTGGCCTCACACTTGGTTTGAAAGTAATGATACGTGCGTCAGCGAGTTGCAGCTGACTCAAAACGTCCAGTACCTAATTAAATTTGAAAGTACCAACGTGACCAAGTCTGACTGTCAGCTCTACCTACTTACTAGCGAATCTGCTTCGCTCTTCAAGGAGAATGAACGAGTGGCGTCACTACATGTTACATTCGAGCTTACGATGATCTGGGCACATTCACCAAGGGAGGGTGGAAGTATGTCACTTCCTATAACGAGAAAGCCCATATTTTCATCGCATGGAATACATCGAACATCATCAGATACGCTTTGTTGAAGGGTTCATGTCCGGGGAAAGTGTGGGGGTCCCGGACGCAGAAGAGCGGTCCATTTCGCGTGGCAGGGTCGACCGATGAGGTATCTTACCAACCGTGAGACGGATACTGGCTATCTCCACTAGAATTCCGATCCCATGATCTCGGAGTCAAGCCTGTTTTCCATCAATTGGCAATGGTGCAGGTCTTCTGCAGTGTGACCAACGCCACGTTGCGGCTCACTAAGGTGAGCAGATTTCTTAGTGAGGAGACGAAGAAAGAAGAATCATAATCCCTTGCCAGCAGTACAAGGCGAGATGAGAGTCTGTGTTTAACCACAGAGGGACACTACTGCAAGCATAAGCCGCTACACGGAACGCACACTGCTGTTCTGGTCTGTCGGCTCGGTGCGCAGGAAACCAACAGACAAGTGCCAGTGTGACTAACAAGACCCCTTGCCCATCCCCAGACCAATATATGTATAAATAGCATGCAGCCTTTGGAATCCCTAGGCGGAGGAAGAGGGTGAGAGCGCCTTCCGGGTCAGCTTGCCCAACGATAACCGCTGCAGAGTCTTGTGGTCGGTGCAGGGTATACATGCATGCTGTTCGCCATTCATCTTGTCCAGAAGAGTATCAAAGCTGAAGATATTCGCAATGTCGATCGGGCCGGAGGCTTCGGAAGAACCTGGTACTGGAAAAGGTTCCCTGGCCTTCTGTGTGATGTCGAGAGCTATCTATACTTACCGCATCTTGAGGAAACGGAGTACACCCCTGAGCACAGTATTCGTAGGCGACTGAGATCAGGCAGTACTTCCTCTCTCTGATGGAACAGTAGGGCTTGACAGATAAGGCGATCTTCCAGACCGAAGTTTCCTCGATGACATGGGGCGAAGAGCAAAAGGAATGGTGCATCGACCTTGTGCAGAAGCCGAAAGATCGCGAGGAACGAGCGTTTACGACCCGATCTCAGTTCGCCATGATGTGCCCCGGGGCACTTGTCTGTCCGAAGGTCTCGAACGTCCCCGGCATCGCCGACGTCAAAGGCGTCCTGTTCCACGCCTCTCGCTGGAACTACGAGATAACCGGCAGCTCCCCCTCGGACTGGAACCTCGGCAAACTGCGGGATAAGATGGTGGGCATCGTCGTGACCGCCGCAACCTGCATCCAAGTGCTCCCGCCCCTCGCCACCTCCGCGAAGCAAGTGTACGTGGTCCCGTGTGCGCCAGCAGACCGCGGAACCGGCTGGCAGATCGCGGCGAGGTTGAAGGCTTGGCACCCGTCCTGGTGCAAGCGCCCCCTCTTCCACGACGACAACTTGCCGTGCTTCAACCGGGCGGACGTGGCGCTCGTCGATACGGACGGGCGGGGCGTTCAGGGCGTCAGCGCGGACGGGGTGCTGGTCCCCGGCCCCGGTCCCGACGATACCAAGACGGAAGTCCCGTGGACGTGTTGACCTTCGCCCCGGGCTACCGCATCCTCACGCTCGGCGCGCTCACCAACCAAGGCGGGCAGGTCCACGTGACGGGCGGCGACGGCGCGGACCTGGGCGCCAAGAGCGCCGCAGGGCTCACCACCCTCCACGGCGTCGCGTCCGCCGACTTCCCGAATATGTTCTTCTAGGCCGGCGGCGCGCCCATCGGTTCGAATAACGGTGTGACTCTTGATGCCTTCGCCCAGCTCGCCGCCTACATCGTCGCGACCACGCAGGACGTGGCGGGCGGGAGATGCGTCGCGGTTGAGGTCACGCCCGAGGCGGAGAATGCCTGGGCCGACGAGTGCGCGAGACGATCGCGCGTGTTTGCGCCAATGCGCGGGTGTTTGCCGGATTACTTCAATGCGGAGGCCCGAGGGCTTGCAGGTCCCGCCGGAGCAGATGGCGATTCGCGCCAGGGCGGCGCTGTTGGTGGTAGGTTCTGCGGTGGCTGGATCTTGTCGAGGAGTGGAAGACAAGGGGGATTGGAGGGGTATGAGGTTAGGGTCCAGGAGTCTTGAAGGTTGGTTGTCACTCCTTGTCGAGTTGTTTGTTTAGCCTTCTCTCGTTCAGGGGTAACATTCTCCGCCAGTGCGTAACTATCTATCGGGTAGGTGTGCGGGAAAAGCATATACTCTCTTTGAAGCGCACATAACCAGGACTCAGAGAACATTTAAAGAACATATAGCTGTGGAAAACTATGGTCCCCATGTGATTGTCTACCCAGATCTTAAGCTATCTTTTCCCCTACGAACCACCCGTATTGCGATCGAGATAAGAGCAGTAAGACGATGCAACCCTAGAGCTGCCAGCCTACCAGTCGACTGCTGATGACTCGCAGATAGGTGCATGCCAACTTGAGGGGGTCGAGTGGGGTACGATCCCGATGCCACCCATCGAGTTGAACAATATTGATAAGGATTCGGTATGGAACCCCCAACGGGCTCGGACCAGCATTGGCAAAGAAAAAAAAAAAAAAAAAAAAAAAAAAAAAAAAAAAAAAAAAAAAAAAAAAACCGAAATGCTTCAATGACTGGTAGCAGCAGGCAACTACGTATCGGGAAATAGCAACAGGTTGCTCAAGATGGCACCCGACCTAACCTTTGGCCCGGAAGGCGAGCAATGGCACTACACGTGCGCAACCCAGACCTTCGACCTGACCCGCGGCAGCGGTCAGAAGTACAGCGTGCGCACCACGGCCGGGGCGCCGTCCACGAACCTCGACCTCGACCCCGGCGCCACCGCGCTCGTCGTCGTCGTCGACACGCAGAACTACTTCCTGGACCCGCGGTGCACGGAGCAGCAGCAGCAGCACGCGACGGGCGCCGCTGCTGCGGGCCATGGCGCGGTGTCGCGAGCTGGGGATCGAGGTGCGTGCGTGTCTTTCTTCACCTCACGTCGCCGCGCCATCGTCCGCGGCGTAGTTAGTAGTTATTACCTACCTACTTACCTGACTCGCCACGCACCGCCCGCCCGCCCGCAGGTCATCTGGTTGAACTGGGGCCTGACGCCCGGCGACCTGGCCGCGATGCCGGCGTCCGTGCACCGCGGCTTGGCGGCGCTCGCGGGTCGGCGGGAACTCGGCGGCGGGCTGGGCCTGGGCGCGGACCTGGGCGGCGCGGGCAGCTGGAACGCCGAGGTCGTGCCGGCGTTGGCGGCGGATGACCACGACGACGACGACGTGCACTGTGCCAAGAACCGCATGTCGGGGCTGTGGACGCCGGCGCAGCCGCTGTGGCGGCACTTCGATCCCGGGGAGGGGCAAAGAAAGGGGGAGGGGAAGAAGAAGAAGAAGAAGAAGAAGAAGAAGAGAAAGACTACGCTCCTGTTCGCTGGTGTCAATACCGATCAGTGCGTCCAGGGAACCCTCGTCGACGCGTATAATGCCGGCTGGGACTGCGTGCTCCTCGACGATTGCTGTGGCACCACTACGCCTGGCGGGCATGCCGTTACGGTGTTCAATGTTGCGGTGAGTGTGCTTTCATGCCTCGTGACTGAGAGAAGTGTTGGGTCGGTGGCTGACGTTGGGTTCCCAGCTCTACTATGGCTTCGTCACGGACAGCGAAAGCTTTGTGGCTGGCACGGTTGGCTGAGCGCCGAGTGACGGGCAGTAAGTAGGTCCGCGTGACGCCAGCGATCAGCCTTCTGAATAACATGGAGTGTTTCTGAATGATGATTGACTGGCACGTTTATTGTGTGGCATTGATCACTTCAACCTCCGATCAGTGATTCACATGGGAGGCTGCCACCGACGTAATGCGAAAGCGAAGTCGGAGGGTTTTCAGCGGAACGTTGCCAGTAGAGTTCCAGAAGCGACTGAGTTTGGTCCCTGGCAGAAGCTTGGATCCGCCGTGACCACGTGGCTGGGTTGGTAGTTCGCATCCGGTCAGACCTTAAAATAAGATCGAACTGACACGGAATCACGAGTTGCGAGTTATGACTAACGCTGTTATTGCTGGTTAAGTGCTTATGTGCGTTGCTCGTTCATCAAGTCAGCACCGGATCCTCGTGTACCATCTTTGGGGAAGGGGACTGGTTTTGGCACTGGCACAGTAAGACGAGTGAACTGCCCTGAGACTAGATCCAACCGTTTATTTTAGTCATATAACAAACTACGACACCGATGTCAGCATCACGAACATTCTCTGGGTTGGGGTGTGTAGTTGGTAGCAAGCAGTCAAGGACGGCATTGAGAGTATTGACAAGCACGTGGGGTGCGCAAAACGATCTGAGCGGAGGCGATGGATAAGGGGGGCCGGGGGGTGATCACCTTGAGGAAGGGGGGGTCGAGGGACTGGAGAGCCTCGAAGTAACCTTCTTTCCAATGAACCATGAGCATTCTGTTGCCAAGGCCGATGAATAGTAAATAGCCTACTATGGAACCTGTCAGATTCGCCAGCTACTCGATCTTGCCCACCGTGAATACCTAAGTACATACGTGGGCTGCAAGTGCTAGGTAGTTAATGGGATACGAGAAAGCTCGTGCCCCGCACCGACCGCCGCCAATCAGCGAACCAATTGCCAACTCCCAGCATCCACAGTTCCTAATGCGAGATACCATCGTGCCTTATCTTTGGTACAGAAGTTCGGCTCGATCCGGCCATTCACGAGCCCCTGGAAGCAGGCTGGGCGTCTTGGGTGATGGCCTCGGCTCTATGTACAGTAGTCGCTCTCGTATTCATATGTGCAAGAGATGAGTCGCGATTGCGCCATCCGGCTTCCGCATGTAGCATCAAGGGAAGTCGCTTGTCGGTGATCGTAGCCCATACGAATGGTGTTCGATATCTCCATCAGATAGAAACGGACGCCATGTGCCGCAATGCATGGTGATGTAGATGTGTGCGTGGTGACATGATAAGGAACCTTAACGATCCTCGCTAGATAATGGGTGCCCCAAAGTAGAAGGCCGATGGATGCCATGCAGGTAGATCGTGACTCGGCGAGAAGAGTGCTCCTTTGGACTAGATGAAGATGAATCACCGACTTTGGGTTCATCTCGGGGTGTTGTATCGTAGTGCCGACCCGGGATTGCGATGCGTCTGTTCTTCGTTCATACCAACAACGACGTTGTTCTTACAGACTCCGTAGGGGCAGCAAGACTCAGGTGCTATATCGCCCTTTAGGATAGCATCTATCTTCCACTGCAGGCTGTCAGTCGTCACGGGCGCTACAGATCGGGAAAGGGCGGACTGTGCCTACATCTGAGCACAGAATTGGCGACGCTTGTACGAAACCTGCCAGCGAAATGGCGGCAGTTACGGTTGGCAACAAGGAATTGAATCGCATCTTGAATACCGTATGTAGCGAAGGGATGTGTGTCCTGGAAGGATTAGAGGGGGAGAGACTCGAGGTGACCGGAGCTGGCTGGACGCTTCTATAAATGTGCTGGATAGGGTGTTTGCTTGGACTGGTGTTGCATGTGATTCAAGGGTAGTCAGAGAACACACAGCTCGATGGGAGGACATGGTAGATAAAGCATTTTGCCTTCCCCACGACTGGAGGGAGGTTCAGATCCAATTTTGATAGTGTCGCCTGCCGCAGAATGCAAAGTCTATCCGACCGGGCGAAAAGGGCAGGCAGGGTAGGGCGCGCAGGGCAGGCCGATAGACGGGCTGCCAGGTAACGTAACTTTACGCCCTTACGCCACAGGGCTGGATATAGTTCGTACTGAGAGTACGATGTCAGTGGAGCGCAGCGGTGACTGCATCTCGTACGCAGAGCAAACCGGGCTCCCGGCACCTCACGGATCTCCCACGGGCTAGGTATGGGCTGCTGCACATGGCACGGCCCGGCAGGACGGGACGGACGCGCTGTTCATATGGAAAGCTGTGCACTCATAGCGTAGATGACGAACCACAACTTGAGTCCATCTCAGGCTATCCGGATTGCGTGGGAGCGGACGGGTGCGCCGGCGAGGAACAGCGACCTCGCGATGGTGGCGATTAGGACAGGCCACCTGTAAAGTTTTGTCAAAACTTGTAGCCCAGACGCCACCAGCCATCAGCTGATAATAGCGCAGACGACTGAGGCTGGCTCTTGGTGAAGGGGAATTGTATTCGAGAATTTTTCTTAGAAGACGCCCGGTGTAGAGAGTCCCACTGGGGATTCGTATCCAAGAGGACGTTTCTCGAGCCTGAGATGAGAAACTTTCGTATTTCCGGCAACCACCGGACGGGACCTGACCTTACCTAATGGAAAGGGGCTGCGGAGTGTGGCGGGATGTTAGAGTGGCTGACTCCTATGGCTGAGGTGCCCCTCGAAACCTGGAAAGTCCCGGTAAATTCAATTGTCGAGTTGGAAATTCAGCAATTGAACCTATCGCACTATCCATGCTCTACACCTCCACTTTACGAACTCATCATCCCAGCCGAATGGTTATCCCATCGACCTCCCCATGGTCTTCCCCCCGTGGTCTCCCCCCATGGTCTCCCCTCATCCTCTCCTCATTCTTATTGTCCAATGGAACCTCCCCAACCAACTTCCCACAGCTCCATTGCATCCGGTGCTACCTCTGCCCACGCTCACGATGACTTCTGCCACAGGTTATTCGTCGTCCCAGGATGATGGAATTGCGCCATATTGGCGTAAAGATCATACAGATTGCACCATCTTCATCCAATGTTGCTGACTTCCGAGTCAGTTTAACGAGTCTCGATCTTGGAGTCGTTCGTTGCATGCATTGTGGAATCGGCCAAGGCCTCTCCTTGCCCACCGGAGTGGTATCTTGATGCTTCGTAGAATCTCCAAATGGCCTCTTCGGCGCGCCTCGGTGCCAGCACATCATCGGACAGTCAAGGCAGTCAGTCCACCATCTCCGTCATATACCGGGCTCGCGCGGGGCTTCAGTCCTTGGCACTCAACACCGCTCTGCTTGGCGGACCACCGGCGCGACATCCTGATCCCGTGTCCGAGGCCCTCCGACAGCCGGCAGATCGTCATTTGTTGGTGTGCGGTCTTTAGGAATTGTACTCCTGCCATCACCGCTTCCGCATGTAACTTACCTTTCTGCGAGAGTTGGAGAGCGAGGCTTGCATGGGTCGGCAAACATACGCTACTGAGCCCATGGAGCATGGGTTCCTGGTGCCATGGAGGTTAGAAGCTCCGAAGAGGGGGCCGCCAAACCCCGAAGCACGAGGTTAAATACCCGGCAGAGCGCAAACTGTCGAGACTGTGGTCTTCCTGACGGATATCCTTCCCTGTCCTTGTTCCATGAGCCCCGAGCCATGAAGTTCTCCGGTAATCTTTTGGCAGCATGCCTGGCTGCTTCAGGGCACCTGACTGGTGTCTTGGCAGCAGCACGCAACCCAAACATCGTCTTCATCTTCACCGATGACCAGGACTATCTTCATGGCTCGCTCGACCACATGCCGGCTTTGCAAAAGCACCTGGTTGACAAGGGCACAACCTTTACCAACCACTACGCTACCATCGCGGTCTGCTGTCCCAGTCGAGTGTCTTTGATGCGTGGCCAAGCTGCCCACAATACCAACAACACACAAGTCTCCTCTCCGGGGTAGGTTTATCCAACTGCTTTATAGTGTTATGGTCTGTTGCTGACGCGTACGACCAGAGGAGGGTATCCCAAATTCCTTGCGTCTCTCGAGAACAATGATTACCTTCCACACTGGATCACTCAGGCTGGATACCAGGCCGAGTGTAAGTGACTGCTGAGTGTACGCGATACTCGGAGCAACGTATCTGTGCTTACCAGCCCGCCAAACGTAGATATTGGGAAGCTGTTTAACGGCAACAGTTTGATTAACTATTCACCTGGACCCAAGGGATGGAGCCACAACGATATTCTTGTTAGCCAGGATCTCTCCCAATCGTGTGAATGAGGTGCTGACCATGAGGAAACAGCTTGACCCCTACATCAACGTTCACAATAGCATTGTCATGTCGGCGAACGGCGAAAAGCCGATGTACTACGAAGGCTGGCAACAATTGGATGTACTGCGCGTCAAGTCGCTTGCGCGACTGCAACATCTAATGGCTGAAGAGGACCACGACCCCTTTTTCTTGATGATTGCCCCCTCCGCGCCACACGTCGAAAATAGAACGGCACCTCCATCGCCACCTCTTCGGTACAAGAACAAATTCGCTAACTTGACGCTACCCTATCGAGCCAACTTCAATCCTCCCGATGAACTGCACCAAGATAGGCCCAGCTGGTGGGCGGGCTTGCCTCGTCTGAACTCGACGCAAATCGAGGAGGTCAACTTGCTTTATCAGCGACGAAGCGAGACCATGTTGGGTGTTGATGACATTGTTGCAGATGTCGTGGACATGTTGGAGCAGAAGGGCGAGCTGGACAACACGTACATCATCTTTTCGACGGACCAGGGATACCACTTGGGAACGCATCGGGATGTAGGGAAGTGCAGTCCTTACATCGAGGATGCGAACATTCCCTTGGTGGTACGCGGGCCCGGTGTTGAGGAGGGTGCTGTGTCGGAGCTGCCTAGCACCGTAACGGATTTCGCCCCTACGTTCTTAGAGATCGCCGGCCTGGCTGAGGAGGACCGCCCAGTATTCCTCGATGGGACGAGCATGCTTGAGGGTTGGAAGAACCCCCAAGACCAGTCTATCGGCAAGTCCAAGGAGGCAATCAATGTTGAGTTCTGGGGACGCGCTTACACTGAGATCCCCACTTGGGCGGGAGGCGATGATTACCCGGGCCTGTACAAGAACAACACGTACAAGACGATGCGCATAGTTGCCGAGGAGTATGCGTGGGTCTACTCGCGGTGGTGCACGGGCGATACCGAGCTGTACGACTCCAAGAGCGACCCCTTCGAGCTGACGAACCTGGCCAAATCGACCGACCCGGACCTCGAGCGGGTCAAGTCGCGCCTGAACGCCCTCCTTATGGTCATGAAGTCGTGCGAGGCCGACACCTGCCGCAACCCGTGGAGCGTGCTGCAGCCGGCGCGGAACGGGACGGCGAAGGCGATCTCGAGCCTCGGCGAGTCGCTGGACCCGGCGTACGACGCCTTCTTCGCGACGATCCCGCAGGTCAACATCGCCGAGTGCGTGCAGTACCAGTACGCGCCGAACGAGGTGCCCTTCTACCCGCCCGAGGCGCAGTTCGGCCTCGGCACCGCGCACCGCGACCCGCTGGCCGACGGCGTCTTCGAGTACCCGGACGTGGACCCCGTCGCCCAGGTGCCCTACGTCGCCGGCGGCGGCTGGGAGCAGCGCAACGCGACCCTGGAGATGCTGCTGCGGGACGCACGGCCCCTGTCGGACGACGAGCTCCAGCAGAAGTGGAACGTCACCTCGTGCAACGAGGGCCAGGAGTGCAGCATCAACCCGAAGGATCTGCTGCTCTGAAAACGGGGTTGGGAAAGTTCCGTGCGTGCCAGGAATGTCCCGTAGTTATTGACGTACGAGCGTTGTAATCGCACATTTTGGCCCCCCCTAGTGTACTGGAATGAAAACATCTGACCACGGCTGTCAGACGTACTGGCTTGAACGCAACCGGACTCGACGCTCCATCAAGAGCTCGCTTCGTGGGCAATCCGGTATCACGATGCACATTCCGATCGACGCCGGCATTGAAATCCTTTCATCGTAGCTGCGTTGTGACGTTTGCGTGGACGGCGTGCGTACGTGTCCGAGGAATTTGCGTCGCAGTTGGAGATGGCTGTCTAGTTGATGAGCCCGTACCGTGGCCTCGGGCTCTCGCTTAACGACCCTGGTGATGGCATGTCGGGCAATGGCCATAGTCGTTCGCCGCGGGCCTGGCAGTGTCGTTGGCTTACTGAATTTACTGAACGGCATCCCAGAGGCAGTGCCGTTTTCCCTACCGTTTTGGTTTGGATTTCCTTGACAACAGTTGCAGGACGGCTTGTGAGGTCGACCGATGCACCTGAAGTATTTCCTTTCCAACATCCGCCAGGCAGACTGGAGGCTCACCAACATCACTTGCTCCACTGGTTTCTGCTCCGTCACCTACAGACAAGCTCTCCGACTCCCCTACTCCACAACCCTCAGTCTCAGTGCAGACCCCATACCTGACGCATGATATCCCATCCTTGACATCGAATCCTCAGCCCACTGGTGATCTTCTGTCTTGCAATCTGCACACCTCGTGTCTCTTTGCTCCAGTCCGCAAAGCCTTTACTCGCCACCATCATGTGTATCCTGCCATATTCCGCTTTTGCGACCTGCAAACGTGCACACCCCTCCGGCACGTTCCGGCCGACTGAGCTTTGTGAAGATAGCGTCGATGGGAAGACATGCGATCTTTTGACGTTCAAGCCCGTGGAAATCCCGGGAAGTTGCGAGTGGTGCACCCCTATATTCGTTAAGTTGACGAAGGCGTGCGCAGAGTTGCATAATCTGAGAAACACATGGCCAGATGAAACAGTCGAGGACGAGATGGCAGCCCCGGAAATGGAAGCTGAAGAAGCGTCGATTGGCCTTGCCAGAAACCGGATCACAGAAAGTCTCGCAAACGAGGGGGGACGCAGTGCCAATCGTACCTCGGAAACCGAACCGGACAATGGACACAAGCTCTTCAACAACCGAGTGACAGCTGTCGAAACGCTGGCGAACCTGATGAAAGGCGAGACGCAAAAAATAAGAGGGGAGTATCATCGAATCCTTCTCTATCGCCGGCTCTGTCGATACATTCGTGGGTAGCTCCCATTCCCTGCCGTCAATCCTGATGATGGTCGCCTTCTTCTCGCTGACTGACCTTGGTGTGGCCTTAGTCGAAGAGGGTATTGCCACCCCCCCACGCAGGGACGATGAGTCCTCGATAGGAAGCCTCGACCCTGCGATACCGGGAAGAGTTGACGATAGTTTGAAGAGGATTTTCAAGGACATGGAAAAGTGGAAGGACGGGGTCTTGAAGGGGCTGGCGGAACTTTCTTATGAAGAGGTGAAATGCAACATTCGTCACTGCATAGACCGAAACGTCATTCGGGATCCGGGGAAGAAATGAGCCACCACGATATCGGACTGTCTCCCAAGAGTCACACTTGGGCTTCACGATGGCAGTCTCCATCCAGGCCCCGTGTCTTCCCGTTTGCGCTTTGGGAACAGTCGGAAGGCGCCATGGTGTTCTCAACACCGCTGGCTCGTTCAAGGGTTGGGGACACCGGACAGGCGCCTGGCAAACCCACCAGCATCGACGCTGCCGGCTGCTTCCGCTTCTTCTTCTTCTTCTTCTTCTTCTTCTTCTTCATGACGACCAACGCTACGAATCAAACCTCTCTCTGTTGCATATTTCCGGTTGCTTTCGCTCGACGAACATAACGCCAACCAGCGCAACGCGACCGACCCTACAGATGCTGCTGCGGGACGCACGGCCCTTGTCGGATGACGAGCTCTAGCAGAAGTGAAACGTTACCTACCACGCGCAACGAGGGCCAGGTGTGCAGCACCAAGCCGCAAGCTCTGCTGCTCCAACAGCGAGGATGGGAAAGTTCCGTGCGTGCCAGGAATACCCTGTAGTCGGTTAAGTACCAGAAAGGCGACAGCACGTGCCATCTTGGGGGTACTTGAAAGGAAACGACTACATGTCACCGTCAATTTCTCCACCTCCTCGGAACGTGACCTCACCCTGGAATGACGATGCACTTTTTCTTTCACGTTGGTAGAAGCAGGAGAGACACCGGGGCATCTACGTCGCAGTTGGAGATGGCTTTGGGATGAGCCGGTGCGGTGGCCTCGGGTGTTCGCTTACTACCTCATAAGAACGATGTCGGGAGGTAGGTACATGTTGGGCATTGGTCATACTTTTCTTGCGCACCTCTTGAGACGTTCTCTTGTCCCAGCTTCTATGAGCTGGAACGGGATCTTGATCGCCGCCGTTTTCGTTGAAGTTCGGAACAATTCCCCCGCCTCCCCCCCTCTCCGGTGGTTTCTGGCCAACTCATGGATGCACGGTGACAGTGCCAACCAATGCGGAGAGAACTGCGCGGCCTTCCGTGACACATTCCACTGGCTTAGGCAGTATCGCCCGCCACAATGGGGCAGATCCCATGGCAGGGTCACCAGGTTATCCCTCCACCAAAATGTGCCTATGGACTTATGATGACCTCTTTCCTAATCTTGCGCGCCCTGGTTGAAGGAAGTGCCGAAGGACGCATTCCGGCAGCTGGAAGGCCTTCATTCTCCCTCTGCCAGCCTCTGAAAGGTACCAAGACGTTCGGAAATCGCGATCTCGTGAAAGCGTTTGGGACATTGAGCAGGCGCCCGGCGACCAACCATCATCGACGCTGCCGGCTGTTTCTACCTCATGGCGAGCAATGTTACCCATCAAACTTCCGAGGAATATCTCGGCAGCCTCAACGGCACCAATTCGATCGAACGTATCCTCCCGCCAACCCCCATAACATGCGTATTACACGATCTCCAACGTTGAGTATTCCGGTTGCTTTCGCCCGATGAACATAACGCCAGCCAGCGCAACAAGCCAACAGGACATGATACTACAGATGCAGGCTCGAATATGAATTGACGGGTATATCCAAAACTTGAATCCTTTGGTCAGTCCGACATCGAGCAGTGCTTCTTGCTTCATTGCAGTCGAGGCTCTCAGCTACTTGGCGGTACCCGGACTCGGATTACTTGGACAGTACGGCGGCTACGCGACAAGAAGATGTGTTACAAGCGGTATTCCGCCTACTCAACCTGTGGATTCCAGGTGGCAGACGCGACACCCTTGCTGTTCCGGCCTTGCAAGTCCTACCAAGGAGCCAAAGGCCACTGCCCGGGGACCGTGGTATTCCAGCCAGCTTTCCTCGAACGAGAGCTCGACCGGTGCGAAGCGTGCGCAGACCTGTTCAACTGCCTCGACAACGCGTACGAGGCCGTCGAGGAGTTCCTGGCGGGACTGCCCTGCGTGTCGAAGAAAGAGCAGGGCGACGTCCCGAGGAGCATCGCGGCGTTCAAGCAACGGCAGAAGACCAGCCTGGCGGCGGAGTGGAAGAACCCGCTCGACCCGCACGCGACGACCATGAAGCACGTCGGCCACGAGATGTGCGCGGACGAGATCGACCTGGTCCTCAAGCTCCTCAGGTGCGCCCGCATGAAGCTGGCGCAACCAGTCCCGGAGGCGAAGCGTGCGCGGCGCAACCTCATGTGCCACCGCGGCCTGTGCCATATGCGTAAGTTGCCGCGTCCAGCGCCCCCCCCCTCTTCCTTTCTTTTCGGCCTCCGCGACCGCGACTGACGCAAGGCCCGCATGGCCCCAGTCAAGTATACCCTAAACACCACTTGGATAATCAACGGTTTCATAGAATACCACCAACACGGTGCCTTCAAGCGAATCCTCGACGGCTTTTTCTCGCTCGGGCCCGGCGAGAATGACGACGACCCGGTCATGCGAGCCCTGAAAATGGAATGCTCTTTGGATCAGTCTATAGACGCATACATGGGCGACAAGCCGATGGAATATTTCTTCGACCTGTAATGAAGACGTAGAGCGATTCGGTCCTCCGACCGATGCAGCGTTGCTTTCCGATCAGCCTTTCCCGTCATCCATCTCGGTCGCATACCCAGGTCCTCTGCACGTCATTTAGGGAAGACGGCGCGCATGTGTCTTGTGAAGGAGGACTGAGAGCAAGGAATGTTCGATCTGTTCATACTATCCGTAGTTGTTATCCGTTAGCGATTGTCGCCCATGCCAAAGAACCTTTCTCTGGTAGCTGTACCAGCGTGCCATCAAGATTCCACGTGCCATGCCCATACCGGTGGACGACAAACTCCCTCCCTCCTGGCATCTCTGTGATTAAGTACATATCGACATGCCAACGACCTCCAAGTCGACCAAGACAGAGTAGACTATCAACTCCCCGCCGAAGCGCGCGATGTCCTGGTATGATCAGGGTCCCACCGGTGCTTCCTCTCCTCATGCCGACGGCAGATGTCCGGGCGTTGGAAATGCTTGCCACATCCTGGCACGCGGCAGGTGTAGCGAATCTTCGCGTGTATATCTCAGACGTGCTTCCCGAAGTTGGACGTCGTTCTGAAGTCGCGGCGGCACTCGTCACAGTACGTCTTCTTGATTCTCCGACGTGCCGACGCGGAGTCGGAGCAAGAAGGTGCACGGTGACCCTCCGGCTCAGGCCTGGTAACGTTGGTGTCGGGGCGCTCACTAGGTAGTCAGGCATCAACATGGATCACGATCAAGCGGCGTGGTAGGAGGGAGGGCCGAGGTGGCTTGAGGGAGCGAGGCGTATTTGGCAAGCAAGAGACTGCGTCTTATGAATACGGGATACCAGAGGGAAGGATCAAAATACCTCAATTGGGTCGCTGATGATGTCTGGCCAGTGGTACCTGTGAAGGTGGTTGTGACCCCAGCGGTCACGATAGGGCTGAGGTTTGAGTGGAAGTCGGCCCTATCTCCTGTCAAGCCTGTGTAGGCACAGGTCCCTCCAGGCATCGATACAGCGCTCTTCAAACAGGCCTTCAGGAGAGTGGAAGTACGCTCGACGATGCGCGTTTCCTTGCATGCTGACCCTGAGGCCAAAGGAAAGAGTTCCTTTGCCACGAACGCGAATGGTGAGCCGAGCAGTACTGCAAGATGTCAGACCACAGTGACGCGCCCAGTCGGTCGGTTCAGCTTACCTAGAAAGAAGGCAAACATGAAAGCGATGGTGCCCGCCAAGATCAACGTGACGGTAGGATTGGTGTCGCAGAACTACCAATCGGGCATAGAAGTTCGTAGGGCCAGGGCGGTATATCTGGTGGCTTCTCCGGAACTGGGAAATGGCCTGCCATTCTCGAGATGACATCGTCAGGTCCAAATGTTTCCGCCCTGCGACATGTCTCCGGGCTCGGGCCCGTAGTCATAGCTTGATCGTCCGCCGTGAGCCACGGTATTTGAGCTTTCTGCGGATCTGCTTCTTGTGCCAAATCGATGCCTAGCGCGCAAACGAGCTGGTTTGCCCGCTTCATGAGGCTCGAAACATCATCTTGGAACCGGTATAGCGCTGTCGCAAGGCTATAAGCGTCACTCGTTGATGAATCCTTTGCCGTAATATCGATGTGCCAAACAATCATAATCGACAATTCGAAGTCTTTCAGATCTTGAATACCTTCGGGCCCGTTTGCGAACAGAACCTGCCATCGACCGAGATCATCGATGAATTCTTGCTCGTACTCCAGGCCATCCATATCTAAAATTGCGCACATTGACTTGACGAGTCCGACCATGAGGACGGCCTCTGCGACCTCGCAAGGTAATGTTCCTTTGCACAATCCACGCAAGGCATTAACGGACCATCTCCACGCTACATTAGAGGCCTCGGGAAAAGAGAAATCATATCCATTCAGAGCTCTTGACATTTCTCGGTGGTCTTTTGCGAAGCGATACCTCAATGGAAGTCCCGTCAGGTACCGCGGCTGGAGGGTTTGGTACTCGAGCTGTGACAGCCATGTCCGGGTACCAGGAGAACAATAAGAAGGGGAAAGGAAAGAAGTCGAAGTATGCCAAGGCGGGTTCGAGCGGACAGTAACGGCAGTAAGTTGAAGACCAACACCTCACCAGACTGTATAGCTAACACGTTGGCGCCCCATGTCCGGCAAAAACAGTCCCCTTGGTCCGAGGGGATATGCTTCGAGCAACGCGGTGGGAAGTCGGTTTGTGATTTTGCGCTTGGTCGAAGGTTGATTCACCGGGTATGAAGGCCCAAATGATGGAGAGTGTATTCTTATATAGAACGCTCAAGTCCGTGTTAACATCCTTCGTGATCTTGGTGGCTTTGGTCGGGGGCTTCCTCGGGCATGAGGGCCTGCCATGCCATACTCGGAATCTCAATATTCTGTTCAACGCGTACCCGTCCGTAACCACTTTCTCGCACTAGGTCGTCAATCTCCTGGCGCTTCAATCTGAAAGCATTCGTCTTTCAGAACCCCAGTGACGAGATTCGCCATCGTTACATTCCAGGTACAAAATCTTGAATGCAAGTTGTGTAGTCCTTCAGATCAGCATGACCTCCACAGGCCTGTCCGTATCGTCAAAGACATCCTCCATAATCGCTTTGGCCGATCGATCCTCGAACAGGGTCGCGATGCCGATTCTCCTCCAGAGCCGAACGCTGCGCGGATCAAGCGTGCCATCCTCGGACTGACCGCGTAGGATGAGACCTGTGGCTCGCGCGTGGTCGTTGACGTGCATGTAAACCAGGACGCCATGTTCATGCTGCGCATCCGGGTCATCGAAGTCCACGTGCCCGTATGCCACTACTGACTGCGGCTTCCGGTCATCATGCGAGTGTCGGGTATCCGCGGCGACCAGATCATAAGGGAAAAACGGCCGCTTCCTAGCTGCGGTTTCGTGTCTAACCATACAGCGGATGTGCTTGACCAGGGTTCTGACCTTGAGATAACCACGCGAGTCTGAGTTCGGGTCGGGACTGTCCTGATCGGTGCCTATCACTTCGAATTGGCATCGACAGAGGCGCGCGAGCAGCGACCCCGGAGGCGAAACCGTCGCATCTCTGAAGGCCTGATTCCATAGAGAGATCTGACCCTCCACAGACGCCCATGACCAACTTGGGGCGCGCCACTCGGGAGTTGGGCTTGGGGCGCGCAATATCGCACACCATAAGAGTTCTTCCCGAAGGTTGTGAAGCCACATCCCAGCAAAGCGGATGTAAGTTTGTTGAGTGGCATCGATGATTTCCTCTGCGATGCTTTGGATAGCAGGTAGCTTATCTTTGCTAAATGTCAAGTTACGCGTGCCGTATTCGCAAACATAGAGTTGCCAATGCTGGTACAGCTCTGAAAATGCCGGTGCATGTTCGCGTGGCCAGAGGATACTGCTGGTGAGATCCGGCTCTTGCGTAGGCTCGTTCTCTTCCGATGTGAGGTTACCGCGGCATTCGAAGAATATCTTATTCCTGCAGAAATGGATCATGCGTGTGGATAGACTGCGTTCTTGCATAGTCCAGCCTCTCGTGTTCCATTCTGACGCGTTCACTGCGAACATCCGGTGAGTCTCCCGAGGCTGCGGGTGCCCAGATATAATAATGTAAGAGCCTCTAAATCCGGAATCGCCTCCATTTCGCTGGCCACTGCGGTAGGAAATCTTAATGGCTGGAACGGTCTCGGTATCGCGAGCCAGGAACCCATCGCGGCATGATGTGGCTGACGTGGCGACGATGGTCACCACGGCATATCGATACACAAGGTGCATTTGACCGGATTGCACTTTCCAATCGTCTGCGGAATCCTGTTAAGCAATATTGCTATCGTCAACTTGGCTGCGGTGGCCAGGGCCCTAGAGTACAGAAGGAT
Organism: Xylariomycetidae sp. FL0641; assembly: GCA_022376655.1. NCBI lineage: Eukaryota > Fungi > Ascomycota > Sordariomycetes > Xylariomycetidae sp. FL0641. Next base: position 42,036 of record JAJJKE010000129.1, on the reverse strand, counting down.
GGTTACCTGGATGATACACAGTGAGTCGATCCAAAGATACCGAATACCCAAGCTCGAGCACACTCGAGCAGCATCGAGAAAGTTTCGAGGCATATCCGACTCACAGATACTTTGCTGTAACTGGGTTTTGTTGGCCTTCGTGAGCCGGAGCGGAGGAGACGTCTTCATGTCGCCCCACATGTGACTCAAGGCCGCGAAAGAGCTGTGAGCTGACACTGTTGTGTTGCAAGTTTCAAGAAGTTTGATCTGGAGAGCCCCTTGCACAAGATCGATCCTCAAAAGCCTGGCTGGTATCCAAGGCCTTGATGTTGCTGAACATGCCGTATGGTTGGCTGTGCAATCCCGGATCCACCCTTGCATCAGTCTGATATTCTCGATTGAAAGCGATGACTTAGAAGGCAATCTTCTACCTGGAAAATCTGTTTCGGAGCATACCAGAACAGCAACGCGTTAGCCCTTTTCGAATGATCGTGAAGGCCGAAGTTGGACTTGCCAGATGAGTCAAAGACAGGCATGTCAACATGCAGTCCGCTCCAGGGGAAACGGTGGTCCTCGGTGTCCAGACGACCAGAAAATGGCGAATACGAGAACTCGAGTGAAGTTACCGCACCACTGAGCTGACGAGGCAATTCGCTAACACGCTCTATGGCTACGGGCCTGACAGGCAATCGCGGAAAGTAGTCGAAGGCAGCTTTGATCCTGACTTTCTGATCCCAAGATCCAAGGATCTGTCTTGCTCGTTCATCGGACATCCATACAAGACTCCCTTTACTTTCTTCGACGGACCGCAAAGCATGAGGAGGTATCGCCGCGCGAAACCGCTCACGAATTAGGCCGCAGAGGCTGCACCCCGCCTCTGCTGATATCTTCAGGTTCGTAAAATCTGGGTAGATATCCAATCTTGTGTATGGTGTCTGGAACGTTGTTGATCGGTCGCCAGGAAGATTCTGCGTGTGATCAGGTACAATCGATGCGCACACCGAACAGGGCTGTTCAGCCGGACTGTCCCAGACGTTGGAAAGGTTACGCAAGATCCTTCCATGCGGCGCCATCTCTCAAGGCGAGCAGTCGGTCATTCTCTGGGCAGATCCCTGGCCGTGGCCGTGAAGCAGGTTGTGGACAAGCTTTGTAGACCAGGTCGAGCGTCTCCGTTTCGACATCGGGCTTACTTCTCAGCCTTCACTCCTGGTAAGCCATGGGATAATTCTATCATTCATGATTATCCCGTTATCGGCCTAGATAGTAACGATAAGCGAGGGCGCAGACTCTTGCAGGCTCTAGTGTAGGAAGGGCATGGTGCGAAGTGGCATAGCGGTGCATGCAGGTTCGGTAGAAATAGGCCCGCGACCTTCGCACGCGACCACCCGCAGCACATGGGTGATTGGCGAGCGAGAAAACTACCTAGGTAATGACTCTGTACCTGGTAGCCTGGAGGAATTCAACGCTGAAGGACGACGAATGTCGAACTCGACAGGAAGCGGGATGGCGAGCTGCAGCACTTCGCGACGCGTGGCCGACGGCAGGAGACAGAAGGCAAGCAACCGTATGCATTGTGCCGTCAAAGGCAATGCGAGAAACCTAAAAGAGACCGCGGTAGACGGAGCGCAGAGCGACAGCGTCGACTCCGCTTATCGTAGCACAGCATCTGGACGTCTGGGCGACTTGTGAGTGATGTTTCGTGTCCAGGGCTGACGCTGGGACGGGAGTCCGGGAAGTGCGGAGGGAGAGTTCCCAGGGCGGCAGCTGGCGGCGGCCGACCGGCAGCTGAGGATCGTGTTCGCTCAACCGAGCACCGCAGGATGTAACTTAGTCCATCCACTCAATCCCTCGAACCCTTTCACGGTACTTTCCTGGCCTACTATAACGGCGTATGCGTTGTGTAAGACTCGCCTCGGTCGCTTCTATACGGGATTCAATTGTATATGGCCTGCTGGCAAAATATGAAATCACGTTTTGACGGTATAGTGACGCTGGCGCCCTTCGGTAAATGCTGGCGGTCGGCTCAAGTCAGGCGAAGCCTCGACTGCCTTGCCATGAAACCGACCAACGCCACGAAAGCGGGGGATGTTCGTGGATTCTGTGCACGACGTCGCTTCGTTGTCGTCCGGTGCTATCTTCTGTAAATACTCGGCCTCACGAAGGTACCACGAGGGGCTGTGCCGCGGTGGACACGGCTCTTCTACATTCCAGGCGCGCGCGGTCTTTCGTCTTTCCGTTACCCAACGTAACCGTCGGAATGCTAAGATCGCCAGGTTCGAGCAAGTCTGTTTTGCCCTTGGACACGAGCAGCCACGCTCAGATTTGTCCCACGCCCTATTTGCCCGTCCGATTCACTACCATTCAATAGCTCGCTGATTCACTCTCCCTTCACTCGCCCCATTCCCAGTTCCTTTACAATAACGAGTTTCCACCGGGGCCCAAAGCTCGCGCATTGCCAGCTTCTTTCGTCTCTCGCGGAACGCATTCTCACCCTCATTCGCTTCGTGTTTCGTTCATGTGGTGAATCTTGACGAGTTCATCAAGTCATTCTTTTGCTGCTCTTCGAACAAGTGACGTTGCTAGGTTTTAGGCGACGCCGTCGTAAATATCCCTGTCCTGTTTTATTTTCGTTCTCATATCCGCCAGGTCCTCAATCAACCAAGGCGCTCTGCACGAATCTTTTGGCGTTGCCTCTCTACACGTGGCAGTGTGGATGCCGAATAGGATCGACGACACTGCCACGGCTCCCCAGGCATTTTTTACTTGACGAGAACGAATTGTCTTGACATAGCGTCAAGATGAAGTATACCGCCGCGCTTTTACTCGGCTGCGCGGCCTCGGGTGTGCATGCCGGAGCCTTTTGCGCGAACTCGGTGCAAGATCCTCTGGGTAACTATTTCTGCCCGGGCGCAGTGAAGCAGATCAAGTACAGCGGGCTGGATATTCCTGGAAAGTACCGTGCTGTTGCCTCGATGGACGACTCTGGGACCTGCAGTTTCAAGGACCACGACTACTCAGGTCCCATTGCCCCTTATGATGAGGGTGTAAGTGCCTTCGCCCGACAGCGCAGGATGTCAACGCTGATCGCAATGATAGCTGTCGATGCATTTTCGAGGTCCACTGACACTCAACAACGTCGCCGTATACTACCCGTCGACGAATCAGAAGCAGGGTACCCCCAGCACCGTCCACACCAAGCGTCATAATCACCATCACCATCACCTCCATAAGAAGTACCATGAACAGCAGGAGGAAAAGCGAAATGTGGTGACTGCCACTTTCGGAGATAAAGTCGAGACATGGGAGAACGACTACTTCGGACCGAGTACTGCCGCAGTCGAGGCTCCGGCGACCACGGTCGCTGCCGAGGAGACCCCGGGGGAGGCTGTTAAGATCGCCTCGGACCCATCTTCATCCTCATCATTGCCCTCGTCCGCACCTTCAAAGGCGGATGGGGACTCGAGTTCCACTCCGATTGCTGCGGGGGATTTTGAGCGCGCGGCGTACTACAGCGCCGAGTCTGGCACTGCCGACGGACTCGTGTTTCTTGGCAACAAGGGCACGCCAGGTGTCTCTGGTACCTGGGATACGTGAGTTTCGAGCGCAATCCACATACCACTCGGCAGTAAAAGCTGACTGGAAAACCAGAACCTGGGGCAACAGCATTTCGTACGTTGACGAGGATGGCACCGGGTGTGCCGCTTCGCCTACCGTCCTCAAGAACACACTCCTCGACGATAGCACCGAAATCGCCATCTTCTCCGATCAGGAGTGTGACGAGTCGTGCGGTGTTACCCGGGCCAAGGCTGTGAACTATAGTAAGTGCCCCTGCTCCAGGCCGCCCCCTTACCTGCACTGACACAGGCGACTAGAGGGTTTCGAGGGCAAAACCAAGGTCTTCGTAGCCAAGTTCTCGATGCCAGACAGCGGCAAGACAGCCGACGGGACAAATATGCCTGCCTACTGGCTGCTGAACGCAGCCATCCCGCGCACGGGGCAGTACAGCAGCTGCAGCTGTTGGGCGGGGGATAACGCGAGCCCGCTGGAGGGCGGCTGCGGCGAACTGGACGTGGTTGAGATCCTAAGCCCGGGGGACACACGCGCCAAATCCACGTTCCACTTCGCCGCTGGGACGGGCGATTCGCACTACTTCGCGCGGCCCGTCGACGGCCCCATGACCATCGCCGTCGTCCTGGACGCTGACTCTGCCACGGCTTCCCTCAAGGTCCTTGATGGTGACTTCGACTTCCCGACTACCCTATCATCGAACCAGATCCAGCAAATGGTGGAGGAGGAGAAGGACGTCAAGTTCTTCAGCTTGATGACTTTCGGCAGGTAGATTCCGGCGGACCGAATAGCATGAGAGATGACTGGGAATTGGTTTGCCTTGGTCTTGATTGATTCCTTTTCCACCCTCTTCTGGGGGCGTGTATTTTCGCTAGGCGGGCCGCATGCTGACTGGGCTTCCATTCAACATGAAGCGATTTATTGAAGCCTCTCGTCGACATGTGCCGCTCGCTGCGAATTAGACAAAGCGGGTGCACCAGTTCCGAGAACGATAGGAATAGGTATGAGGTGCCGATTTAGGCAGCTATATCCAGCAGTTTTCATCCCAGTGAACCCTATAGCTTCAGTTCTGGAGGTCAATGTCGGTTCAAGCCGAAGTTCATAAAAAGCCCTGGGCCCTATTCATGATTGAGCCGATCGGTAGGTAAGAGACATGTTTTCGTCGCCGAAATGAGTACGGAAAGGGCTTCCGAGTTTGGTTTCGAGTATCTGTAGTTGAGCCCACTAGATCCCCGGGCCTCACGCTGATTTCCAGATCGCTCTTATCTCGCGACCCTGCATAGGACGTTCTGCTTTCTGCGACGGCATGAGTAAGAGACCACAGGCCTCCGCTAGGCAGCAGATAGTAGTTCCGACCAGGCTAATGACAGGGGAGTTTTCAATACCCTCTGAATCGTCCCCCTTTTGGCCCTCTCCGAAGTGCATACCATCCATCGGAGAGGGTTTCTGTCCAAGTGGCATGGCGGTGTCTCGGAATGCTGTCATTCGTACATCCTCGGTTTTTCGTAAGGACATCCCGAGCCACAGCCGTACGACGATTTCATGTGCCAAAATCATCAGAAGTGACAGGGTCTGGCAAGCAACGGGACCGGCGCAGGCTGAATCTCAAACAGAAACGCCTAACCGACGAGTTCCAGCATGCAGGAGTGACGTATCGCCAGGAGCGCCAATCAGAGGGAGACGCCCGTGTCAGCGGATGCAAGGTGGTTAATCAGCGCCCCTTTTTCGACAGCGATGGCATCCTACAGCCCCACGATTACAAAGGCTGACAAGCCATGTGTGCATGCTACGTAGAGGCGTGAAGACGGGAATCTCTAGCTTGCTGGGTAAGGAAAGCCGCTGGCCGCGGAGACGTTAACGCTTGGAGAAGCTGGGGTTCGGGAGCCTGTACGGGCAATCCGGCGGGAACGGGGAAACATCGTCATTCGGCAGGGATGGGCGGAGTACACCGGTGTCGAAGATGACTGAAAGATTACTTGGATGCCGTAAGTTTGGAAGAAGATGGCGAATGCAAATATGAGACGGACAGGAACAGAAGATCTGACCTTATCAACAGGTAACCTGCCAGAAGTTGAGGTGAAAGGTGAAGAAGACCGAGCAGGTGCTGACAAACACTTCGGGGCCCGCAGTTGGGGAAAGGGCGAGGGCGTAAATGGGGTGGTACTAACGACGTAGGGCTGCAGCTGCTTTCATAATCAATAAGGTACTAACCCGGTGGACTGGCCCCGCCTAGTGTCGTTTTCAGCAGTCGATTGGACCAGCCTACCCCCCAGCAGACCCGCGGAGATAGGATCTTGAGGTCTTCTGCATGGGAACTTCTCAGCCACCGACATCTTTCTTCAAGTCTCCAGGATTGCGAAGCACGCATACATCCTTAGCAATCCAACTTCATCTCAGGCTCATCATGGACTAGGTATCGCTTGGCATACAGGAGGGCGAGGCAGGCGATACTTCGGTGTTGCAATCATGCCGACATCCAGAACCCCTCTTCAAACGCTAATGTGGCTTGCTGAGCACAGAATCATGAACCTTCACCATCGTGGCCAGTCGAAAAGGGAAGGCAGCATCATGTATATATAAGTAGGCAGAAGCTTCCTCGGGTTCATCAAGTCTTGTCTCTCATCATTGCAATAATACAATACCATCACCAGCACCATTCACAGCATCACTACATCCATCTTCAAACTCTCCAACAGAACTCACCAGCTCTTCCTAAAGCTATCAACCCCTATATCATTCATCCTCTGAGCTATCCCAATCGGCTTTCCTATCTACCCAAACATGTCTGGAAAGAAGATCATCACAGTCATCGGTGCCACTGGCAACCAGGGCGGCAGCATTGTGAACACTTTCCTCGAGGACCCGAAGCTGAACTCTGAGTGGGCCGTACGCGGTGTCACCCGAGATGTGAACAAGGAATCGTCGAAAAAGCTCGCCCAGCGCGGTGTCGAGGTTGTTGCTGTGAGTTATACCTAGAATGCCACGGGAGATGCATCAAACTGACAGGATCCCAGGCCGACATGGAAGACAAGAACAGTTTGGTCAAGGCTTTCAGCGGTTCTGACACCGTGTTCGCCGTAACGAACTACTGGGAGATGCCTAGCATGGAACGAGAAGAGAGACAGGGCAGGAACATGGCGGATGCTGCCAAGGTTCGTGAGGCCTATCGTTGCGGATTGCTAGGCAATATTAACAATACTGCAGGAAGCCGGCGTGAAGCACTACATCTGGAGTACCTTGCTCAACATCACAAAGCGTAAGCGAAGCCAATGAATTGAGAGCCAGACCAGAGGAGCTTACAAAGTTATAGTCACCAACGGCAAGCTCTCGCGTGTCTACCATTTTGACAGCAAGGCCCACGTTGACGAACACATCGATTCTCTCGGTCTCCCAACCACCCACTTCCTCCCTGGCTTTTATATGCCTAACTTCGTCGGTATGTTCAAGCCATCGCCCCCGGATGACGCATGGACCCTGGGCTTGCCCATCAGCGCCTCATCCATCATCCCGATGTACGACCCGGCCGATACGGGCAAGTACATCAAGGCGATCGTGCTCAACAAGGACAAGCTGCTGGGAAAGAAGCTCCTGGGCGCGACCAAGTACCAGACGGGCCAGGAGCTTGTGGATGAGTTCAAGCAGACGTTTCCCGAGGCGGGCAAGACGGCGCGCTACTTCCCGCTGACGGAAGACATGTTCCGCGGCTACATGAAGAGCACGGGCGCACCCGACTTCGTGGCCGACGAGATGTACGAGAACATGCTGCTCCTGCAGGACTTCGGCTACTACGGCGGCGAGCCCCTAGACGAGTCGCACAAGTACGTCGAGGATCACCTGACGACTTGGGTGGACTTCATGAAGAAGACCAAGCCCTTCGCTGATCTGAAGTGATGCGAAGGAAGCTTCATTCCGCAGCTGAAAGCATGGGGATGTCGGTAGTCGAGCGGAGGCTGGCTGGTGACGATGTCGTGCGCAAAAAAGTAGGATCTGAATAGACTGGATAGGAAAATCATTTCTTTAGCAAAACCTCGATGTCGTAATGTTTCTGGAAAGTCTCGTCCAAGTCACTGGTGCCGGAGTAAGCTCCTATATCTCGTGTCGTCACCTGCCATCAGGGACCCGGAAAGAATTCGCTCCTCTTGGCAAACGACCCCCGGGGGGCAGGCTGACCTGCTCCGGAATGCCATAAGAAGCAAGTCCAAGCCCGTAGTTGCACAGATCTGGACATATTTGAGGACCTTACCGACCACAAGCATAGATTCAAGCAGCCAAGCTGAGGTGCCAATGAGTCGAGACTCGGGCTATCCGGAGCGGTCGTTCCTGTCAATTTGTGTTTACTGGGGTCGCGGCAGATCTGCTGCTGAAGGCTGTGTGTCGATGTTCCGTTGACTTCAGAATGTGAGAATCCCGTCGAGCCCGTTCAACGCCTAGCAAGCCAGAGCTTATGGCAATCCACAGATCTGTTGATCCATTGAGTTTAGGGGGATCTGTAGGTTGAACCCGATCGTAAAGAAGAGACGCCGCTTGTAGCGGCTGACAGCGGGCCCGGGTGGATCTTCACGGACGTTTTGGCCCGTTACCCGGCAGGAGAAGAACAGAGAAGAAGGGTAGGACCCGGTGTGTGGCCCGGCAAAGCGGAACCTAGTCCACTTTATTACCATCATTGAGAGATGTAACCGTTTAAGCTTGGCCCCTGCATGCGGCTCCGTCGCTTTGGTAGCTCGGTAGCTAATAAGTAGCCACCTCGACAACGCTTCCAGGTTCTCGCCAAGCTCGCCTCTGAATTGTTGTGGGCACTCATTCTCTGCGGCCTGACACCCCAGCCAACACGTCATATGGAATGTTCTTCATTGAACGCAACCATCAGGGCGGCAGAAGATTTTCACAATGCTCAGTCAATCGGTCATCCAGTCAGTTTTATCACACCGGTCCATGACAGTAGTCCAAGCCGCCCCACTGAATGGTAATCTCAGTGGCTGCTAGACTGCCCAAGAGCCATTGAGAACTCCAGAATTCCATGCCCGACTCGGGTGGGTAGCAGTGTACCTCGGGCAATCAGGCTTGTCAGGGCTGTCCGATAAGGCTACGCACCTCTTGCGTGCTTCCCCAGAGTACGCTCCATCTCGCGCAGCTTCTCCAGTGAAGTTTTTCTTGCTGCGTGGGTACGTCCTTTTGGTGTTCGCGTCCTGGAGTGCTTACCGGCAGGGCCAATTCGGAGGAAGCGCTCCGTTGTCTAGAGTGACGCGCTCCGCGAAGCGTAACGTAGATCTGCCACGATTGTCGATCGCCTCGTTGGAGGTCATAGCCGGAAGAGCCCGAGAGACACCCTGGCCGCCCCCGTACAGTATAATTCTCCCGGACCTCTTCTAGTTCCTTCGCCCCAGCCTAATAACTGAGTTCCCCTTAAAAGGCCCGTTACTGCCTACCTAAATACCGTAGAATCCCATCGACGTCGACCGTTCGTTTCTGGAACGCAAAGACAGCCCACGGTTGGAATAGACAGTTGTTTCGAAACTTGGCCACCGGACCAACAAGGACGAATATGACGGACAACGAAGCCCCGGGAAACCCGGAGACGAGTGGGCAGAACGGGGGCCAACAGAATGGGGGTCAGCAGAACGGGGGTCACCCCTCACCAGCAAGCCCCGCCGACTCTGGCGACTCGCGGACCATTAGCGGGATCTCGAACGCGACGCAGGAGGAGGTAAACCTGGGGGACGCGGTGCAGCGGATCAACCTCAGCCACCACAGTAGCCGGCCGACGGACCTGACGGTGCGGACGCGCAACGGCATCGAGGCGACGGACTGGGAGGAGAAGGCGCGGGCGGCGGCGGCGCAGTCCGAGGACGGCGGCCCGGCGAACAAGGCGCAGACCTCGGACTGGGTGGACGACGACTACCGGCAGGCGAACCCGTGGTACGGCAAGAAGGAGACGAAGCCGCTGTTCAGCCTCGGGCGGCCGCTGCCGCGGACGGTGCGCTGGAACAAGCCGCAGCCGGGCCAGGACCACGCCGCGCTGGGGAGCGTCCGGTCCCGCGACCCCGAGGACCTCGAGAAGCAGCCGACGGCCGAGTCCCAGCGCCCCCGCTACACGGCCGACGGCACCGCCCACGGCGACCGCGTCAACGACCTCGGCCAGCCCGTCTTCGACTACATGCCCACGCGCACGAATACGCGCGGCAGCCAGGCGTCGAGGTCGACCGGCGGCGGCGGCGGCGGCGGCGACGAGCCGAGCTTTGGCATCGATAGCGAGCCCCTCGGCCAGCAGGAGAGCGACGAGGTCGAGCAGGGCGGCGCCGACCCGAATCAGTTGCGCAACTGGTGGGCCAGGATACGCGCGAAGCACCCGGAGCCCCTGGCGGAGTTCCTCGCAGTATGTGACTGTCTTTTCTTCTCCATGACTTGTTGGCCGCTGGATATAGCCACGGTAAAGTATACCTTGACGAATGAACGGGAAGCTGATCGATGCTAGACAGCGATGGCGGTCTTTATGGGGCTCGCGGGGACGCTGTCGGTGAACCTCTCGGCCACGCAGGCCAACCAGTACGGGACGTACGAGACGTCGTGCTGGGCGTGGGGCTTCGCGTGGATGTTCGGCATCTACCTGGGCGGCGGCGTGTCGGGCGCGCACATGAACCCAGCCATCTCTTTCAGCCTGTCGTTATTCCGCGGCTTTCCTTGGAAGCAGTGCGGCATCTACGTGCTCGCCCAGTTCCTGGGCAGCATCGCGGCCGGCGGCCTCGCGTACGCCTGCTACTGCGACACCATCCATCACATCGACCCGGACATGTCCAACACCGCCAAGACGTTTTTCTCCAGCCCCCAGACCTGGGTGTCCCCCGGCAATGCCGTCGTCAACCAGATGGTCGGCTCCGCCATCATGATGATTGCCGTCTTCGCGCTAGGTGACGACCAGAACAACCCCCCGGGCGCGGGAATGCACGCCTTCGTAAGTCTCCACCTTACGATAACTCGGAAACCTTGAATGCTGACAATCTTCATCCAGGTCCTTGGGCTGCTGGTCACTAGCCTGAAGTTCACTCTAGGCTTCAACGTCGGGTCGGCGCTGAACCCGGCGTCGGACTTTGGCCCGCGCATCATCGCCTACGCGGTCGGCTACCACACGGACAAGGTGTGGGAGACCGGATGGTGGATCTACGGGCCCTGGGCGGCGACGCTGGCGGGTTCCGTGATCGGCTGCTCCATCTACGACAGCTTCATTTTCGTGGGTACGGAAAGCCCCATCAACTATCGCATTCCGGAGCGCTACCGACAACGGGCGAAGAAGATTTTGGATATCAAGACGGATCAATAGACGTTTCCGGTGGGGTGTTCAAGCTGCGGCCGTTTCTGAGCATTGGCGTTGTGTGGCGTTCATGAGAGCGATGGGTAGATTTGCTTGGATTTCCACACTAGAGCATCATGGATAGAGAATAGAGAAGCGACAAACTCGACTTTAGATGTGAGGCGTGAACCCTGCATAACCAACTGATTGTCCAGTGGTCTATGTTGAGTGAACACGGCTATATTGGAACGATTTGGCCACGCGAGTTGGTGTCTCTGATAGAGTCTCTTCTCATTTTGAATGATGTGACATCTCATATGAGTCACACATGAGTCGATGATAGCAGATTCTAAGAGTGGTTGGATTGCGGGGATGAAGTATTGGCCATTCTCTTCAGTTTGTCACCTTCGGGGCATTGGTGAGTCTTATTGCAGCTCTGAGCTGGATGAGTGGCAGTGGAAGCGCCAATCTGACTCGAAAGCTCACGTGACTGCGCCACAACAGGTTGGGGTAACGGTTTGACGGTAACGTGCCGAACGGCCAAGAACTGGGACCCGACCAACAAAGCCGAGGTTCTGTGGTGATCAACGCAGAGAGTTCACAAGCAACGAACGGCCTTTTCCCTTTTCCCCAGGCGACCAGGTTCGCTGACGCCGACATCCCGACCCACCAGGAACCGGATGCGATCAACCCCATGATCCATCCGCCTCATTTGTTGTCGCGACTCGCCAGCACCATTTCTCTCGTCCGCCTCTAATTGCCCCATATTGTTATTGTCTTGGTCCCGTTTTGACCAAAGCACTCGGGATTGACCCAGAATCGGGTAGTTGACAGCACGAACACGCCTCTGTGGGACGACGGCAGGCAATCAATCAATCACTGAGAGAGAATCGTCGCCTGCTCCCGGTCGCCTGCTCATCGATCGAGCGCAAAGGTCGACAACTTCTTCCCTCATCTTTTCGCTGCAGACCACAACGCAATGGCTTCGCCACCCAAACCTTGGGAGCGCGCGGGCGCGACAGGTACTACCAGTGGTACGGCATCCCTGCCGACTTTGCCTTCGCTTAAAACTTCAATTCCGGACTGACCCAGCATTCCCACCAGCCACGATGCCAGCGCCAACACCGTCCGCAACCGGCACAGCTGCCCCTCCGACGTCGAACGCCATGACCGCACCCGCGTCCGCCAACAGCACCGACGCGACCTCGGCTTCCCCTGCTGTTCCACCTCGACCCGATTCCCTCTCCTCCACCGTCAACCAGAACGCCTCAGCTTACAGCCGTATGGGATCGAGTCCCTACGGTTCAGCTTACTCCTCTCCGTACTCCTCCCCCTACTCTAGAATGGGTGGCTACGGCTCAAGCATGTACGGCAGCTACGGCGGCTATGGTGGTTATGGCGGATATGGAGGCATGGGTGGCATGGGCGGTATGGGAGGCATGTACGGCGGCATGTATGGGGGCATGGGCGGCATGGGACCGAACGACCCGAACAACCCCAACAGTTTGACGAATCGCTTCAGTAACAGCACCGCTGCAACCTTCCAGATGCTTGAGGGCATTGTCGGTGCATTCGGCGGCTTTGCCCAAATGCTCGAGAGCACCTACATGGCAACCCACTCGAGCTTCTTCGGTAAGTCCTTGTTCGATGCTGTGTTCTCGACAGGTCTTCGTCCTCTCGGCCAAGACACCATGCTAATTGGAGTGTAGCCATGGTCTCCGTAGCGGAACAATTTGGCAACCTGCGCGATACACTTGGCTCAGTGCTCGGCATATTCACCTTAATGCGATGGATCCGAACCTTGATAGCCAAGCTTACTGGTCGCCCCCCTCCGGCCGACGCCACTGCCCTGACTCCCGCTGCATTCGCTCGTTTCGAAGGTCGCCAGGTACCTACAGGCCCCAATGGAGCCCCTGGTCAACCGAAGCCCAGTCGAAAGCCTCTGATCTTCTTCATCCTCGCGGCATTTGGGCTGCCGTACCTCATGAGCAAAGCCATCAAGTCGCTCGCTGCATCGGCAGAGGAGGAGGAACGCAAACGCATGGAGCAAAATGCGCCTTTGGATCCCAGCAAACTGGAGTTCTGCCGCGTACTGTACGACTTCACTCCGGAAGCGGGCAACGCCACGCAAGGCGTGGACCTCGCCGTCAAGAAGGGCGATTTCATTGCGGTCCTGAGCAAGAGTGATCCTCTGGGCAACCCCAGTGATTGGTGGCGTTGCAGAGCGCGGGATGGTCGTCTCGGCTACCTGCCCGCAACCTATCTCGAGGTAGCCAAGCGACCTGGTCAGCCTATTGCTGCGATCAAGGCCGCGGCTAGCGAACCGGCATCGCCGCGGACCAACTCGATGACGAGCTCGACCGCGCCACCGCCGTACGTCACGAGCAAGGCCGGGGATATTACCCCGGAGAGCTTTCAGAAGTCGCAGTTCTATTCTTAGGAAGACCAGCATGCTCATCTCACCAATAGCCAAGCTCGAAGCTCACAGTCGCGTCAAACACTGGCGCAAGAGGCCCGTTGGTCACGAACGCGCAGACCAGCAAAAGCCAAGCAACAGGACTCCATAAGACTTTGCTGATGGCTTAGAAATGGCTGGGTGATGGTCGATCTCTTTTATACCAGATCAAGATGCTGCTAAATTAAGCAGTGAATTGTCACTAGGGGTTCTGCCAGCCTTGTCCTATATGGTCCTCGTCTTCGTGAGGTCTCGACTTATCAGCTCATCACACCGCAACCCCCCGATACCCACTTCCGGCCTCCCAATTTTGGAGACCTTCGCAATAGAGGAAAACCCCTTATCCGTATCATGGCCATCTTATCATGATGCTGCGTCCAATTGAACCTTGGTGCGAGTTGGCAGATGTTTACGAAGGGAAACTCTTCAGGAGGCCTTCCAGACTGACCCAAAAAACTATTGCGACCAGGCTACTGAGATGCATACTGTTGGACCAGATCTTCTACCAGGTGCCTCTCCCCCATAACACCCTACACGATGCCATTGGAGTTTGTTGGCGTGTCCGTCGTTCCGGAACTACGATCCCAGCCACGGTGTCAAACCATTTCAGGCGTTTCTCATCCGTGATCCAGCAGGAATTTCTTCAGCTTCACAGCCTCTTGAACCGCAACATAACTGTTGTTCAGCTGTACATAGTACGCATAGTCAGGCGTTCTTGACAAGGGCTGCAGGGCGTTCAACTGATAAAAGTTACTGGTGGTATAGGTGTACATCATGCGGGATGGACCTGCAGACAGGTTAGGCGCTGAACCGTTCTCGGTCCTCGACACGGCAGAGTGCTCTTTCGGCGGGCGTCACAGCGAATTACACGTCTTTTTGTGTTAGTAATGCTGATTACTGTCTTGGGTAGCCAATCAAGATGCGAAAATGCTCAGAATACTTCCTATGATCCTCTTCAGCTGTGAACCCATGTGAATGATGGCGAGGGAAGTCCTGGGCTCGGGCTTGCGTGCACTTTAAGACCGTGTCGTCGCATCAAATTCTCACGATGAGCGACTCCTCCGCCTTAAACTGGTAGGTTAACATCACATTCCCAGCGCGGCGACACCGTACAGTACACCCCTTGAAATAGTGTCAGTGGCTCCACAGCAGAGTCGCCTCTTCCAGACCGTTTTAATCATGGGACGAGTACTTCTACAGTACACACAGGTATCGTAACGAGGGGTCGGAATTCTTTTTCGCCTACTTCCTTGCCTGCTTTCCTGCCTTGATAATTAAAAGGGCTGCGGTACATCAGCTGATACGCATGAGGTATAGAATTAAAATGTAGCAACAACCGAGAGGGAACAGGGTGGACAGCTCCAGCGAACAGCTCAATGTTAGAGAAAGATTTCGAACTCCCGGGATGTGGGAGCCCTTCGAACCAAAGGTTCCATAGGTGGTAAAATCAACGAGTATGTATTCATGGGGATTCGGCTATTTACCCCTGTCGACCTTCATGCGCAAACCTCCCGTCCCCCAGAATTCGCGGGCCCGAGAGCCTCGGGCCCCGTCCTAGATCCGGCTTTCAGATCCTATCCGGCCGCCGAGATCTTGCTTGACATCCCGATGCGCAAATACCGCGCCCCTCCTTCTTTCCATGTACTCCCTCGTCATCGCCATAGTCGCCTGAGCGCCCTCGCCGCCCGTCTCAGCAGGTGGGAATGCGACGACAAGCGCGGAGGAATGTGCTTCTCGCTGTACTCGGTCTCTTGCAACGAGTGCTGCGATCTACAAGCGGGAATCTCCTGACCAGGCCTGGGCGCTGGTCCCGCCTCTGCCTTCCACTCCAGTTCCGCCTCGGCTTCCTGGTCCGGCAACGCAAACAGCTCCGCCACGCCCTCGTACGCTTCCGCCGCCGCCGCCGCCTCGTACTGGCGGCGACAATCGCGCACGCCGCGGCGGTAGCCGCCCTCGATGATCTGGCGCTGGATCCAGGCTGGCGGCGGGGCGCGCTCGACCGCGATGGCCACGCCGCCGCCGCCGCCGACGCGCATGTTGTTCGTGGCGGCGACGAAGCGCTCCAGCTCCCGGCGCCGCCGGAAGCACACGCAGCCGCAGGTCCGGCGCGGCGTGTGGATGCTGGTTCGCGCGCCCGGGGGCATGCGGCGGCACGCGTTGCTCGCGTCGGCGGCGACGCCCACGGGCCCGTAGCGCTGCGCGGCCAGGGCCAGCTTCTGCGCCGAGTCGATCAGCTCCGGCAGGGGCTGGCCGTGGGCGTGGACGCGGGCGCGGTAGGGCCGCGATTCGAAATGCGCTACGCTGGCCGCCACTTCGATGCTGGTTGGTAGCTGCCGCTGCCGTAGAAGTAGGCTACGTACCTTCATGGGGCTCTGTAAGCCGTGGAGCGCGGCTAGGGTGCGCACCGCGTCGTTGGCCGCGTGGTGCATCACGTTCAGTCCGCTGTCGTGGTACCGGTAGCCGAAGGCTGTGAGAATAGTGCCTAGACCGACTTCAGTATCGGGCCGTGTGGGGGAGAGGGACTTGATCATGGAGGCGAGGTCAACCCAGCCCGCGAACCTCTTGGTCATGCTGGGGAAATCAGAGCACATCCTCTCGAAGTCAATTTGCAGAGAATGCCCGACGAGTATCAAGTCGCGCCCTGCTGCTTGGCGTCGGAAGCCCTCGATATGCTGGCTCACCCGCGCGTTGAGGTCTTTTATGTCGACGAACTCATCGCACCCGAACCGAAGTTCTTCGCGCCTTCTGTGGTCAGTCCACACCGGTCGCTTGAGAAAGTCAATGGGCCGGCTGCAAACGTCTTCATACCGTGCTTTGACTTTGATTGAACAGGCTTTGATATTGCAGTTCTTGAGTAGCCGGTTCAGAGATGGTCTCCCAGACTCAGAGTCCCATGCCTGGATAGGGTGATCGAGGTTGGACAGAAAGGCAAGGCCGACATCAATTGTCTTGGAGGAGCGCGGATCGCCCTCGGTGTCGAAGCCGACGAATGCGCAATGATGGATGACGGGTTCCAGAGCATCCAGAGTGGGTATATACTTGGGCAAGAGACATGTCAGCCGATGGTCGAAGTTGCACCGATCTAGTTGAATATGAGGGGCTGACTTCTTTAGGGGCTGCTTATCGTGATGGCTCTGCTGTTCGGGCGTCGTCCCGGCGCGACACTCTTTCTTCGCCATGGTGTGGAAGGAATCCGAGACCTTGATAAAGATGAGTTTCAAGGGCTCTTGGAGGGCTTACTATGCATTAGAAGTGTCTTTAGCATGGCAAGCGTGGCATTGGGTGCTGTTGAAGTGATGGGTCAGCGTCTATCATATTGCAGCGTCCGGGGCGGCGGGGCCTGAGGGTTGGGTTCGGGTCGTGTCAGGGTGAGTTCGGGTGAAGGTTCTCGATCCCACGCTTACGTTGTGGTTGATGCTTTTGGGAGTAAAGGGCGTTGAGGGGTCAGTCTCTTTGCTAATCTGTCTTGCCAGGCCGCAGTGCGGTTGGCAAATCGGCGGACGGTCGGTTCCTAAGTGAGGACCCAGTCACTGCGGTGCTTGCAAACATCCTCATTCGGCCTAGATGGGGGAGAGAGCCACATCGCTATGAGCGGACTTGTACGAGGGTTTCCCCAGGACCGCCGCTGTTACTCGGGAAAGTGGAAGGCACAGCGTCGGTAGGCGATAAGGTGCAACCAGGCTACACGAGACCAGCTGGTATCGTACCTACCTCTCTTAAACCCAGATAAAGTAATCACCTCAGTCAGCAGTACCTTACAAGATTGTCACGTGTCACCGTACAGACACCAGACGCCGCCGCGGTTTGGTAGGCCAATTATTATTCCTGAATTCATGACTGTCCACCGCACAAAGCCACCATACCCGCAGCTACCAGGCTATCATCGTCTCACCCTTTACCGGCGCACGAAGTTGGATTCAGGCATCACGGCCCTGAATCGTGATCCGGCATCAGAGCCACACCTCCTCCCAGGATTCGAGGTGAGGCCAGCTCTGCTGTTCCACTAGGTACGCGTTTTGCATCACCTTCCCTACAGAGCGCTGCGTTGTCTGCTGGATTTGGATGAAGATATAGTGATCAGGTAGTCGACCTACATTCATCTCCCTGCACATGTGCCACTGCCGTCGGCTTTGATATGCCCTCAGCCACGACCAGTAAAAGCAGTGCAACCGTGCAAGGAGCCGCGGGTAGCATCGATAGCACCATTGGACGTGTTGTGCTGTGACCATCGGGGCGCGTGATGGCCTCATTAGGCACCGTGCTACCTCTCCCCTGCCGGCGTCCGCCGAGGGCACAGACTGTTGGCTCTCAAGCCTCAGCCGTACGTACACGTGGAAGAATCCGAGACAAGCATCATGCTGGTCGACCGCTTCATTACCGGCTATATTGCAGCGCGCATACTCCGCCCGCAAACTGAAGTACGGGTTGCAGGAACTTGTTCTCTTCCGATCAGCTTCTTCAATTTCATCATGCACCCCTGGATATAGGACAGAAAATGCAGATACAGCGAACTTGCTTGACCGCTCATGCCATTCCAGGGCCCATGGTCTTTCGATGCCGCAACCTGACATAGGTGGGGGCCACGAGGTATGGTCATCCCGTCCCCAGATCTGCTCGGAACCTATATTGACGCCGAAATATTCTAGCTTCCAAAGAAGACTTGGCCGGTATGTGATGGAGGTTTGCGACCGGGCGATCCCGTCGTCTTTCGACACGTCGGAGTGCGGCGACAGCACCCGGCATCAGCCTCTACAAGACTAGGTCTCTGGTCCCCCCACGTTAGGGGCTTGAAGCGGGCGTCCTGCGCTCCAATGTCGTCCAGGGACTCATGAACACGCGGTGATGTTTGGCCATTTCCTACTAGGATGACTGCAGGTGGCGCTTGTCATAGACTGCAGTTTGTCTCACCGAGCTGCAGCATTTTGTCAGCTCCACCTAGATTCAAGCCTCAGCAGCGGCAGGACAACCCTGTGGTCGATGTTTGGCTTGCGTCCCTGATCCGATGGCTTCTTTCCAGCGTCGAGGGCGCCCGATGCTGAGATCTAGGATTAACACCTTCCGCACTCGGCTGACCAGACCATGTCCTTGATCCAGGCATACTGAGTTCAGCATAACAATAAGTACGATGCAAGGTTACCGTTGAGACATCTTCACCGAGACGGTTACCATCGTGTCTTGTCCCCGTCGGCGGAATCTTCACGAGCTCTGAACCAAGCTCAGAACTCTCAACTACAGACCAGCCATTCAGTTGGGACATGCTGGGGATCTCAAAGTTGAATGGCGTGTTTGCTCGAAACATGCTCATAGTCCAGATAAACCTGAACGGCAGTCCCCTCTAACGTGCTCCGAATGGCCCTCTTCCGGGCGCAAGTGTCGAGCCAATGGCAACTATCCAACGCCACAACAGCTTGAAATAGGCCTTCCGAGACGGCGAGACCATGCTAACTACAGGTTAGAGGTCTATCAACCTGCATCGTCGAGGATCGGGTGGCTTTCTGTAACACCACTGAAGACCTTCCAAGACGAAGATGGTGACGCCCAGAACCGTCTCAGCCAGCACCAGCCCTCCCCCTATTAATCATGTCCTGGTCAGCGGATCGGCGTCTTCCGGCCTCTATGAGTCTTCCGGCCTCGTGAGTCCTCTTGCATCGTGAGTGCTCTGTGCACCCTCAGCGTTGACTTCGGGCCTGTCCGACCATCTTCTCGCTTTGGCATTGGATGCAGCTAATACTTAAATAACCTGAGCAAATCCCAAAACCTTAACGTGTCGCACCGCATTCGCAACACCACGTGGTCCTGACAACATTTCGTGCTGCGAAGCTTTCTTTCTCGGTATTTCCAAACGATCGTTGCGCTTTCACTCGAGCTTCGACCCGCATTTGTCCCCAAAAGGCATCATGTCGTTCCTCGAAAAGGGCTATCGAATAGATATGGAAGACGCAGAGAGTTCAGCTACCACCGATCAAGAGATCGGGCAGGTCATCAATCTGACTGGTGCCCGGAAGCAAGCCGTTACGCGAGACGAACCGCTGAATGCTCGGCTCCAACGGTTCGTACGAAAAATCGGCATCGAACAGCGCGGCATCGAGCGAGTACCGGAAAATGAAAGAACAGATTCCAGCATGACGCAGGTTGGGACCTTGGTTTGTGGATCTCCTGCAACCGGTCATGAACCTCACTGATGGTGGAAACAGTGGCTTTCTGCCAACATGGTCGTCTCGTCCTTTGCCATCGGGGCTCTGGCAATACCCGTATTCAACCTTGGCTACGTTGCAGCTTCCTTGACCATAATCTTCATCAATATTTTGGGTACCCTGCCAGTATGCTTCTTCTCCATCTTTGGACCTCGGTTTGGGCTGCGCCAGATGGTCCTGTCGAGGTTCTACTTTGGCTTCTACGGCGTGAAGCTAGGTAAGCACATGAGTACTCTCTCGCCATACTTATCATAACATATTTCCCCTCATCGCAAGGGCACCCCGTGCTTATGCTGAGCTCATGAACTTCCCAGTCGCCTGCTTCAACATCCTCGCGTCCATCGGCTGGGCAGCGACCAACTCGATCGTAGGGGCGCAACTTCTGCACGCCGTCAACAACGGTGTGCCGGGGTGGGCGGGCATCGTGGCGATCATGGCCGCAACTTTCGTGGTCTGCACATTCGGGTACCGGCTGGTGCATGCATACGAACGCTATGCCTGGCTTCCGTGCTTCCTCGTCTTCGTGGTGGCCGCGGCGGTCTTCGGGCGCTCGGGCGCCTTCGATGCGCACACCGGCACCGGTAAAAGCCCAGCGGCGACCGCCGGTTCCGTCCTCTCCTTTGCCGCCTCCGTCTTCGGCTTCGCCACCGGCTGGACCGCCTTCGCTGCCGACTACACGGTCTACCAGCCACCCGGGCGCGCGCGCGTCTCGGTCTTCGCCTGGACGTTTGCCGGTCTCTTCGTACCCCTCGTCTTCACGCAGTTACTCGGGGCCGCGATAGCGACCGCCATGGTCGCGCATGAACCATATGCGCTCGCGTATAGGAATGCCGGCGTCGGCGGCCTCGTGGTCCACGTCCTGGTCCCGCCCCTCGGCCGCTTCGGACAGTTCTGCGCGGTGGTCCTCGCGCTGTCGATTGTGGCCAACAACTGCCCGAATGTGTACTCTGCGGCCCTGAGCCTGCAGGTCCTGCACCGCGGCGCCGAACGCGTCCCGCGCTTCCTGTGGACCGGTGTCGGGTCGGCGCTGTACGTGGCCGTCGCCATCCCCGGTTACAACCACTTCGCGGATGCCCTCGAGAATTTCCTGCTACTTATTGGGTACTGGCTGGCGATATACGAGGCGGTCGCGCTCACAGAGCACTTCGTGTTCCGCCGGGGGTTTGGCGGGTACGATGTCGAGGACTACAACATCCCGGAGAGGTTGCCGCGTGGGTGGGCTGCCATCGCTGCGTTTGTCGTCGGAGCCGCGGGCGCGGTGCTCGGCATGGCGCAAAAGTGGTTCACGGGCCCGATTGGGAAGCTGTGTGGTGGTGAGCTCGGCGGTGATGTAGGCTTCGAGCTGGCGTTTGGGTTCACGGCGGTCGCGTATTGTGCCTTCAGGGGCTTGGAAAAGCGATGTTTTCGACGGTGATCAATCTAGACGGTAATGAGGGGGATGTTGCATCTCACATGTACTTATTAGGGATTGATGCGTGACGTGACTATGATGTTATGTATATGCTTACTTAGATGTAAGGGTCAAGCTTGAGATTGGAACTGGATCCCTGTGATTTGAATGAGGATGAGTTGGACGCACACGATTCGGTCCTCGACGCTGTCATGTCATCGAACGCACCTCGTCGAATCGATGATGGTGTATGCACATAAACAGAGATTAAGGTGCTTATGAAGATCGTGCAATTCGCGGACTCCCTTGCATGAACAGGAAAGCTTTCGTATGTCAGTGTCAGAGCCAGTGCCAGGGGTTGTGCAAGGAATTTTGCCAGTCGTACATGACACCTCAGGATTCAGCCTGACTGTTATCGTGGATCTTGCTCATTCTTGGTTGCTTCCCTTATAGTTACCCGATCTCAACGACGCATATCTACACTTGTCTTCTTCGTTTTCTCCCCCTTTTCTTCCTTTTCGAGGAGTCCGAAGTCGCGCTCGCTCGCTCGCCCACTCACGACCAATTCCGCAGCGCCGTCTCCTCGCCCCTCAGCTGCGTGTACCTCAGCGTATCCCTCCACAGGACCTCGCGCTTGCGGGGGTCGCGGGCCTCGGCGGCGGGCCGCGAGAGGTCGGTGCCGTTGAGGTAGAGGCCCCGGGGCCGCTCGCCGAGGACCGGGTTGCAGTCGAAGGCGGCGGCGAGGATGTCGCGCGCCGACTTGGCGGTCGTGCGGTTGCCGCCGTTGGGCCACAGCCAGGTCAGGAACACCACCAGCCACGGCATGATGTACGTCCACAGCCCCGTGATCCGCCAGTCGCCGCGCCGCACCAGCCCCGTCGGCGTCGAGCCCGGGTCGATCGCCAGCACGCTGATGTTCTGCAGCGCGGGGTCGGCGGATAGCCGGCGCTGCAGCTCGGGGCTTGCGGGATGGTTAGTCGGGGTGGTTGACGGATAAGAGGAAGGGGAACGTACACCATCATCACCTGGCACAGCTTCGCCGCCCCGTACCGCCGGTACCCGCCCCGGAACGACGGGTCCTCCTGCGTCGAGCTCCAGCCGCCCTTCGCGATCGGCTCCGTGCTGTCGTGGAAGATGGTGTGCCACTTCTCCTCCTTGTACTGGCCGCCCGCGTTGTTGCGGGGGTCGCGGGAACTACGAGTGTCGCCAGCCAGTCAGCATACCCAAGTACTTTCTTTCCAACCTCCAGCTTGGACACTCGCCCATAACAGGGGTAAGTAGGTAGATGTATATAGGTAAAGTATATATATATATATATACGTACTCATGCGCCGAGCTCGCAATCACCACGATCCTCCCGTTCTCGCGATCGAGGCTCTGCAGCAGCAGCATCGTCAGCAGCCAGTGGCCGAGGTAAGCGGCGGCGAAGGCGCTGTCGAACCCGCCCTCCTCGGTCCACGTCTGCTCGGTGAACTCCAGGAAGGCGGCGTTGAGGACGAGGGCGCGGAAGGGCGGCAGCTCGCCGCGGGCCACGCGGCCGTTCAGGTCCGCCGCCGCCCGCCGCACGTCGGCCAGCCGCGTCAGGTCCAGCGGCAGCACCTCGTGGGGGTGCGCGTGCGGCGCCGCCGAGGCCAGCGCGCCGTGCAGGTCCGTGGCCCGCGACGGCTCCCGCACCGTGTACACCCCGTGGTAACCCCTCGCGAGGTCCGGCCGCGCCGTCAGCGCCCTCACCACCGCTACACCGAGGCCGCCGTTGGCGCCGGTTAGCAGGATGCTGCCTTTGGGCGAGGCGGGCTTTTCCACGATCATCTTGCCTTTGCTGTGTGCCTCGGGAGGGATCGCCGTGCTGAATCAATGGGATAGGAAAGAAGGCACAGGAGAATAGGGCAAGATAGCTCTTGGTCGTAAGGAAGGGGGCTAGTGCTATCTTTACAAGGTCGTGTCGTGAAGTGGTATAAGAAGAGAAAGGGCGTCCCGGCGTTACCTGCTGAACGAGTATTGGTTTATCGGGGCTTGCATCTTCCTCCTGATAATGCGATTCTGTCTTGCCATTCCATAATCCAGGATATTGCTCAAGCATGGGGTCTCAGGCAGCCAGCTCGGCTCGGCGACTTGATGCGTCAACATCTCACCCGTTCACACTTCCTCGCTCATCTCGGTCGATGTCCGGGCCTCGAGATTCTCAGCTGTCTTGAGCCATTAGCCAATGACCAAGCCGCAGTACGTAGCCGAGATACGATGCAATCACACGTAATCACATGGCTCGAACGACGGCAGGGACGAGTGAGGCTGGCGTTGCTTCAATGCAACCTCGACCTCTCTACCGAAGACTGCGCCTTGTAAATGCATGAGCAGGGCTCCCCTTGACTGGTCTCCACTCCCCATCATGGCTTCATGGGCCTGTTCTCTATAGACACACCCTGGCATTAGGTAAGTACTCCGCGGGCATCCCACGATCGAACCAAAGTCCTACGCGAACGATGGAGCCTGACAGCATCACTTGCATCGCCTTATTCAAGTGGGTAAGGTACTTACTTAGCCAAGAGGCGCGCCCGCCTACGGTGTGGCAGACTCCGGATGCTGTCGATGATTCACCGAGCGGTCGAGTGTCAAAAATAGCTACACGAGTGTTTCTTCTAGTCTTGATGCGCGTCTTACCAGAGATGCTACAATACGTGGCTGTTGAAGAGGATATATTCCCCTTCTTCTCGTCCATCATTCTCCTTCATAGAGCTTTCCTGCTGGTATCTTTGGTTCGCCACCGAGAGAACTCCTAAGCTTCATCATGGCGGGCGGACAGATAGGCAGCATGGTATCATCCGTACGGGACTGCTCTTCGATGGTCTTTGGAGATGCTACTACTCGCTTCATCTCATTATTACTCATTTCTTGGCTTGCATGGAGAGTTTGGCGCTTCACTATTACACCTCTACTGTTTCCCGGAAGCCCTAAGGAACTGCCCTACTGGATACCAAGTAAGCTGCCTTTATTCACTTCGTGATCTCGTAGGGACGTACCGTACTGACTCTCACATAGTCGTAGGTCATGGTGTTTCATTCTTCAAGAGCACCGACGCTCTGTTAGCGAAAGCGAGGTAGGCAACGAATACTCGCGAGAGAAAGTTCTCAAGCTCATCTCATGTCACTTCCAGCAATTACTTCGGAACCAAGGAACCGTTCTCCTTGACAGTCTTCGGCAACACGCTCTACATCGTTACAGAACCTCAAAACACCACCGAGGTGTACAAGAGCGATGATACTCTGTCCTTCGAGATGTTCGTGCAAGATCTCTTTCGCAGCAATGGGTACAGCAAAGAAGGCCTCGAGGCTACCTACGCCAGGCTCCCCAAAGATAAACCCGGCTTTCCGAACCCTCGCGGTGTATCGTTTGGATCATTCGTGAACCAAATGCATATGCACCAGCTGTATCCGGGAGAGAACCTTAGCCTCCTGGAAGACAACTTTCGAGTCTACTTCAACCAGAACCTGAGCCTCTCCTTACTGCAGAGAGCATGCTCAAGATACGCTACCATCACAGCCGATGGCTCGGTGGAGCTTCCGCTCGAGCGATGGTGCTCCGAGATCTCCATTCGTGCGGGCGAGTTCGCCTACTTCGGCGACGCACTCTCGCGGGTCAACCCCAACCTCGCCAACGACTTCCTCGTGTTCGACGAGCTAGGCTGGCAGGTTCTCTACCAGTACCCGGGCTTCCTGAGCCGAAAGATGAGCACCGCTCGGTCGCAGATACAGCGGACGTTCAAGCAGTACCTCCAGATCCCGCAGAGTCAGAGGACGGCGGGCGGTGCCGTCTGGCTCATCAATGCGATGGAGGACGAAGCGAGAGCGCTGGGCGTGAGCGAGGACGATATCGCCGTGCTCCTGTTCAACATCTACTGGGTGTGAGTCGCCACCTCCTTCTTCATAATCCAACACGACGACACTCTCAAGCTAACGCCAGACGGCACCGCAGCATCAGCACGAACACCCGCAAGATCGCCTTTTGGCTGACCAGCAACCTGTTGCACACGCCCTCGCTCCTGAACACACTGCGCGAGGAAACAGCAGCCGCCTTCCGCGACGACGAACTGGTCGACCCAGCACACCTATGGGCGCACTGTCCGGTGCTGGACAGCGTGTGGAACGAGACGCTGCGGCTGTGCTCGAACGCGGCGTCGGTGCGGCGCGTCGACCGCGACACCGTGATCGGCGGCAAGGAGCTGCGGGCGGGGAACCGCATCATGATCCCGTACCGGCTGCTGCACTTCGACGCGCGCGTCTACGGCGCCGACGCCCGGGACTTCCGGCCGCAGCGGTTCCTGGAGGCCATGGACGATAACAACAACAACAACAAGAGGAAGAAGGGGGGAGGAGACCTCACGCGCGGCCCCAGCTGGCGCCCCTTCGGCGGCGGCAAGACCCTCTGCACCGGCCGCCACGCCGCCAAGCGCGCCACCCTCCTCTTCGCGGCGCTGCTGCTGCGCCGCTTCGACGTCGCCGTGGTTGGCTGCCCGCGCCCGCCCAGGGCTGACCTCGGACGTCCGGTGCTGGGGATCTCGTCGGTGCGGGAGGGCGACGACTTCACGGTTAGCTTGTCGCCCCGGAAGCTGGGGTGAATGGAGGTTGGGTATTGCTTTAGCTGGAGTTATGTATCTATACCATATCTATTTGATGTCTGAAGTATGCAATACCCGTCATTTCGCTTTCGGACTCTTTTGTCGCATGCATGCACACACACGCTCCCCCGAGGTTACATGGTGCGCCAATAGCGCGACTTGCATGCATCGTAGACTTGTAGTATCTTTCACTGTGCCATATGCGTCTTGAAGTTGGCTTAGACAGCAACACCTGCCAAGTCTTGCTGCAGGGCCATCAATATGGTGAGTCAAGGTAAGGCAGGAAACCCGGGCTGCTGGGCTGAAGAATCTGCACGGATAAAGTACCTTCTGGCACATGGTCGCTGTTCCACCGCATCTGCACCCCCAGTATCGTCAATACCACCGGACTGGAGCCGCACTGCACTGCACTTCATACGGGCCTGGGCTGAGGCAGGTCAGGCAGCCAAGGCAGCAGGATTCCCGGACTCCATCAAAAGGATTCACGACTCGGTACTGGACGACGGGAAGACGATAGAGTTGAAGATGTGATCGTGACCTTGGACATGGAGCCCACCCATTCCTTACGCCTACTCACCTCTCCGAGACTCCGTCGACCCGTCCTCTCGTCTCCTTAGTATAAGTATGCATGGCACTTTGATCGATGAATTCCTACAGCCCACCGGCACTACTTTAGGTGCTAACTTAGGCGTGTGGGTTAGAAAATGGCGGAGAAAATACACTGCCGCCCCTCGCTGACTAGTGCCAACTACCGGTAGCTCGCCGGCAAGGCTTCCTTTCCGCAGCCGGAGTAAGGCCACCACTTTCCCGCCTCAGCTATGCGTACCTACCTTAGTAAGCATCACCGTTAGCGTGTGACAGGAGCGAAACGAGCTCACGCGTTCAGTCTACTAATATAGATCTCGTTATGGTAGATCACTAAGCACACCTGAAGCATTTCCACCAACAGAAGATAAACGAGAACACCGAGACGGGCGAGTCTTGCATATGGAATGCCACACAAAGGCCCCCCGTCGGGCTGTATGTATGCAGTATCGTCTTATCCTTTCCAGCCATGACGCATACTGGACCAACGAGAACCCTCGTCAACTTCCATGAATAAATCCTTCTGCCTCGCTTGACGGGGATCCTCGTGTAAGCAGGCGCGGAGAGAGACATGGGCTATCACACCTAGGGAAACTACCGGCACGTCAAGCAATCTTTCAGCACCCCGCCTCTTTCTGCAAGCAGGGACCTGGGCTGAAAGCTCGCTCGGTCGAGCATCTGCCATTTGGGAGGTATGCCGAGACAGGGCGAAGGGACGAGGGCACGCAAGCAACGCTGCCAACAGTAACACTTGCATGAGACTAAGAAGAATACCCACAAGTGTCGAGTATGTACAGAGCCCACCGACCCATACCGATATGCAACAAAACACTACAGAAGTTCTAAACATAGCTCTTCGCGCAGGCCACTAGTAGGGCTCCCCCGCTCGCCTTTGCAGATGTCTTTACATAGTATCCGTACATACGTTAGCAACGCCGAATCGTCCGTCCGAGACATGTCGAGGACTCACAGCGTGTCAGCCCAACAACACGCCGTATCTCGACCCGGTACCTTACGTACTTGGCTGGGCCCGAATCCCCCGCATCGAGGCCCTATCCAGTGGATACTTTAGGTATCCACCGTCCGAGAGACCCTCTCTTCCTCGCAAGGCAGCTGGATAAGCGGAGTGATTCTCACGAGGACCGGGGACCCCTTGAGCCTAGGTATGTATGTATTCTCTCCTCGACACTATTCCGACCCCCTCCCCATGACCTCGGGATCCAAAGATCGATGGGGGTTGGGGAGCTAGGCAGCTGACATGCAGCACTGGGTTGGTCCGACGGACGCCCCCCTCCCAGAGGAGAGGAGGAGGAGGAGGACGAGGAGGACGAGGCAGAACCGCGAACGCTGGCAGCCTACCATCTTGAGAGTGCACCCTGGGACACCAACCAACCAGCAGACTCCGTACCGTCGTCGACAGACATGCAGGATCCGCCGTTGCGCGCCGCGGCGGAGCTGAGGGCTGGCCGGCATGTGTATGTATGTATGTATGTATGTATGTATGTATGTAAGAGCAGAAACAGGTTGTTGCCCCGTTCCGAAGAGCGGGCGGATGATGATTGATGACTGCAGATAGACTGATGAAGGTTGAAAATTGTCTGTGGCCCCGAGCCCGCGCGCAGCAGTCTTGGGTCATGTCAGACGAGTTCGTTCGTTCGTTCGTTCGTTCGTGAACCCCGTCTCCGTCTCTTCTTGCTGCTTCGACCACTCTCGCCAGATACCTACCTACCTACCTACTTACCTACCTAAATACCTACCCCGTGAAGCGTAAACATGTCGCTACCGGCCGGCGTAGACCTCTGCCAGTTCCCGGCGCTCGCACCGCCGGCCGGCCATACGCCGAACTTCACCCACCCGTCGCCGAGTCTCGAGCCGGCGCTGGTGACCATGATCGCGATCATGACCGCGTTCGGCGTCCTGTTCGTTTCGGGTAGGCTGTATCTGAACCGGAGGCAGTTGCAGCTGGCAGATTGTACGTCCCTCCAAATGGCGTTGACCGTGAAGGGATGAAAATTGGCTAACGACATACTGCTGCTGCTGCAGACTGTGCGATATTGGCCCTGGTTTTCGATGTGGCGTTGTCGGGAATCCTCCTAGCGAGTGAGTCTGCGGATACACCACCATGGCCGGTTGGAGATACCTAGCTGCTGACGATGACTTCACCTGCAAGTGCGCAAGTATATGCGCCATCAATGGGACGTCCCAGCCTGCTGGTTCAATGGGGAATACATGAAGGTACGGCGGCCCCCTACGTACCCAGTAGAAGCGCCAGGTGTGAGGTTTCCAGCTGCTAACACGAGGTGATGGGCAAACAGTACAACTTCGCGGTCCAGTTCATCCTGCCGCTATCGCACTCCTTCTCCAAGGCCACCATCCTCCTCCTCTTCCTGCACATCTTCAAGATCGACCGGAAGATGCGCATCGCCATCTACGGCGGCCTGGTCTTCACGGCGCTGGTGTACTGGCCGAACCTGGTCCTGGTGCCCGTCTTCAGCGTCCCCTACGCGGGCGAGACCTGGACGGACCTGGTGACCAGCCCGCGCGTGCAGAAGATGACCACGGTCGGCGAGGAGCAGGGCATCCTGGCCGTCGTCCTCGACCTGTACATCTTCCTGCTGCCCTTCCCCGTCCTGAGGTCGCTGCAGGTGAAGTCGGCCAAGCGCCTGCACCTGCTCTTCATCTTCGGGTTCGCCTTCGCGTAAGCCGCCCCTCCCCCCCCCCTTTTTTTTTTTCACTACGACGGCAGATCCGACGGAGAGGAAAAGTGACCAGCTACCTAGCTAACCCACGCGAAAACCCCCACCAAAACAGCGGCGTGGTATCCAGCATCGTCGGTCTCGTATACCGGGTCCTGAACCTGCACTCGGAAGACCACACCTGGTCGACGGCGCAGCTGTACATCTGCATGTGCGCGCCCCCCCCCCCCCCCCCCCGTTAGCCACCAAACGCTAACACCCGCCCACCCGCAGCATCGTCGAGGTCTACGTAGCGCTGATCGTGGCGTGCGTGCCGGCCTTCGCCGCGTTCCTGCGGGTGCACGTGCGCGGCTCGGGCTTCTTCCGGTCGCTGACCTCGTTCCGGCAGCTGATGAGCAGCAGCTCGCGGCGGCGGCAGGCCCAGCGCAACAGCGGCGGCTCCTCGGACGACGACGGATCCCTGGGCAAGAAGCCGCAGCCGCAGTCGGGCTGGAAGCTGGCGGTGCTCGGCGCCGGCAAGGCCGACCAGCAGCGGCAGCACCGCACCACGCGCAACGACTCCCTCGAGCAGCTCCCCGGCTACGAGGAGGACGAGACGTACCACCCCCACCCCCACCCGCAGGTGGTCCTGGCGGTCCCCGGCGATAGCCGCGACCACGGCCACGGCCACGCCGGCTTCTCGCCCTTGGCGGACCGCGCCGGGTACGGCGTCCCGGCCGCGCCCGGCATCGCGGTGACGCGGACGTACGCGGTGGAGAAGACGTACTACGTCGGCGCGGACGATAATGTATAGATTCCCTAACTACTTAGGTAGATAGGGATTGCGGGTAGTAAGTAGGGAGCTGTGGGAGTGGCCGGAGGAGGAAGATGATGATGATGGTCTGGGAAAGATACTTAGGTAACTACCTGACCTAGTACGCAGCTGCGTTAGGTACGTAATGATGTGAAATGAATATGAACGACTCTACGTACCATGTATGGTGTTTGAATGAAGTGGTATCCTCATCCATCGATCTCTCCTGCTCTAAGGGAAGTCTAAGTACTTAAGCCAGACACTCCAAGATGAGATGGAAGTCAGCTCTCGGAGAGTGCGGTTGCTGCCGATGTCGCGTCTTGGAGTGCCCCCTTAGGTAACAAGGGTGTACGTGGCAAGCAGAGAATCACACTGGAGATATTGAGGACTTCGTAACACTGGAAAATTCATGGCTTCAATCAGTTCATCTACAGACATCGTGGTATCCTCAGACTATTCTTTCACATACACGCCCCATCCCTTCGAAACGCTATACACTACCATAAAATACACATCTCACGCCCTGGGCTTTATGACCATCTTAACCCCCATCCTGGGCGCGAGCGCCGTAGTCAGCCTTAGCGGCGCGCAGTTAGCAGGCAGCAGCAGCTCGAAGTCGTAGGTCTGGATAAAGTAGATCAGGATCTGCTTGAGCACGTCGGACGCGTACCACCTGCCGGGGCTGTTGTGTTCTCGTCAGCACCGCACTCTCCTACGCTTTTCAGGATTTGACGACGACGACGACATACCAGGACTTGGTCGGCGCGCCCCAGTACGGGTACTGCATGTTGACGTCGGTGAAGGCGTGGACGGCGCGGTCCGCGTCGCCCGCCTCGGGCGAGTAGAAGCGGTACGGGTTGAAGGTGTCGGGCGCCGGGTAGTATTCGGCGTCGCGTAGGACGGCGTGGACCGGAACCGCGACCAGGTTGCCGGCGGGGATGTGCGCGCCGTCGGAGAAGGTGAAGGGCTGGAGGACTTTGCGCTGGGCGGTCACTGGAGTGCTACGTTAGATACCTTACGGTACGCCGTATCAAAGGCGGGTGTGGGAGAGGCCTTACAAGCATCGGGCGGGCTGAGCCGCGCCGTCTCTCGCAGGAAGCTGTCGAGGAGCCGGTACGCTTTCAGCTGGTCCTGGCGGCCTTGCTGCTCGAGGGTCTCGATCTCGGCGCGCAGGAGCGGGATGAACTCTCGGTGTATGCAGAGGTTCAGGATAGCCCAGTATAGCGCCTGGAAAGACAGAAGTTTCAGTCCCTGCTGCTGGGGTAGGATGACAGGCTGCATGCTTACCATGGGCACCGCCAGGGATACGGCGAAGAGAAGCCCGGCGATCAGTCCAACCATCCGCACCGGGTCGCGCTGTTCCGGCGTTCGCGATGTGTCCATCACGAATTGGGTGACATCGATCTGATGGGCGGAATAAGTCAACTAACTTCGGTCATGTGGCGAGTCGGATGAGCCCCCTACATTCTGCTCCGTCTTCTCCGCACCGGCCTCCAGCCTTTGGTATACCAGGTCCGTGACATGCTTGCGAACTATTTCCATGGAGCCCGTCAAGTACATTATGGTATGTCCGACGAATCTGACGATGAGGTCTCCAATCAGTCAGGGGTAATGGAAGTCCATGCCGCAAGAGTCCACTCACGGAGCGATAGAGCTGGGAAGGTATCTGAGGAGCTCCGCAGTCATAGACCCATCCCACGGATAACGCAGTGCAGCTTGCGCGAACTCTTCGTTCTTGCCTGAGAGAAGGTGATCAGCATGGACGAGAGAGGCGCAAGTGCTCTATCCGCATTTCTCGGACTTACTGAGCACTTCTCCAAAGAATATCTGGTTGTTGACTCGCCCGACTATGACTTTGGCCAGGTCAAATACGTTGACAGTTACCGAACCTAGTCATAATCAGCATACCGAGGAGATAGTCAGGGCCCATCTTCTCTCACCCTTGTTCTGTATGGGACCCTGAAGAAAAGACCTGAATCCGTCGGACAGTGCCCGCTGAATAATCGGGTTGAGGATGCGAAGATTCTTACGCAAATGCATCTTGACAACCTGCATCGTGACATACTCATCGGGGTCAACGTGGTTGTGCTCGAATCCCATCATGGTGATCTTGTGTTTCAACCGCTACCGATTGCTTAGTTAATCGCATCCCAAGAGCCTTGTGCTGTCGTTCGGGAGGCAAGCTTACATCTTTCATGGCAGCATGAAAGGAGAGCACGCTCTCCGGTGCCCTAGCTACCTCAACCACATGTCTGGGGTTCGAGATTAAGATGAGATATTCATTAAGCGCAGGGATGGCAAATGGGCGTCGTGTACTCTGGTGATATGGTCAGAGAATCATCTGGATCGGCCTCCGTAGGGGAAGGTGAAGATCTAGTACCCTTTGATAGAGGTTTCTGATGTTCTGACTGCCGCGCAGAACGTAGTCCCATGAACTCAGCCATTTGCCCCAGAAGAGACCGAAGCCTTCTAGCTCGATGTCCGTCTGTTTACCAGCATCGATCAGTATTCGTGGTCTGAGATCCCCGTGATAACAAGACATACCGGCCGGTGGTAGTAGATCTTGGCCGTGTTGAAGATATTCCACAAGATGAAAAGGACAGGCAGGTAGATGAAGACAGCATCACTGCTCGTTATGCTCTTGAAGACGTCTACCAACATCGTGATGAAGCCTACCTTAGTCAGTCGACGAGAGGAGCAGAGAGATGTTCAAGACAGGGTGGTGACGGGACTGCTTCGAGATTGAGAATCTCACGACCGGATAGACTTACAAGCCTCGACTCGACCGCTGCCCGGGACTACCATGATGCAAAAGACCCTTCAGATGCCTGCAGATACTTGGTATACTACTGCCTGCGGCCGCCTCGACGGGGTCCACTAGCCCATACCCACCACGTAGACAGACGATTAGAAAAGAAACCATGTGGTTCTATTCCTGAATCTGGGGGTGAGGTGTGAACGTAGCTATCGCGGACCCGGAGCAGTTGCATGGCGGCGGAGCTGAGGCCATGGACATGGGTTCTGTATGCAGTCAGCAAGGTGGATGCTACCCTGATGCGTAAGTCCCATGCAGTCCTTGCTCCACTACCGAGGCTGTGACACGCTGGAAAATCGAATATTCACATAGGGCAGCTTATTTGCGAAACAAGAGAGATTGCAAAAAAATGCATATCTCTTTATCCGGTGTATCCCAGCAACCGCAAGCTGCAAGCCAGACAAAGAGAAAAGCAAGCTTTCCATCTCAACGCGCAAGTACTTCCACCACATACACCACCGGAGAAGAATCCGTACATGCCCTCCTCATTCATTCATTCGTTCTCATTAAGGCCTATAGAATGTGGAAAACTCCGTATCCTAGTCCATGGACGGTCTTCTGGTATCTTGCGCATAGCAAAGCAAAGCAAAATGAGAGCCTTCTAACGTGACATGGGGGGCATACGGCGCATCAAATCATGCCACACGCACGCAAATGTAATACAATGTTTCCACCTCTCCACGTAGGCCTGGATTCGATTCTGACCAACAGTCCTGCACTCAAACTTCCAGCCACACTGACTGGGTAAATTGGGTGGGCCTTGAACTCGACCGATCTCAACCTCCGCCTTCATGCAGATTGCTGTTGGACTGAGCCAGGTAGGTCGTTATTTCACTGCTTCTGGTGATGGCGGCCAAACTTCCAATCCAGCTCACAACCGTTAAAATTGGCGGTATTCTTAGTGTCCACCTTCCTTGGGTTTGCCCAGCGCTTGGAAGCCGGCAAGGATGTTGCCGTCGACATTGCAGGCCCAATGCTCCTGGAAGGCCTGCTCACCGCCGACGTTCTGCACGACGTTGTGCAGCGTCTGCTTGACGAAAGTGAGGGACTGGACTGTCTTCACCGGGTCCGAGGCCCACAGCGCTTTCTCCCGCACGTCTTTAGGTGTCTCCCACTCCTGTTCCGACAGGTCCGATGGCGCGCAGAGTGCGTCGTCTCCGGGGACTTCGTCGCTGAGGATCTGGACCAGGACGCTGGTCCACATGGAGAAGTAGTCTTGCAACTTGGTCAGGGCCAGGTCCCGCATCGGCTGCGGGACTTCGAACAGGCGTGTAAGCGCCAGTAGGTTAACCTTCAGTCTGAACAGATCGGCCATAGTATCGAAAATGGCGAACCACTCCGCGCTCAGCCACGCCCACACTTGCTCCAACGGACCGAGTCTAGCCAGCAGTTCGGTAAACAAGGCCGGCTCGAGGACGGCAATTCGTGACAGGATCGTAAAGTAGTCAGCCAAGGTGAGCGAGTTCACGCGGGGATGGCGCATCTTGGGCCCCGTAGTCTGGTGAGCCTCGTAGGCGTCGTGGATGCTCTCGAAAATCTTCTGGAGAAAGCCCGTCTCAACCATATCTTGCACAACTACTTGCAACCCAGCCGCTCCACTAAGCTCGTGGGAAAGACGAATAAGTGCCTCGGTGTACTTGGTAAGCAGACTGACCCGCTCCCGGTGTTTGGAGTCTAGGTTGGTGGACAGGGCGTGAAAGAGGGGTTTTCGCATGTCGTCTGCCAGCATAGCCTCTGGCGCTAGGATGATATAAGAGCCGACAATAGACAAAAAAAAGAACGCATTTTCTGTCTGATCAGCGAGAGACTTGATTGCGACCCGGGAAAAACTGAGAAGATCTGGGGAGAGGGGGCTTGTAGACTGCAGTAAGACATTCGACCATAAGTCGAGAGCGTCTTCCATGAGATACAGGTGTACATCGCTGTTATCCTGCATAGCCTCGGCGAGGAGCGGCAGAATGAAGCTCTGGTAGCGCTGGGACTCGGATTTCATCGATACCACGAGGGACTGAATAATGGCCAGGACGGATTGCTTCATAAGAAAGTTGAGATCGCCAGCCAGTTCCCAGATACCCGGCAAGGCGGACATAATCATGTCGCCGAAATGCGAAACATGTACTTCCATCCGGTCGATCAGACTTCTGGTGGTTTCGAGAACCGCAAGTCTGGGCTCGTCATTGTCCACGGCTCGGAGGAGATTGATCAGCTGCGTGAGCACGTCCGCGGCATATGGTAAGAACATCTCGCCGTCGAAACCAAACTCATCGATGATAGGTTTGAACTCACGCGCAGCGGTGATCCGAACCACGATGTCGTTGTTGGGGTCCTGAGGATCGAGGAAACGCCGCATGATTTCGTAGACCACGGGGCGCGCCTCGTTGGAGATCTTGACGGGCACCCACTGACTCAGGACGATCGCGATACGTCTTCTCAGGATCCGGCAGATGGGGTCCGCACGTTGCACATCGGCGATGATCGAGGACTGTACCACGGAGTCGAAGTCGAACTCCTCTTGCACAACAGGAGCAGACAGGCCCATGGCAGTGTACACGGCTTCCCTGGCCACGACGTCCGTGTTGGGGTTCTGTATCGTCGCAAAGTAGGCCAGGAGAGGCTGGAGTAGCAGAGGTTTGTAATACGTCAGGAGATCTAGAAACAGCCTTTCAGCGCAAGGTCGAACCTCCCACTCGTAAGCGTGGCCTTGAGTCTCTTCCTGCTGCTCCCACTCCTGGGGGTCCTCTTCCCAACTGTCCAGATCCGCTTTGCGGAAGACAAACAAATGGGTGATGATGGTATTAACCACCTGGACGATAAAATCGTCTGTAAAGAGGTGCGTCTTCAGCGACTTCGTAGACTCCTGATCTTCGCTAACCTGCTCCCGTGATCGGTACTTGATGCCCTGAACACCTTGATGCGCCAACTTGACACAAGCGCGCATCAACAGCAGGCTCTTCAGAGCTAGCCGTTCGAAGAGGGGTCCCTCGACCTTGGGTTTCTCATCTCCCATCGCGGCACCACCTTGTCGGATGCCTTCAGACTTATCGAAGACGACGGCGAACTGGGCAGCAAGATCCCAATAAGCACGGGTGAGGTCCAGTGAGCTGGGGAGAACAGCAAAACTGGCAGGATGCTGCTCGGCCATGCTGATATGGAGCTTGGCGAACTGAAGGAGGTGTTTGCCGACCAAGTCGGAGAAGAATTCTGGAATGAGAGAACCAGGGCCAAGATAGGTGAGAAGCTGGCCGAGCTGGGTCTGCGAGAAGGCCCAAACCTGCTGGACAGTGCTGTCTTTGTGAGGCTGCACGTATCCCACCACCAACAGCCGGCGCAGAATCTTGAAGGCAGTGAGGCTGTTCTCAATGGCCAGCTTGGCTTCGTCTTCCTGGCCTTGGCCATTTGCGAGGTACGCATTCCATTGCGTGGCTTTGCCATCATAGATCTGTCCGAGAATGTACACGAGCTCTGGTGTTACAGACTGCAGCGCTGCTTGCGACTTACGCAAACGCGCAGTGCCCAGCTCTTTGACAATGCGCAGAAGAAGGAGAAGAGTTGTGGCCAGCTGTTGTTGGTTGTCCTCCATGTGGCTTCGCAGCAGGTCGTTAATCTTCTTGAATGGATCAGGCCAGTCACCGGGAAAGTCGATTCGAAGGATCTTGGCAAGGACAAGGGCATGGTGCAAAGCCAGCTGCTTGTCCATCTCGTGGATGGTGCCTCGAAAAAGGTTGGATCGGATGAGCTGCTTCTCGGCAGGAGGTATGGCATTCTTGCCTTGGCGCCAGTATTTGTCAATGCCATTCTTCAGCTGGATGACAGCTAGCAGGCGGATTTCTCGAGGCAGGGTGTTATCGAGGAAGATGGTCTGTTAGGAGAGGGAGGGGGAGGAGCTTGTCAGTACATCCAACACAGCACACAATATGGCACTGAAAGGCTTACCTGGAGGGACGGGTAATAGTCGGCGTGCGCTTCCCAGGTAGACAGCTGCTCTCCGGCAGCCTGTCTCTTGCTAAACGCATGGGACGAGGCCGACTGCAACTGTCGACACAGCTCGACGCGATTGAGCGGGCTGGCCGCGCCGGGCACTTCGATCGCGAAACTCATGCTGGCCAACGGCAGTCCAACAGGACAAGGTGAGTTGAGACTAGGCAGCACGGGAACACAAGCGTTCAAGGCGCGGGCCGAATTCCGACACGGTGAGGGAATGGCGGCGGCGTCGAAATGGGAGGGATGTGATCGGCGCCGAGTTGCACGAAGGTGGTGACTTGTGATGGAGGAAGCGTGGGGCAGCCGTTGAAGCGCGTGCTGTGCTCCCGGCCTGCGCGTGGGGCCCAAGTGGCCCTTGTCTTTCAATTTACTGCGTACCTACCAGGTACCTACTGCCAGCTCCAGCACGCTAGCGGCGCCTTGGTTAGCGCCTTGGTCAGCGCCTGTCAACCAGGCACCTGGGGTAACAAGAGCCACAAGGGTCCAGTCCCTCCTTCCTTTATCTCCCGTGTCTACCTAAGTAGGTAAGTAGGTAGGTGACCACGGTGACGTCGACTTGCACCTTTGCCGTGTATGAGGAGGATAAACAAAGACATTTCAACCAGTCCAAGTAAGATGCTGCAGATAATGACTAGGTACTACTTACTTACCTAGGTACCATGCTATACACAGAAGACCAGCTATACGCACGAGTGCTTGGGCAAGTTGCTAGGTGCATCTCCTTCGAATTAGTGCCGGTAACCCCTTTGTTTGTGGTCAACAGCCTTAGCTCTGCCCAGTGACTCCTTGTTTCTTGCATAGCACATGATATAGCCTTGAACCCATTATTCACCGGTTTCTGAAGACGGAAGTCCATTCTCCCGCTTTCTTCTCGAGCTTTGTTGTACACCAGGCAACTTCTATTGACAGGGAACAGAAGACTCTCTGGACACCTAAGCTACCTATGTTATCCTACAATGGTCAGCCAGCCAAAGACACAGAAAGCCATGACTTTCGTATCTACATCCAAATTGGCCCAAGAGAACAAAGAGATCATGGCACCTTTCTGGTCTGAAAGCCCCCTCCTCCTGCGTCATAAGTGAGAGGAGGCCAAAGCAAGATTTTCCCAGCTGTTGTTCGGATTCCATTCCTGCATGACTGCCATATCGGGGTACATGACACCAAAGCCCATGTCACCAGGCTGCAGCGGCAACGGGCTGTGGGCGACCAGAGGATTGGCAACAGGTTCGTACGTGTAAGGCTTTACGCCTCCGGAAAGCCATCCTTGGTTCATTCGGGGTGGGAGGTATTCTGTCGCCACGGCCCTGATCTCGTCTGCCACTTTTTGGGATAGAGGCCATATCTTCCCATGTGCCGAAAGAATCTGCACAAGCATGTCAAGCTTCTCACGAAGGGCCGGAGAGTCAAGTCCGAGAAAGACACACGCATCCAAATATGTCAGTGCCACTCTGAGAATGCCGGGCACTAACGATGGCCGCATGATCCTAGGGGGGAACGGATATCGGAACAGGTCACAGAAGCTGTTGGCAGCTTGGATTTCCGGCGAATATGGGTTCCACCCGAAACTTTTCACAGCCTGTGCCTTGCGGTTGGGGCCGCTGGATGGGCCCAATGGGAAGTACTCGCGAAGGTTCAGGCCGTATCGGGGAGCCGACCTTCTTAGCCTGAGTCTATCTCTGCGACATGCGGTCAACTCGAGTGAACAAAAGCCGGACAAACATAAGAAGCCTTACATGTGCGCGAGTGCGACAGCATGGAAGAGGACAGTGTCCACCATACCGTCGGGGTCAACCAGATCCATCTTCCATTGTGGTACTCGGCGGAGAAAGTCGCAGATGCGTGAGTCGGCTCGGTCGAACAACGCAGGGCGCCCTTCGTCTGCAGCCCCGAGATACGGCAGGACAAGTTCCGTATGTATACCACACAGTTCCACGTTGAGAGCACCAGAAGAGCTTTCAGCATGGCTGAGGCTCGCTCTGGTCTCGTACTCCAGTCTCGAAATCGGCGGTGGGATCACCTGCAATTTGTATTAGCATCATGATCTGTCCTCGCCGTTCAATTAAAACCCCGGGCGATAGCGGACTGGGGAAAGAAGAGAGGCACCATAGGGGACTTGTCTGCTTGGCACATGACCACTGAGCATAAATAGGCGTAGCGTCTTACCCCTGAATCATATTCCCATTGTTCACACGGTAGATCAACGTCAGACTCGCAACCCTCAGCAGTCGGTGTTGTCGGCGCATCTGACACCAATCGCATGGAGTATTGCACAGTATGTAATGCCCACCACGTTCTGCGATAGCTTTCCGCCAAGATGCGATCCTGAGCTTGGTCGGCGAATGACTTGCGCTGCATTCCCAGCTCGATTGCCATGCCGAGGGCCCTATGGACGAAAGAGGTATGATGCTCGAACTTCATCTCGCCGAAGGCAGCGATGCAGAGAAGCAGAAGGCCTTGGACCGTTTGGACTGTAAAGGGGAGGGCACCGCAGGCTGCCGAGTAGGCCGTCTCTCGTAGTTCGCTCGTCGCAACATCGTCCACGTATAAAGAAGCACAGAATTTGACGACCGAAACCAGGAATTGGTAATCATTGGGTTGCGCGTTCGCGTATTCGACGAGGAATCGCTGCGGGGGCAGCACGGGATGGGCCCGGTGGAAACTGGAATAGAAGACATCCAACAGTGATTCGCCCTGGTGCAGCGAAGAGCTTGGTCTTCGTAGCCTCCAATCAACACACCAGTCATGGGGTAGGTCGTCGGTATACTTGAATGGCGCCGGCTTGCAGGGAGCGTTGTGGGGGGTGAACAAAGACTGCGCTGTCGTTCCAGGCGGGTTATCCGAGATCAAGCTCCGTTTCTTGGGATCCCTTATGCCGCGTCTCGACTTGGCGTAGAAGCAAGCTTTTCCTTCAGACTGACATCGTTTGCATGCTGGCAGAGTAGCATCGCACTTAACACTACGACATGCACTTTAGCGTAACTCATTAAAATGGTCTTCGGAACTGTGTATAGGTAGGGGGTGAGGCCTTGGAACACTTCCCAGCCCGGCAGCCACCAATGCGGAGGAACTTCAGTTGTAGGAGGACATACTGCTTGTTTCTGCACTGAACGCAAGCCAAAGACACTCGAATATTTGCTTTCGACCGATTGCTCGTTTTGGAATCGGAACCTTCTGGTGAAGAGGCATTCGAAGCCCGCCGGTGGTGATCACGACTGTCCTGTTCCATCTCGCCCACGATCTCGCCACAAGGATAGCAGTGCTATAGCTCGGCTGCCGAGGTCTGGGTTGGGTTGTGACGCAAGCTGACTGTACTCCAGCTCTGGTCTCGAGTTCACGATGACGTTGCGAGACACAGAGTCTTATGTAGCAATACCGGCTCTCGATGGATGAGCTGATATCCGAGGCCCTCTCAGTATCTTCGTCAGTCATCCAATAGGAGGATAGGGCAGCACTCAGGCATGCCCGTCAGCTTCGACGTAGCGTTGCAGAGCTAGGTGGAGAAACGAGCCTCGCAATCCGGGTGCGCAGTATCCGTGGAACGGTGGTCTGCAGAAGTCCCTCTTCCCTTTTCCTGGAGTTAGCAAGCTAAGTCGCGGCAAGGATAGATTGTCCCCTTGTGGAACGTACCATGAGAGTGGAAGCGTATGGTACCTAGGCAGGCAGTAGGGCTGGTGCAATACTGTGGTTATAAGTCATCTATGAGTCTTGGACGTCAAGCAAGAGGCGAACCCAGTCCGTCGTACTTTATGCGAGAAGAGACCGGGGGCGCGATTGGGCAGACTGGATTAAGCCCATGCAGCTGTTCGTGTCGCTTACCATCCATTCAGCCATTCGACCCTCCACCCTTACCAAGTAGCATCGACGAGGGCACGGCCTCAGAGGCGGTCTGGAAGCGCGTGGCAGTGAAGGCTTCGCTTGGGATGTGTGGCCCTGCCGTCTTTCACATGACGACCTTGAGTAAAGGAAATATGCTATGGCTGTAGCTGAGAAGGAAGGGTAAATAAATGTATGTATGCGCGCTTATCTGCCGCCCCCATCGACTGAAGGCAAGAAGGGTTTTCCGGTGTCAGCATTCTGCAGATTGCTTCAATGGGATAAATGGCGATCTGCAGGCTGAGAGTCCATCCTTCGATCAAGCCTGAAGGTTGGGAGGATCGTAGGGGCGATAAGGGTGCTGCCATCCCTCTCCATGGCTCGTCTGGGGAAAGCTTGACTCTACGGATCAGTGCACCTTCGCTGCCTAAAGCCACCGTACTATGGTTTGGCGGATGCTGATCTGAAGCCCGTGGATGCGGAGGTTAGGTGCATCGCGGAGTAGAGGCACCGTCGCATCGGCTTGTACCGGGTCCGTGGTGGCGTCTCCGTTGCAGCAATCTAGATCTTCGGTGTGCAGGGTACTATTGCCCTGGTCAATCAGAGATTCGATTCAGATCCTACCTACATAAGGTATGCGCTGGAGCGCGTACTCAATACATGGAGTGAGTTGCTTCAGTCTCAGGGATTCGGATTGAAGCAGCAGTTCTTGGTTAGGAAAAAGGCAGGTGCCTCAGCCACGCCTGGTATTGTAAAGATAGGTGTGCGGTTGGGGTCCATCCTCCGCAACGATGTTGTCTGAGGAGCCGGAAGGGTTCCTTGATACCAGCCAAGGAGAGGATCTCGGGAATCTTCAGAACCCGTATTAGAAGATCCCATGGTGTCTTGGCCGTGTCGGTGTTAAGGTTTCAAGGTTGGTTGCCCAGCTGGCCCAGCTTGCCCAGGTCGGGTGCTTCTAAGTTCTAACCCCGTACGGTGTCGTAGCTCCTTGGCATTCTCGGACAGCCCCGAGCCACACGCCACACTTCTGATCGACAGGGGCCCGGGGTGCAGTGGATGCACGCGATTGAAGGGTGCCGAGGCTGTGAGCTGTGAGCTGCACGCCAAGGTCCGACTGCTTTGCATCGCGAAGACGTCACGCGAGACTTGGAAGCTGCTCGACGCTCAACGCCCAACGTTACATGCAACTACCTACCTAGGCACCTCCTTACCTGCCGTCAGGTCGGTTCACCCCTAGAGCCAGCCTCAGACGGGAGTCATCTCCAGCTCAGTGACGCAAGAAAATGCGAGCTGTGACGGAAACCTGGAGCCCCTACCTAGACCAGCATCTACGCCGCCAAGTCGCATGAGGCCATATGAGCTCGACAAACTTCGCCCAGGCCCAAGAGCGCCTGGCTGCACGGCGTCAGGCTCGTGAGCAGCACGCTCGCGCACAGCTCCTCGCCCGCCGCGAAGCCTCGCGAGCCTGGTCGCAGGCCGCCCGCCTCCCATTCCCCTTCAACCGACTCGGTACCTCTTCGCTTTCCACATGGGAGCTCATCGCGTCGCGTGAGGGCACGCGGCCCGCCTTTCGAGTTGGCCAGGTCGATGCCGAGTTGCTGGACGAAGACCTGGTCGGCCAGCTGCGTGATCAGGTCGGAGATGCGCTGAAGTACTTCGGTGGGAACATCAAAGACGAATGGTCTGCCGAAATTTCACTTGCGCTTCGAGCCATTCTCTTCAAGCTCACCGTGTGGGATCACGATGCCACCTACGGAGCTGCCCTACAAAACCTAAAATACACCGATTCGCGACGCGACAGCCCGGTTTTGACCCCGCCGAGTCGATGGCAGAAGAGCTTATACGGCTTGGTCACGGTTGGGGGCAAATAC
>JAJJKE010000128.1:0-62781 GCA_022376655.1 Xylariomycetidae sp. FL0641 | reverse complement strand
ATTACGTTATTAGCGCTATTAGTTATTAAGTAGTAATTTATTAAAAATCCGCTTTTTTTGCTTTTATTATATACGTTTTGCCGCCTTAATCGAAAGCGAGGTTATTTATAAGTGTTGCCGCTATATATATTACACTTTTTTTGCTAAATTTATTATAAATAATATTATTAAGCGTTAATTATATATAAATAACTTTAAAACGAGCTTAAACGGGTAAAGAGAGTAGGTAGGTGATAAAGGAATAGGGGCGGCGGAGGTAGTAAATTAAGTAGCGTTAGTAACGTATTATAGTTGGGGCTTTTATAGGGGTTGCTGTTACTTTTATATAAATTTGGGTGACAGGTATAAGATTTCTATGTGAGGTATAGCGCCGCGCTAACATCTGATATCCCTGAGACCTGTAGTAGTGCTGGGGGCGCGGGCCAAAGGCCGGCCAGCTTCGGCTCCCAAGTGACAGCATGCCCGCCAGCCCGCTGAGTTACGGAGTCAAGGTAGGTTGGGTTGCTTGGCATTGGTATATCGCCCTCCTGTCGATCTGCGAAACTCCGATAATTGACTGCGATAGTCCCGGAGGCTTGCGCGGCATTTGCCATTTGGAACATCCACTTAGGAAACCTGTAGTTCACGACTATCGTTTCCCCCGCGCCTGCCTTGCTCTTTGGGCATCGTTTGATACAGTAGGCTTGGATAGGTCGGCCAACGTAGGTCATTGAATACCTTGCGCCATGGGCCGTGATACAAAGCGGCGTCATGCAGATGGCACCATTGCCATCTCGGGAGAACAGGTCGCGAAAACACGCCACGCAGAATCCGTCGTCATGATTGATGTCCCCACAATTGGACATGAATGGAATCTCAAAGTACGGTAGGCGCCGAGGAAGTCAAATGCAAAGAACTGATCCCTAACCCATGACGGGTAGGGGGTTCGGACCGCTTAACTAACACCATTGATCGAGTGAAGTGTGGGCTCACAGGCAGGTACCTGTCTACCGGTACCTGGGCAGGTGCAATACCTGTTGCTGCGATCCGATGAAATGACTGCGACAACTGACTTCCAAGCGATCACCTGTTATTACTGCCTACGGTAAGTAGGTATCGTGATCTGGCATAAGTCTGCGGACATGTGCGTTCTGCGAAGGGTCCGGAGACTTATATACCTCTTATCACCCTACCTACCGAAATGGGTAGGTTAGGTAGACAAGTCGGATTATATCTCTGCCCCAGCTTCGGCCCAGGTCTCGGGCAAGCAACCCGGAAAGCACCCTGTCCCTTTTAGGATGGATGCAGGGCAGTCTTGCATACTTTCGTCAACCAATAGGCAGACTCGGCTTGAAGTAGCAGGTCCACGCTGGAAGGTTCCTGTAGGGCAGTAAGCACATGGTTGTCCGCAATGTCTTCCCCACTCACAATGCATTCTTCACTGCATTGCAGCTTGACGATACGATACCCCAGGAGAACAATCGTTGCACTGTACGGCAGCCTCTGAATACGTATCGACTTGGGCAATAGTAAGGTATCGTCGTGCCATACGATTCGTGCAGAGGTTGGCCATGGCGGCGGCGACCTTGTGCGAAAGCTGCAAGCTCCTGAAATTCGACGATGAAGCCCTTGGCGGATCGGAGTCTTGCCCTTCCAGCAACGGAGGTACTCATCTCGTGTTTGACGACAATGATCAAACTCGCTTCTTTCCGATAGCATACCGGTTTGACGACATTTTCCCTGAGCTGCCAAACCTGGCCATTTCAGCCTCTGCAGGATGCCCTTGCTGCTCAAGTCTCAGGCAGGCGCTCTTGTCGGCAGGCTTGCAGGTTCCTGATGCTGCGGAAACCGCCAGAGTGAAGCTGGCGGCATCGTACGTCTGGAAGATACCTGGGGAAGCCATGTTTCGGACTGGTGGCCTTCGA
Organism: Xylariomycetidae sp. FL0641; assembly: GCA_022376655.1. NCBI lineage: Eukaryota > Fungi > Ascomycota > Sordariomycetes > Xylariomycetidae sp. FL0641. The sequence goes on along the minus strand of JAJJKE010000128.1, from coordinate 60,877 downwards.
GCATACCATGACAGGGGTCTGGCGGCGTTGGCGCTTCTCGTCGAGTTTCTTCCAAGCGACTCGGTTGACTGTCCTTCTCAGCGAGGAGATCCTCCTATGCTTATTTTCCATGTCGACTCGGAATTCGGTGAGTTCGACTGGCACCTCAGAAATCGAGCCACGACCCCAGTGTGTCCTGGCGGCCCAGGTGTTACCTCACAACTAATATAATCTGCCATTCAGAACGTTGCCGGACTTGGTTACGACTTATGAGCACACCGAGGAATGAAGTACTGGGTACCAGTAACATTCGATGGATCAAACAACAACATGAGGCTCATAAGTCACTATCCGCCGAGTGGGACTCCGAGGAGGAGTCTGGGTTTCTTCCGACACGGTTGATAGACGTTGGCTGCGAGAGGCAACGCCAGCCAATGCGCCTGGTCTTGTCAGAAGAGTTGGTTTCGACGGAAGCAGTTCGAGATCAGCAGTATGCCGCTCTGAGCTACTGTTGGGGAGCGCCCGATGATGCCAAGGCACAGTTCAAGACCGAGCGCGGCAGCCTGGCCGACAGGCTGCGCGGCATAGACCTGGACTCCATGACAGCTGTCGTCAAGGATGCAATCAAGGTCTGCAGGGCACTCGATATCCGCTACCTATGGGTTGACGCAGTCTGTATTCTCCAGGGAGACGCCATAGATTGGGAAAAGGAAGCAGCAATGATGAGCTTGGTGTACAGCAATGCTGCAGTCACATTGTGTCCCGTGACGTCCAGCTCCTGTCGGCAAGGATTCTTGTCCGAGGAGAAACCTAGTCAGATCGACATACCTTTCAAATCTGGAATCAGACCGGATATATCAGGCACGTTTACTCTAAGGCATGCCAAAACCTCTTCGATGTCTGGACCGCTTAGCGATGTTGGCAGTATAAGTACCGCAGATCTAAACAGCGTGTGGGAAACAAGAGCATGGACATTCCAAGAGTACCAGTTGTCGCGTTTCATCCTCATGTTCGGCGCCCAGAGGATTCACATTGTTACTTCCCAAGGGATACTCACAGAGGGAGAGACTGAGCACATCGAAAGAGGGACACCGACCGCCGCCTTTCTGGATCGGTGCATCGCGGCTGGAGAGTCTTTAAGCGACAACTACATTAATGCCCATTGGATGAGTGTGGTGCCGGATTACTGCAATCGAAATTTAGCATACCTAGGCGACAGATTGCCAGCCCTCTCGGGATTAGCAGCATACTTTCAAGGCTTGCTTGACGACAGATATATCGCTGGTCTCTGGCAGAGAGACCTGTTTCGGCAATTGTTTTGGACCGTCGATCAGAAAGGCTACAACCGAAAGAAACCAGGCAGGCTGCAAGATCTGGTCCAGTTGATCAGCTCTAGGATCCCATTCATCGCCCCCTCGTGGAGCTGGCTAAGTCAACATGGTGACCTCGACTTCTCCCATCGCTACATGCACATGAAGGGGGCATGGGGAAACTACAGACCGGAGTACAGCGGCGTTGAGCCTACCATAGTGCTGAGTGGCACAGGGATTAACCCAATGGGGAAGATTGACCATGCCTCGTTGAAGATAACCTCTCGCCTTGTACAGGTTGAGCGCGGCCCTCGGCCATTCCGTGATGAAGCCTTCATGGATGGGCTCTGGCAGACGTATGATGAGAATGGGGCGTATGTTGCGGACTGCGGACTGGACTGGACGGCCGACGGCAGTAAGCCCGATCGCCGGCTGTACTTGCTGTTGCTTGGAAGCTGTGTGGAAGAGATGGAAGGCGGTCCATTTGGGAGGGATAAGCGGTATGCTTGGGGACTCGTTATATGCGAGACCGACAGTGACCATTCGCAGGGGAAAACGTATTATCGGGTTGGCGTTTTCTACAGCAAGCCGAAGGGCAACGCTGGGCTGCAGCTGTTCCAAGACGGTAAAAGGAAGACAGTATATCTGATCTGAACTGTACTTCTTGTGATGGCGCCAAGTGTCGCCATATGCGTTGGGTGAGATAGGCTTCTGCTAGCACACCATAAAACGTTGACGCCAGGCTCGTTCGTTCATGCTGAAGCCACTGGATGTTGGAGTCCGGTTTTGAATGGCAGCCGAATGTGATTTGGTTATTGCCTTCCAAGGTCCCGACGCCTTACAGGAAATCGACAACCCGTTCAAGGTTGCGCCGGGATCACCAACGGCGACCCGATTATCCCTTGGCGGTTGAGCAAATGGGACAATCACCAGAGAAACTGCTTCGATAATCACGCCTTAAAAGTATTATCCCATCGCCTGGTCATGGCAGCCATAATCAGGTCACCGAAAATTCGCTGTACACGGCAGCATAGGCGATTTGGTGATGCTTGCCGTGTAGAGTTAAGAAAGCTTGCCTTTCTAATATTAGGTTAACGGCAAGTTTCCCATTTGATGTGTTGAAAATCAAGCTTCGCTCTGATTTTGCGAAGGAGACCTAGAGCGCCACACCTAGCTTGAGAGACGAAGGAAGGAAGGACAGGCGACAGGCACGCGAGAGAGACAGACACGGCAACCGGAAGGAGGTGGGAGGACCCACCACCTCGAATATAGAAGAGGAAAGGCAAGCTTTCCCAATGATTATAACACTGGAAGTTTATCTTCTTGGGAAGATTAAGGTATCCAAGAGGTGCCGGGTGATCGAAGACTCGAGGCCGACCATTCAAATGACCATCCATCAGGTTGGTTGTCCCACACAGTCTGGGTCCCCGAGACCCCAGTAAACCCAAAAACTGGACAGTGCGCATTGCTCACAAGCGCCCGGCGACGTCAAAGGTGGATCTGATAGGACAGGGGACAAGAACCCAAAATGCGGAGGAATTGTGTATCGTATCGATAAGAGATTTTGGGGCAGGAATTAAGGGCATCGTCGGCGCTCCGTCCAATTTTTCGCCGACTTCCAGCAACAGCAGAGGCGCCGCCGTCACAGCCAGCACGTCGCGCCGCATGTCCCTACTCAATTCCGCATCCATGACCTTTCACCATCGTCGCTTACGCCAGACCGAGCCATGGCCGATGTTGCAGAAGCCATTGCGGCAGCCCTGGGCGCAGCAACCGCCATGGCTGCCCCACCCTCGAGTGAGTCGGCCTCTGAAGTGCCTATGCACCCATCAAGTCATGCTGCCTACCTCTATGATGCAGACTTGGAAATGGCTCCCCAAGGCTGGGAAAGCATGGTTCCTAATGAATTGCTTTGGCCAGGCCCCGAGATCAAGCACGAGCCGCTGAACAGCGACGCTATGGTGCTGGACTCTGAACCAACCCGATCCTCACCTCCTCCGTCTCCGCGCAAGAGATCACGATCACCCCACGAGTACAACCAAGACCAGCACCAAGGTCAGGACGGAGAAATGGATAATCGTGAGGAGAAGCGGTTAAAAATGGAGCCAGAAGTTGACGACGGCATGGACGAAATAGCAAGACTCGTCCAACAAGCGGAAGCGTCGGTTCTTCAACAGATTCAGTCTGCGCCAGAAACATCGGACCAAGTGCCGTCATTTACTAGGCCAGAAACAACACCGGGAACGGACCCAGCACGAGAACGAGAACGAGAGCCAGAAGCGGAAGCGGAAGCGGAAGCGGAGTCAAATACTGGCCCAGACCAGAAGCATGAGCCGCAGGCGCAAGCATCGTCTGAGATTGACCACATGAACGGTGTTCTTGACAGCGCCGAACATGACGACTTTGAAGCTGCTCTGGAAGCGGCCCTTGAACAAGCCCGAACGTCTCCAGTAGAGGACATTCAATCCCGCCCAGACAGTATCTGGAGCAATCCGCGGGACTATACCCGTCGGAAGCACCTTATACCGGCCCTTGGTAGCATGGTATGCGGCATTCATACCCTGAAAGTTGTGACAGGTACCGTGACTAAATGCTTTATAGGCCATTGACATCCTGGTGACATTGTCTGAACAGTCGCTTGAAGATACTGTAGCCACGTTGGGAGGCGATCTGGAATCGGACATTTCCAGGGAATATGCTTCTCTGCGCGCCGCTTTTGATGTGCAGAAGAGACAACTTGCCGAGTCTGAAACAACGCACCTCCTCGACGCCGATGCCTTAAGCGTTACCGGTCAGGCTAAGGAGATTATTCGCATTGCTAACCTTGCTTCTACGTGTGCGAGTATCTTTGGTACCAACGAAGTCACCCTGGAAGAGATCAACAACCAGTTTCTTCGCATTTTTGTGCCAGAAAACGAGGAATTGTCTAGGGAAGCAGCCGAATTATATCTCGGTCTCAAGACGCAGCTGTTTTTAGCCCTCCTGGAAGCCGAACACGACAAGGCTAGAGACCATTACCTGGACGAAATATTTTCCGTTGGCGTCGAAAGCAGCCTGCTACAACATCATCCGAATGTCCCACTGGTCTCCTCGGAATTGGATTTCATTGCCCAGGCGAAAACGCGGAAAGCTATGTTGTTGGACGAAACCAAGAACCCTGATGGTATTCGTAGGTGCCTCTGCTGTGGTTCATGGTATCGATACTGATTCTTTTCCAGATACCGTTGGCAGGAAGTTCACCTACGAGGCTTTCCTGGATAATTTGAGTGTCTATCTCAATGATCACATGGATAACATCAGGAGTCAAGGCTCAGGAAAGGTCGAGACGAAACCTAGACAAGATACACCCGCCCCGGAAGAGAATGGTCATAATGATTTTGACGGTGCTTTTGATCTGGATGCCGCTATCGCCGAGGCCTCCAAGGCTGCCCAGAGCGCGCTGGAGACAGGCGGTGAGGCGTCGTTAGGTTTTGATGATCTTTCTGCCTTTCTTTCTGAGAACATCACGAAAGCCACGGAGCAAGCAAGCAAGGTGTCCGCGGAGACTGAGCTGCCCTCCACTGTTGCTTCAGCTGCTGAGAATGCTTCAAAGGCGACGATGTTGGCGTTGCAGAATCTACAGCACAACCAATATCAACCTACCGCCATGTCCCAGTCGAATTGTAAGTTGGCAGATCTCCAGGCTGGAACGGAATGCTAATGATCATCTCAGCACAATCCCACTCGAACTCGACACACAATTATGCGCAGCAACCTCAGTCACAACAGCTCTACTACCAATATCAACAGCAGCCCGCGGCCAGTATGCAGTCGAATTATCAAGCAGGTAGTAACGGACTTCTACCACCGAACCAAAGCGACTCCACTCCTGCTCTGTACGAGCGTGCAAGGCAGGCAGCAGCAGCTCGTTCGTCAACACATGCGCGCCGCGAAGGCTCCCACTCGACTCGTCGTCCCTGGTCTCCCGACGAAGAGAAAGCTCTAATGCTGGGCCTCGACATGGTCAAGGGTCCCCATTGGTCGCAGATCCTGTCTCTGTTTGGACCTAATGGATCGGTCAGCCAGATCCTCGCGGACCGCACACAAGTACAATTGAAAGACAAGGCACGTAATCTGAAATTATTTTTTCTCAAGACGAATTCGGAGATGCCTTACTATCTTCAATGTGTCACTGGGGAACTCAAGACTCGAGCGCCCACTCAAGCTGCTAGGAAAGAAGCCGAGGAGAAGGCGCGGATGAATTCTGAGGAACATCAGGCCCACATGAATGGTATCTTGACCTTGGCCGGAGGACTACAGAAAAATTCAGCATCCGCATCGACGCCGTCTACAGCCGTTGGCAGAAGTAACACGCCCAACCAGCCAATGTCCCATCACGGCTCGCAACCAGGCACACCCAGGCTCCTGCAACAGGGCTCGTCACTGCCGATGACAGCTACGCCACGTCCAGTTATTCCCGCACCGCAGCCCGTCAGCCTACCGAACCTTACATCGACATCCCATTACAATAAATCTTCATCGACTGTGACGCAACCAGCAGTGAAGCAGGAAAGTTCTCCTAGCCAACGGCAGGAGCAAAGCCAGGCACAGCAGCAGACGTATAGCCAAAGCCCGGCACCCACTCCAGCACAGGGCCCGCCTTCTTCGGCGCCGGAGGTCCAATCCTCTGTTCCAGACCATGGTGGCCTTAGCCTAGAGGATGCGGCTTTGCTTGATCTGAAAGCTGCAATGGAAGGAGAGTCAGCAGCCTCTGCGGCTGCTAACCAAACCAACCAGCCTGGCCAAGCTCAAACACTCGCGCAAAATACTTAACCTTCTCCTCCTTCCCAAGATTCGACCGGTTTTCAGGAAATTCTATACAGCACAGTTGACGGCGCTAGCAATCGCGGAAATGGAGCATCCGACGGCGATCGGTGCTATCGTCACGCATCTTGTTACTCAGCAGGGACACCAGCAATTGTCGAATTTTCCTTCCTCAGTGGTTTTCTCGCCACGATTGATACCCAGGACTCTAGATGGTTTGCACTACGGTTGTTGAACGGATAGGGCTAGACAAACAATGCCGATATGAGTAATGAGTAATGAGTGTTTGGTCTCATACAGCCGCCGCCGTGACACAGGGGCTCGCTAGTCCGCCCTGCTGGTGCTTTGTGGCCAGATAGAGGCAAGCTTGTGTGGGATAATGCACCTAGCCGCTTGCCCCGTCAGGGTCAATGTCGCCTTCCAGCCATGGCACATATTCGAGTCGAGTCTACTCATCATTGTGTCGATTGGTAGCTTCTTGGGCGCGATGTAGGTCTTTCTCTTCCAGGATCACGAGACCGGCTTAGGTGGCGCAGTGCGATGTTGCTAAGGAATGGTCTACAGGTTTCCTCAGACCGTCACAGTCTAGAATGCTTTGCTTAGAGCATGGTGGTCTGCCCTCCCTTGAGAGGCCACTGGAAACAAACATCGCCCGCCCTGCTGAAATGACTGACCCTTTCCATCAATCAGCCGTGTGGTCATGGTCTGGGTCATCAAATCGGCACTCCAGAGCGTGACTTGCGCCTGACCAGCTGGCGTTACTACAGCTCGCTTCACCAATCATCCCTCCCTTTCCCGTTGGGCGAGAGGCTTTTCAGCATCCAGAGGCGAAAGCCTCATTCGTCGCCTAGGCCAACTCGGCGAGCTGGGAGAGGTTGATGATATAACCAGAGGATTACAACCTTGGCTCGTTCTTCGAGGCGTTACTCCCTTCGCCTCGCATGAAAGCAGCCACAGAAGGTGATAGCCATCTGGAGGTTCTCTTTGGCCTTACGGCCAAGGAAAGTAAGTATCAGAATGTCACATCATGGGTCTAGATCGCCACTCCGCATCGGGGCTCCTCCGCCTGCACCCGGGTCTGCTGCGGTAAGCATATCTTCAACAAGCTCATCATGGCCATGGAAGTGGCACACGTTCTGGCTTGTCATACGTGGCCTTGTGCACATTCTTGTTCTGACATGAACGTCAGCACTCGTCACCTCATCGACGTCGCGCTTCGCATCCCTCTCGGTCAAGAGCCTCGTCACATGGGCGAGGACACCCAAGGCAGCCATCTAGTGCCCCCCCTCGGTCGACTGTACCATCCTCAGAGACTCATAGCCTACCAATCCATGGGGCGCAACACCGCCGAGGCGTTCGTAGGCATCACGTACACGCTGAGAGGATTACTAGACGGCATGCGGTACCACAGCCTCCACGAGGTCCCCCTAAGGCACATGCGAGGCCGAGAGCGCAAAGGGTGCCTCCACGGCCTGGTGGCTTCTGGTCATCTTTCTGTTGCTGCTTTGGTTCTCGCCCTGTCCAACGACGACATTTTCCTCCTGCCCCACGACGACATTTTCCTCGGCCTCCCCCTCCACCTCCGCCGCCACCTCTACCTCTACCTCTACCTCTACCTCTACCTCTACCTCCTCGCGGCGGGCCCAGATGCCAGTTAACAGACGGTCCGTTTCGGTGCCCGCGAAATGCGATAAGAGGACTCTGTTTTTGCAGAATCCACCAGTGCAGAATGGCATTTTCCTCCATCGGCCCGTGCCCCAATCCCGCTTCCGACGACGAAACGGGGGATGGGCTCTGCCCGTTTCGTGAGTCTTCCGGCATCTACCCACCACCCCTTTCTTCTCCATGATGGCCAGTTACTTATCGTCAAGGTAGACCGGGAATGTACACACACGGATAGTAAGGGGAAATGTTACGATATGAAGAAGAAACTCGATCCGGAATACCAATTTTGTATCAAACGTAAGTGTCTGCTCGTCACCTCACGCGATTCACCGTACACCTGACAACCAGCCCAGATGGCTGCGCCGAACCCGACTGCAAGGAGGCCGCGGTAGGCATGAAAGGCAACAACGTGAGGTCGTGGCAGAACTACTGCGCCAAGCACGGCTGTGCCGAGGCAGAATGCGAGAACGCGATCGCCGGAGCGGCCTGCAAGTATTGCGTGAAGCACACGTGCCACAACGCCGAGTGCACGCGCAAGGCCGCCGGGGCCAAGGAACCCGACAAGGACGACAAGGAGGACTACTGCCACGAGCACCAGCCGTGCCAGAAGCCGGGCTGCCGCAACCCGCTCCACGTGCCCGGGGTCGGCGCCAGCGCGCAGTTCTGCTCGCTGCACTTCTGCGACATCAGTGGCATGGACGACGGCGGCGGGGGCGGCGGCGGCGTCGGCACGTGCGACAAGTTACGAGTGGGCGAGAAGACCTGCGAGGACCACACCTGCATCAAGTTCCGCCTCAACCAGGCCTGCCGCAAGCCCCGCGCCGACGCCGCCGCCTCCTTCTGCCAGGACCACGAGTGCAAGAAGGAGGGCTGCGGCGACGAGCGCGCCGCCGGCCAAGAGTGGTGCCCCGGCAAACACCTCTGCCACGCCGCCGTGGCCCTGCTCGAGCAGTGCAATAACGAGCGCGAGGGCTCCGGTGGCAACATGCTCTACTGCAAGGACCACAAGCCGTGCTCCGAGCCGGGCTGTACCAATTTTGGGGCCTGGAATGGGCGGACGCGCCAGGAAAAGTGCAGTGATCGTGAGTCCGGGTTTCATTACTTCTCACTCGATCAGTCAGAAGCTGGCGCCTCCAAGGAGAGGTGACTACGCCCTTCCCACCTTCAGTCATCCACGCCACCGTCGCACATAAACCCGTATATACACTTAACTGCCCCCGTGACGATTCATCGGCCCAAAGCTGTACATAGAGTGTTCCCCTTTCCACATTTCCCATTTCCCATTCCCCAGTTGCCATGCCATTTCCCCTTCCTTCCCGTATATCCAACGAGCCGACCATCTATCTTCCCCTCCACCATCCCTAGCGGAAGAACTCTCGCGCACACATCAAGTAGCCCACCACCAAACCACCACTCGCACCAGCATCACGACCCAGCATTACCACCATCACCCTCCTCTTCTTCTTCTTCCTCCTCCTCAACAACAACCCACCACCCCACTAACCCCGATGCCAGACGCCCAACCCCCGTGCGGCTGGCCAGGGTGCGGCAGCCGCGCCAGCACCGCCGCCGCCGCCAGCACCCCCTTCTGCGCCGCGCACACGTGCCAGGGGGGCGCCGCGTGCCCGGGCGCCGTGGTCCCGGGGTCGCAGTACTGCGGGCACCACAAGTGCGCGGCGGCGGGGTGCGCGTCGCCGCGCGCCCAGTCCGCCGGCGTCCCCCTGTTCCCCGGCTTCGTCCTCCCCCCCGCCCGCCCCGCCCTCTTCTGCCTCCACCACGCCTGCCGCGTCGACGGCTGCCTCGCCCGCCGCGCCGACCACGCCGCCGCCCCCGTCTGCCCCGCCCACGCCTGCGCCACCCCCGGCTGCCCCCAGCCCGCCGTCACCGCCGGCTTCTGCGCCGAGCATGATGACGGCGGCGGCGCCGGCGGCCCGTGGGGGCGGCGAGGCGGCCAGATTCGCTGGTAGGGGGGACTGGGCGCGGTGGTGCTTGTGGTTGTGGTTGTAGTAGTTGTTGTTGCGGCTGCTGTCGTGATTGATTGTCTGGTTAAGAGAAAAATACGCTCGTCGTGGCTTCGTCGGGACGGCTTGATAACGTAACGCGTTGTAGAGGAGAATGCGGCCATGGCTCGATCTTGCGGGTTCCTTTGTTAGTGTTAAAGAGACCTGTCAAGGAGGCAGGCGAACTTCGCTCTACCGTTGCTGGTTTCGGTACACGGGTGCCCTTTTGAAGAATGTCTGCGAGAGCCTGAAAGTGAACTGTTTGACTTCATTATTTCGCTCAGCTTCTAAGGAACTGCGATGCAAGTAGGACTTGGTTAGTCGCAGGACTAGATTCTGGAGAGAGATAACTACTTTTGATTTTACGTAATGTTTAACAATATAGGTAGCCTTCATTGCTCATACTTCGTAGCTCTAATCGTACACTCGCTCCATGTCGGATTCTATCCCTCGCCGGTACGTATCTCGATTCCCGCACCTGTTCTGCGTATCCCAGAGTCGCGCTACGAGTCCCATCAAAACCCAAATCACGCAAACACCAAACTCCCAGTGGATTATACATCTACTCGTCCTTGACCAGTTGGAACAGCCAAGAAAGCCTACATCACTATGCAATCCCTTTCTTTGCTGCCACCAGACTGTGGGCCAGGGCTACCTGCAGAAACCGAGGGCGCCCCGAGCCGAGGTCGCATGGGAGTGCTTGGTCCAGCCACACTTGTTGTCGTCTGGTTGGAGCTTCTCCTGGTCGCTGCGGCACCCAGTGAGCTGTCCGGATGGTTCGGGTGTCCGGCGGGTGGCTCGTAGGGCGTTGCTTTGGACGCTTGTTCGTAGCTCGGAGGTGCCTCTTCGCCATTATCCTCGGAAGGGCGGTGCGTGGTGTTCGCAGGCGGAATCAGAGACCTAACCCGTTGGCCTGTTCCCCCACCTTGAGCTTGGCCTCCTCCCCTGACTGGAATACTGATAGATTGATTCGTGGAGCTGCCTCGTGCAGGCGTTGCTGGACCACCGCCGCCTCTGCTCACAGACCCGCCGCGACTTCGAGAGCCTCCACGGGCAGGCTGGCGACCCTGTTGTTCGATGTATTGCTCGGATAGCTGACTCTCCCGCCGTCTGGCAGCCTGCTCGGAACGATGCCGTTGTTCCTCCTCTTCCTGCAGTTGCAAAGCCAAAGCAAGGTCACGGTCCTCTTGTTCATGCGCGGGCGAAACGGGCGGGTTGGCAGGGGCTTCAGTATCGCGGTTGCTCCTTGAACGCCGGCTTTGAACCGTTTGCCAACCACCGCCGTCTCCAGTATCGTTGGCGTTGGTGTCTTCCACCCAGTTACTCTCGCCGTTCCCCGAGTGTTGATGCTGTGGCCCGCCGACAGGTCGAAAGTCTCCAGAGAACAGCTCGGATCGTTCGCCTCTGACGTCCACGAGAGACTCCCAGACGATTTCATCGTGCGTGTAGTAGCCGGCGTCCGTGACCAGAGTGAACAACTGTTGAGTCCGCGGATGACGGTATAGGGTGGAGAAATGATCGTTACGGAACAGGATGGAGACCGAGCCCGGCTGCACCGCTCTCGTGATGACTTCAAGGCCCCAGGGTGTTAATTGCGTGGCCGATGTGCTCAGAAACGACTTGATGGTGATAACATCTTGATACAGCTGCTGCTCTTGTTCCGTAAGGCCTGTGTCGGAATTGCTGAGCTTGTCTTCAAGTTCTTCCTCGCGGAATAGTAGAGTCTGCGCGTCGTCGTACGAAGAGGCCTGTCTCTCCAAGGCATCATATACCGGATCGTCTCTAGGCGGGATCCATCCGTGGATTAAAGGTATGGCAAATGTTGCATACAGCTTCATGTCTCGCGTGGCCTCAAATGTTCCAGGGAAATAGTGTCCCTGCTCGGAAGGCTGAACATCGATCAGGGAAGCGTGCGTAACGTCGGGAGAAGATATGAAACGAGGGTTGACATTCATGCCCGTTTGTAGGCCTTTGAGAAAGCTGTAAAGCTCCGACATATCAGGCAATGGTGCCCCCGAATGGGGGAGACGGGAGGACATGAGTTCGTCAATAACGGCCTCAAGAAGAAAATTGAGGCTGATTTGTTCGCGGGACCGGAGAGTCTCGACCAGGTTTGAGCTGTTCTGATCAGCGGGTGTTGTCAGGGTCAGCGCATTGACAAGGGCAACCAGGGGACAAGGTCCATTGGCATTCTGAACAAGTATGGGAGTCTTCCGGGGATCTCTACCCGCTGTTGGGTCGAGCCAGTTGATGTTCTTGATTTGGTAGGTTTCCGTTTTGTTGGCGTTGCTCGGCGATTGAGGTCTTGGGGGTTGTCGTGGTGGGACCTCGATGGATCTTCTTGGGGGTAAAGCTGGGGGCTCCTCTGTGCTTGACGTCGGTTCTTCCCTGGGCGGAGGACTCTCTGCCCTGACCGGAGGCATTTCTGTCCCGGTAGAAGGCAGTTCTTCCCCGGGAGGAGGCAGGTCTGTTCGGGTAGAGGGCGGTTCTTCCCTACGAGGCAGCTCGGTACTGAGCAACTCTGCAGCCCTTGGGCTCTCTGCTTTTGGGGGGTCCTCATCGGGGTCATGGAAGTTCTCCCACGAGCTTTGCCGCGACAAGCTGTCCAAGGCCGGGTCTGCCGGCGTTTCATGGTCGATCAGGTTCCAACCTTCTGAAGTTGAAGGCGGCATTTGCACCTGAGAGGGCGCAACTCCTTTGCCCTTGTTAAGCGATCCCAAATCGTCCCAAGCATGTTGGTCATCAAGCATCTCACCGGCCTCGTATGACTTTGCCGGCATCGCCGGAAGCGAGGGCTTCGGCCGCGCATCATCCCATGGCTGCGAATCTGCCTCTGGCTGTAGCGAGAAAGCGGTGCCGGCATCGGGTGTACGCCCCACAGAGGGTTGTCTCGAAGGGGTCTTAGAATCCCAGATATTCTTGTCGGCGCTCTGATCGAACAGAGCATGGGTCGGAGGCGTGGCGCCAGAGGTTTTATGTTCGTCCAGCGCAGGCTGCCAAGGATTCGTATTTTGCTCGGACTCATTAACCTGCAAGTGTGCAAACGCATCTGTTGGTGGCGGTGGTGGCGGCGGGTTCGCAGGTTCAGAGGGGATTGCAGGCCGATTTGCTGAGGTGTGTGAGGGTGATGCCGCTTGCAGTGGTTTTCGCTTGAAGGGATTCGTCTCAGATCGCGCAGGGCCAGGTCGTAGAGCTTTGGGGACCTGATCAGCTGGCATATCGGCGCTCTTGTTGGTGGCTGACTGAGAGTTGTCTGCCGCAGCATCGTCCCAAGGGTTCTCTTCATCTTGACTATAGCTTGGGTTCATTGCAGAATTACCAGGCCTTAATGTCTCCGGTACATCCTGTAGGGTACTGGCGGTACCCGTGTTGTTCGGAGCATGGCCGCCAGTCGAAGGGTTTCCCCATATATTCTCAGCATCTGGCTCGGAATCTTGAACATTGATGTACGGGGGGCCTCCAGGATTGCCTGTAGTGTTTCCGAATTGCGAGTCTTGAGTGACCATCGTGAGGGACTGCGTCAAAGAGAGAAAGGGCGCTTCGGGCAGGATAGAGATGCGAGGATGTCGGTTTGGACGTCGGAAAGACGGAGCTCGGCGTATTTTACAAGGGAGAGGACGCGATTTCCAAGCGCGAGGTGATCGCAAAGCTATGAGGGTGCGTTAGGTACCTAGTTGGAGTTGGAGTACGAATCGGTAGCGGGTGGGGCTGCGTCATCACGGTTGGCGGGTTTTATCGGTCGAGGATGCGAAGTGTGCGTTCAGCACAAGAGCAGCATGATTCTCAGTGCTGCGAGAGCTACTCGGGGCAAGTTCACAAATACCTGGGATTATGGGCAGCTCTTGGGGGTCAAGATGAGGATGAAGAAACGCAGAGAGTCCAAGGTGATATGGGTTGTGGAGAGATAAGGTAGGTAGGCTACAACACGGTAAAGACGGTTCTTCGCAGTGAGGTCACAGCGGACGATTAACCATTCGCAACCCCTGCCCAGGCCTGCCCAGGCGCTAGACTGACGCTAGATCTGGGAACACGCCTCAAGCGAGCCCGCTGTCTCGGTGGCGGTGCTCGCCGCGTGATACTGTGATATCCGACACAGCCAACAAACATTCGTCAGCTTTATTAGCCACAGCATGTGGCGAAGGGCCAATTGAGGTCCTTTTGCACGCATGTATGTATGCATATCGGGTAGGAGGCCTGTGATTTTGGCTGCCTGCTAAGGATTCTAACTAGTTGCACTCTAAGTACATCACCAGCCACATCTTACAGTGTATTGTCTCGGGTAGGCTCTTTTGGTACTGTGGTGTCTTTAGGTGCATTCTGTACCCGTCTTCCCTTGCAATCCACCACGAGCTTCCCTCTGTTTCGTGTGGACTGGTAGGATAACAAGATGTCCAACGTTACGCCCTCGGAGGACGGTGCCAATAGCGACCCCGGATTGCGCCAATGTTCCATGGTTTGCTCCATTCTGGGAGCTATCCCCCGCATGCTAAGGTATCCTCTTAAGGTAGCGATTGTGACGAGTGAATGAAACAGCGCGTCATGATGCGACGCTAAGCCCGGCTGTTCCTGGCGGGAAGACTGGAAGACTGGAGCCCTTCAGCTTCCTCAATCCTCAACCTGTCCGCGACGGTCTTTCCACTAGTACTCCATACAGTCATCAATCACTTTAAAGGATTGGCTGACTGAACCGTCAACCCAACGCCCGCCCGGCTACACACTAATGAGCTGATCTTGATTATGCTTGCTGGTCACCAGAAATAAACCACAAGACCATAGAACGGGTATATAGGTAGCAGCCACCTGGGACGTTCTACCACTCGTCTTCGTCCAAGAGCCAGAACCCTCGGTATTGCTGCATCTTCTTTCTTTTCCCCCCAAATCCTCCGTCCTCGTCTTCCTCATCATCATCATGGCTATCATTCAGGATTGGCTTCCGCCCAACCAGGAGAACTATGACACGATCATGTTCTGGTGGAAACTGTACCCACTGGTAAGTGGCAGTCCGGCCACGCACTTCCAGAGACATGGCTGCTGATAATCTGCCCAGATGGTGTCTGCTCAGTGGTTCGTCTCCTGGTACGGCATGGGAAAGACGTCGGTCGACAGCAAGCTCAACATCCCCGGTCGCATTGCTTGGATGACCATGGAGGTACCTGGATTCATGACTCTCCTCTACAACATGAGCGCGCTTCAGGCCGAACACGGCATCACCGACTTGCCGTGGCAGAACAAGGTGCTTGCCTCCCTTTTCGTCATCCACTACGCCTACCGCGCTGTCCTCTACCCTTGGATCCAGCCCTCCATGTCGCCCATTCACCTCGCCGTTTGGACGTCTGCCCTCATGTTCCAGGTGGTGAACGGAACGGCCATCGGTGCCTGGTTGGCTGCGTATGGTCCCACATCCCAGGCTGAGTGGGATGCGCAGGGCTGGTCTGTCTTTCGGTTTGCCCTTGGCCTCGTTGTCTTCTACGTCGGGCTTGCTGGCAACTACTTCTCCGACGAGGAGCTGCGTGAGATCCGGCGTGCTGAGCTGCAGCGCCAGGAGAAGATGAAGAAGCAGGGCAAGACGGTCGACAAGCACTACGAGGTCCCCAACAACGGCCTGTTCCGCTACATGCTCTTCCCCCATTACTTCATGGAGTGGATCGAATGGCTTGGGTTCTGGATCGCCGGTGGCCTCGCCTTCACGCCTGCCCGTTGCTTCTTGATGAGCGAGTTCTTCGCCATGCTCCCGCGTGCTGTTACCGGCGGGAAATGGTACGAACAGAAGTTCGGCAAGGACAAGGTCAAGGACAAATACGTCATTATCCCAGGAATCTGGTGAAGACGAGCCGCGGATCGTTCCAGTTCTGAGCCATTGTCCCCGCCCTCCCAACCTGTCTCTCCGTCGTTGCTCTTCTCCGGTGTGGCCTTGAAGAGGAAGAGCGGCTATTTGAACATTGTGAGGGGTCAATCTGCCATCGGTGGGTATGGCAGGGCATGAATTGTTCAGTTCTTGACAATGCCCCCCTCTTCTCTTGGAAGAATGGCATGCGAGCGGGGGTGCCTTGGGTGCATTTTGGTTCTGTGGTGGGGTTAAAATTACTTGTTGGGTTCCCATGTATCACATTCTTATCATGTACACAAAGTTCGGCGCTCGTTTAGCTCGAGCGGCCAACCTCTCCTCAGTTCAGAGCCTCGGGATTGGGTTCACAGTGTGCCTTTGGGGCCGAGGAATAGGTTTGGGCGTGCATTGTATGGTGAGCAGAACCCGCCATCACCCATATGGAACCAACGGCGACCGAGAAACACTACTCTGGCTACCTACGATAGGCAGACTCACATGTTAATCAGACAATGGATCACGAAGACAGCTAAGAGCTCTGAGTTGGCGCCCGCGAGGTGCACTGTGAACACCTGGCGTCAGTCGAACAACAGACGACCATACATACCAGCCATTGGCCAATTGGGTACGGCATTACCTCAAGGAGAGGAACTGGCAGATTCTCTCAACTCTCCTCCTTCCACTTCCTGCTGCCCTCAACTTGCGTACTCTCACTGGCTCTCATGTTCACCGCAATGCTGTACTTTGCTCTGGGCATTCTCCTGCTGGGCAGCTTGCTCGTACACCGCTATGTCAAGGCCCGCCACGAGCAGAAGGTGAGTGCTCCCGAATGACTGCTCCGTCCGGCACCCGACTAAGCCTACCCACTGCAGATTCTTGACGCCATTGCGCTTGAGAATGGCTGTCTCCCGCCGCCATTACTCCAGAACCAACGCCCGCTGGGCGTTGACCGCCTAGAGCAGATTTTCAGGGCCGAGGCAGAAATGAGACTGATGGAACTCTTCTTGTTCCACTTCAGGCAGACCGGATACACCGCCAAACAGATCTTCTTGCTCAAGCCGGCATACGGCACAGTCGACCCGGCCAACCTTGAAGCCATTTTCTCGACCAATTTCTCAGGTACGTACCGTCCACGATTTAAAGGTCCCGGTAGCTGACGGATACCCTATTGAAGACTGGTCTTTCGGCCCCAGACGGGAAATCACATTCCCGTTTTTCGGCGATGGCATCTTCACTCAGGAAGGCAGCGCAGTGAGTAGATCTCAGAATTCGGTACTGCGAAGGACGGGAAATTGAAAGCGGACACTAACCTAAGTGCAATGATGGTAGTGGAAGCATTCGCGGGACATCCTCCGCCCACGGCTAGTTTACCGGCAATACGAAGACCTCAAGATATTCCGCGAACCGATTGACGAGCTTCTCCAGGTTCTACCCCAGACCAGCGGAGTGGTTGACCTCCAGCCCCTGTTCTTCAGCCTGACGCTGGACGTGACCACCGCATTCCTGTTCGGGGAATCCGTCCATAGCTTGAAGGCGTCCGAGAACACCCGGGAACAGACTTTCGCCCAAGCATTCGACACCGCCCAGAGCTACGTTGCGAGTCGCTTCCGCCTCGCGGACTTCTATTGGCTCATCGGCGGAGCGAAATGGCGAGACGCGTGTGCGAAGGTGCAAATGTTCGCGGATCGGATCATCGACCAGAACCTGTCGCGCAGCGCTTCCGACGCCGAGAAAGGCGATTCGAGATACTTGTTCCTGAAGACGGTAGCTAAAGCCTGCCCAGACCGGGCCTCTTTGAGAGGCCAGATCATAAATATTCTTACCGCTGGCCGTGATTCCACCGCGTGCCTCTTATCGTGGTCTTTGTGGGTTCAGCGTCAGCATCCTCTGTCAATTTGCTTGCACTAATCTCCTTCAAAGCTTCCTTCTCGCGAGGCATCCTAATGTCATGGAAAAGCTGCGGTCCGAGATCAGTGCTCTGCACGTCGCGGAAGATGAGCTTACAAGAACCGACTTGCGGGGCCTACACTACTTGCAGAACGTATTGAAAGAGAGTAAGTCTAAAGTCAACTCAGTTAGATGGTCGTCTCTGACCCCGTCGGTTTCAGCTCTTCGATTGTACCCTTCAGTGCCCGTCAATATGCGTATGTCGACCAAGACCACGATTTTGCCCACTGGCGGAGGCCCGGATCGCAAGTCACCGATTTTGATCCCTAAGGGTACCACGGTGAACTACAGTGTGTACACATTACACCGGCGGCCCGATCTGTATGGTCTTGATGCAGAGATCTTCCGCCCTGAGCGCTGGGACGAAGACATGCCCCTATTCCGGGACGGGACAACGCGGAATTACGGTTATCTGCCCTTCAGTGGTGGTCCCAGGACCTGTTTGGGCAGTGAGTTTGACTCCGACCCCCCAAACCTATGATGATGATGATGATGATGATGATGCTAACAAGCGGCCAGTGGATTTCGCTTTGACCGAGGCCGCATACACTATTGTCCGAATCTTCCAGCGGTACCCACAGATCCAGCTACCCGAAGGCGAGAAGGTCGAGATGGTGGGCGCCGAGAAACAGACGGTCACCCTGGTGTTGAAGATCAAGGAGGGTTGCAAAGTAGCTCTGGGGCAAGAGCACACCAGTAATGCCTTGTCAGAGGTCACGTCCCCTTTGACTCGCCTGGGGCCGTCCGACCTACCTTGAACGCGGCGATTCGTTCAGGTTGTGGAATGGCAGTATGGCGCAAGCTAGGAGAAGTACCAGTATCTCGGATAGCTGCGCACACAGCTGAAAACCCGCATTCGGGGCGGGTGCGTATATTAGGGTGAAAGTCGGTTCGTGGAGTTAAGGCCGATTTCCTTTCAGTTTTGATTGATTTCATCACTCATGTCTACTTAGGTAGCTACGAACTTGTGTCGCTGCTTTGCAGCACACGGGCCCTCTCCTCCACCAAGAAAGCTTCCTGTTCCCTTGCACTCTTGTCCAGATCAAGGAAAAAGAAGAGCCCCAGAGCACTCACGAGAGTGAGCGCGAATAGGAAATAGAATGGTGCACTATTGTTGCTGTGATTCGGAGACGCATCAATAATGGCACTGCTGACGAGCGGGCCGATGAACGAAGACGTCTTTCCTATGATGGTGAACAAGGAGAAGAAGAGGAACTCGTGACCGCGCGGGGTGACGGAAGAGATGATGATCTGCGAGTACGAGTACCACGGACAGACGAAGAGCCCGTAAAAGGCCTGGTAGAGCCAGATCTCCCAGACGTTCTTGAAGCCGAAGTTGTCGGTCCAGTTCCCGACCATGCCCCAGCCGTCGAGGAGGACGATGGCGACCATGACGGCGTTGAACATGGTCTTGGCGCCGAGGTCGAAGTGCTTCTGGACGAGCCAGAAGCCGCCGATGCCGGCGCCCTGGGCGACGATGCCGACGATGAGGAGGTAGGTGAGGGTGAGGGTGTCGTAGGCGACGACCTGGTTCTGCAGGGTGGCGACGACGGTGACGGTGGTGTTGAGGGAGTCGCCGAGCAGGAAGTAGCCGACGAGGTAGACGAGGCTCTGGCGCAGGCGCCAGATCTGGGCCAGGGCCTCGCCCAGCTGCCAGAAGCCGACGGTGGCGAGGGTCTTGCCGGGGGGGATCCGCAGCCCGGGCCGCCGCCGCTCCAGCGCGAACCACGGCAGCGACAGCGCCAGCCACACCCCGGTCGCGAACGCGATCAGCACCGACAGGCCCCAGTTGTTGGCGGCGGCGCTGGCGTTGACGCGCACGCCGAACAGGATGCCGACGATGGCGGCGAGGATGGCCACCTCGCCGACGCTCTGGACGTAGAAGGCGACGTTGCTGAGGCGGGAGCGCTCGGTCTCGTCGGCGCGGGCGAGCTGGGCGCGGGAGAGGCGGCCGTCGGCGCAGGCGCGCGCGGCCCGGCGCAGGCGCGGGGCGTTGCGGGCGAGCGCCGGGAAGGCCGCGGTCCAGTAGGTCAGCGTGAGCTGGTAGCAGACCAGGCCCAGCATGTAGAGGGCGGCGGCGGCGGGCCAGCGGGCGGGGGCGTGCACGCCCAGCCAGGCGAAGCCGACCGCGTAGGCCGCCGCCGACCAGAACAGCAGCACCGCCCGCCGCGTGCGCGCCCCGAAGTCCGCGTACGCGCCGATGGCCACGAACAGCGCCGCCTGCGCCGCGAAGCTCAGCCCGTTGGCCAGCAGCACCACGCTGTTGACGTTGCGGTCCGCCCCCGCGAACCGCAGCCGCCCGCCGTTGCCGGGCGCCGCCGCCGCCGCCTGCGCCAGCAGGTTCTGGAACGCCGTCGGCCCGAAGTTGAAGAGCGCCAGCCCGTTCGCCCCCACGTAGTACGCGTACCACGACCACACCTCCCACTTGGTCGTCTCCGGCACCTCCTCGCCCTCCTCCGTGGCCAGGACGGGCGTCACCACGCCGCGCTCGACCAGGTCGGGGGTCTTGAGGTCCCCCCCGCCGCCGCCGTCTCCGATTCCGGGCCCGGCCTTCTTGGCTGCCGCCGCGGACTCGTCCAGGGGCAACGCTGCCGCGGCTTCGGCTTTGGCTTCGGCTTCGGTTCCGGACGCCATCGTCAATTGGCTCTCTCGTCAATTGGCGCTCTGGCTTCAAGTCAAATCGCCGACCTCGCCAAGAAAGAGAAAATGAACGATCGGTCGGTTCAAGCGAACTGAAGAGAGAAACAATAAAAAAGAAAACTCGGAGATGAGAGAAAAAATATGTATGCCTGGTTTTGAAACAATCGCATGAATCTGAACCTTCCCCGCTCCGGCGCATGGTGGGATGCGCGACTCTGTTGAATGGGGTTAGCCTCCTCCGTAGCAGCCCGTCGGGGGCGGTTCTAGAGCTCGTAGCTCCCGGGTTAAGGTCGTGCTGGTGGCGCTGTTCTCTGGCTCTGCAGTGGTGGTGGCGTGCTTGCCTGCTGAAGATCGCCGCGCGGTCAGCAGGATCGGGCTGTCGGGCTTCGGCGAACGGGCGCGACGGGGCAGGAAAGCAGGGGCCAAGACGGGGATCTCGGAAGTACAGCAGGAAAAGGGGCGTTTTTCTTCGCCTCGTGTTGCGTATCTCGGTCAAGGGAACCATCTCGGTGAAAACGCAACACCATTTTCACTGCTCCTCTGTCGAGGGGAGATTGGCGAGTGAGTAGGTACGTTAAGATGGTTTGGAGAAGTCGGGGGATTCAGTCCAACTCCCCTTCATGACTGACTGGTTCCTGGAACTCGCCCCTCTTTCCAACCTCTCACCCCTGACGATTACTATTGTCAAGCCGCTACGTATGAGGCAGTGATCGAGTTCAATCCTGTCCTCCTACGACCAGGACTCTCTACGACACGCTCTTTTCGTTCACCTTCACATCCTCGATTACATCCGCCTTGGCCTTGGCCACCAATTCACTTTCCTTCGCAGCCGTCTCCTGCGCTTCTCGGTTGGCAATGATAGACGCCACCTTCTTGCTAGACCCAGGCCCAAGAATCCATTTAGGGTTCTCCTCGAAGAGGACATCGATATCTTCCAAGCTGGCCTTGGCGGTCTCAGGAACTGAGAAACGAGGGTCAGCGCTCTTGTCGATGATGAGGCTCCGCAGAGGCTCGACTTACTGAAAAAGTACACAATGGGCAGGAAACAGAAGTTGGTGATCGCCCACACGATGTAGGTCCCGTATTTGATGTTGCTGATCATGACCGGAGACACCATGACGATGAGGAAGTCTTTGCGACGTTAGCTCGTGCGTGTAAAAAGGCAGGAGTGGCATTGCGAAGACGTACTGCAGAGCCAGAAGCAACCGTTCGCAATGGCAACCGACTTTCCACGTGTTTGCAGCGGTGTCAATTCCACTGGAAGCAGGAAAGGGATACCGTCGTATCCAATAGCCAAGAACGTATTGAAGACACTGGCCGCGACCTCGTCAGCGATCACGGCGCATCAGAACGGAAGGAATCCTGCGGACTTACAAGAGGAAGACCGCGGCGACGTATCCGGCAATCTTGTTGTCGGGGTACGCAATGCAACCGGCGAGGATGGCCATGCTGACACTTTGCCCGAGAGCGCAGGCAAGCAGGATAGGGCGGCGACCAATCCGATCGACCAGGGGAATGGGAATAAAAGTCGCCAACCAATACTCCAGGCCATTGAACCCGGTCAGCAGCAAGCTGAGATTTCGTGACATTCCCAGGGTGTCCTGGAAGATGACGGGCCTATCACGGCAACCCGTCAGTTTAGGTACGAAGACCGGGGGCTCGAAAGTGCACTCACGCATAATAGGTGATCAAGTTGACACCACTGATCTGTAACATGCAGAGTGACACGACAGCCAGGACAAGGCGTTGAAAGAACCTCGGTCGGCCTTGGGTGAAGATATCGCCCCAGCTCGAGTTGCTTTCCGCCTCCTCCTCGAGATTCTGCTTCACGAACGACACGGCCAGGTTTGTCTCTTCACTGCGCAGTTGCGGGTCTTCGTTTAGGGATAGCATGTCTATAACGTCCCGAGCATCGTCAAGGCGGCCCAGTCGGATCAACACACGGGGGGACTCTGTACAGCTCAATCAGCATGTTATCTCATGCCCAGTCTGGTTATTTCTCTGCTTACCAGGCAGGAAGAAAGACATGATGATGGTGATAATCGCAAAGATCATCTGCAGGGCCAGGGGGAACCTCCACGACCAACCGGTGTTGACCGTGGCAGCCGACTGGTTAACGCCGTAGTCCACCCAGTACGCGATCGCGATACCAAGCTGGGTGCTGTCAGTAGAGGGACGCTGGATGTCACCGTGAGGCTCTTCCTTACAATATTGACGTTCAGCTGCCACAGCACAGCGCGACCTCTGT
Source organism: Xylariomycetidae sp. FL0641 (assembly GCA_022376655.1). Classification (NCBI taxonomy): domain Eukaryota; kingdom Fungi; phylum Ascomycota; class Sordariomycetes; species Xylariomycetidae sp. FL0641. The sequence continues at coordinate 38,461 of JAJJKE010000128.1, read as the reverse complement.
TCTCGGCCCGGGAGCATTCGGCGTTCCAAGTGGGCAACACCGCAACGGCCATGCCGTTGCCAACACCAGCTAGAACACTATCAGCTATCGTCCGAAACTGCTGCTATCATCGTAAAGGAGTAAGTACTTACTGACCACACGGCCCACGATGAGCTGTGCCAGGCTATACGAGGACGCCTGCAGGATCGAGCCAACAATCAGGATCAGCTGGCCGAGCATGACGGTGACGCGGCGCCCGAAGCGATCGCCGCCGACGATGACGGTGAGGGCGCCGGCCGCGCAGCCGATCTCGTAGACCGCGACGGTGAAGCCCTGCAGGGTGTTGTTGCCGTTGGAGATCTCGGGGAACGTGTTCATGAAGGGTTCGCTGGTCAGGAAACCCCCCATGACCCCTGGCAGGACGTCAGTCGGGTCAGTTATTAGTTCCGTATTGGCAGCTTCTCCCGCCGGTTCCTGCTGGGCTGGCTGGCTCTGGCTTACCCTGGTCGTACCCGAAGAGCATGTTCCTGCGCGGCCACCGCGGTCGTCAGCTCTACTACTACCTACACATGTCCCCCCCCTCCCCCTCCCGAAACGTCTTGGCGAGTGGCATCACGTACCCGATGGCGCACGCCGCCGTGATCATGTACTCGATCCATTTGGACTTGCCGCCACGGCCCCGCATGCGGTCCGTGAAGACGGTGAACGGCGCGGTGATGGGCTTCATCTTGGCGGTTCTTGGCCGCAAGCTAGCTAGCGGGGATGTGTCACTGGGGAAGCAAAAAGTCCGGGGTATCGCTGGTCAGACCAAAACGGGGTGGTAGTGAAGAGAGACAGACACCTAGGTAAGGAGGAGGGGGGGAAAAAAGCCAAGAGAGCGAAAGCAACCCGCGTCCTCTTTTAAGACCGTCTCCCCGACCTCTCCAGGCTGCCCGCAGCCCCCAGCGCGGAACAGGAAATCTGGGGATCGCGGGTTGGGTTTGTGGGGTGGGCAGCGACGGTGCGGTGCCGGGGGGGCGGGCGCGAGCAACCGGCGATTTCCCTTCAGGCTAGCAGCCAACATCTGACGCAGAACTGCGTCCGCTGCCGGAACGTTAGCAGCCTCTGCGAAAATGCTCCCATGTTGCTATCTAGCTGGCTGGCTAGCTGGCGGCTGCTTGCTAGCTAGGGCCAGGTCCGGAGGAGGAAGAGGACGAGGAGGGTATGTCGCGTCTCGAGGCCATGACACAGGGTGTGGGGCGGCTGGGACGACCCGAATCGCGTAGTGGTGGTTCGCGATGATGCGCGGGCGGTCGTTCCCGGAGGTGGCTCGAGCTGGTTGGAAGGCCGGGGGGTGTTGTCTCGAGTCGCGTGACCACTTGCGAACGAGATATTGCAGCCTTCGATCTAGTGGAATGCCTGCTGACGGCGAATATATAGCTTCAACAGACGCCGATAGTCGAGTACTTAGGAACCGAACGGGCGGTACTGAATAGTTCTAGATTCCAATGACCCCGGAGTGTCCCAGTTGTCGGCGCGAGGCCGAGTGACGTTTCCGCAGTGCCCGACTTAGCATGTATCAGGTAGTTATCAAATTCAGTAATGTGGTCACAAAATCGTCAATCATCGACTTGGCCATGATGATGACCATCTTTGACTGCTGCTCTCAAGGAGTATGGTTGGTAAGAACGGGGAAACGAGTTACGGGAGCACATCCAGGACAAGGTGAGAGTATCTTCATCAATCCTCATTGTGAAATCAGCTAATCCTGTTATTAAGATGAAGGTCGAACCGACCATACGAGGATTTTCATTCAGGGATAATACTTGGGGTAGTGAAGTTCCGGGGTTCAAGGGCAAAGACAACCAACTGGGGTTGAGGACTTTCCGATTCTAGATCCCCAGTAGTGCTCCCCTAACGTGGCTGCCCAGCTGTGCGCGCCACAGGCGGGTCTCGTTGAGGATGAAGATCTCGCCGCAGGCCCCGAAACAGAAGTTGGCCGCTCCCCCTTCCACTAGGATGCGCCCGAGCAAGACGCCGCCCGGCGACCACACGTTGACCCCGTCCCCGCAGCCGCTGTAGACGTTGCCTTCCATGTCGCACTTGATCCCATCCGGTATCCCGACGTCGGCCATCGCGAACAGCCGTCGGTTGGCCAGGAAGGGCTCGCCGTGGTATATCATCACGTCGTAGGCATAGCTGCGAGAGAACGTTGGTGAGTAGACCTAGTGACATACAAGAGACGCGACCCTCACATGGTAGACGCTTTGGAGTCGTCTGTCGTGCCACTGCCGTGATACCAATCCGTGTCCGTGATGTAGACCGTCTTCTCGTCCGGGGAGAAGCAGATCCCGTTCGGATGGCCCAGGCCGTCCGCCATGGCCCGGATGCTCTTGTTCTTCGGGTCGTACCGGTACGCCTGGCTTGGGAGTTCGGGCTTCGGCCGGTAGCCCTGCTCGTATCCATAGGGGGGATCCGTGAACCAGATCGAGCCGTCACTGTGAATAACTACGTCGTTGACCGAGTTGAATTCACGGCCGTGGTACCGCGACAGCAGCAGACTGGTCTCGTAGGGAGCCTTGGCGTCCATCACGTACAGACCGCTGGGCAACTCGCGGGAACCCTGGGCGCAGAAGAGGATGCTGTCGTCGCCATAGTTCACGCCCCCGTTGCCCAGTGGGATCGTGCTCGAGTCTATTTCTTCCCGGGTCGTGCTGCGTGGCCTCGATGCACCGCCCAGGACCACCTTGGAGATCTGAACTCGTTGTTGGTCCGAACCTTGGTCACAGAAGCGGTTGCTGGTGATGAACAGCTCATCGGTCGACTGAAAATACACGCCCGCCTCGTGTGCAAAGGGGTATCGGCCGTCTTCGAGTAGCAGCTCAAGCGATGGTGAGGGGCCAAGGATCGCTTGGAACCTTTCTTCATCGTGTCCAAGAAAGCTGGCGGCCATTTTGCGGGATACGCAACGGTGGGCGAATGTCTCCGAGCATCTATCGGTTCTGCATGTGGTTAGCAGGCACATCTACCCTCCATGAGCCGGGGATGGAGTTGAGTGTTTGAATACACAGAGATCCCGCTAGTCGATCGATGCGAGTAAGGGCCTCGATACGCGTCCCCGGGTCGCGGTCCACCCACCCGCCTTATTGCTTCATAACTCGAGGCGAACCACTCTAAGAACCGTTCGAACCCCACAAGCCCCCGGATCTACACTTCAAGTTTCCATCGACCCTGACAGGCTGTTGAAGTTGAAAATCATCTTATTATCCGTAAATGCTCTTGGGTATCGCCGCTGTCATTAACGCTCTTCTTCTGCTTCAATTCTGGCGCTTGCGCATGTGAGTGCACCGTTTCAAGGGCCGTCACACGGCTCCTTGCCCTCCCGTCTAGTCATCCCCCAATCAACCCTCCCCATAACTACCATCACGAGATCCTGATATAGCCCCGTTTAAAAGGCGAGAATTCCGGAGCCGTTAGGTCTTAAGTCAGGGTGACTGTTGCCCCCGTGCGCCACACTCCGAACGACAGCCCCCGAAGGGTCCTCCGACTTCCCACCCATCAAAGGGTCCGGATGCTCGTACTATCCGCGAGAGGCTTCTCACCAAAATCGCCGTACCTCCAAGTATCAACCAGACAGCTCATGCAGCCGTCTCGGATGATTGTTCGCCATCTCGTTAAGCGGTGTCCCTCCAGATTCGTGGGTCGTGAACGCCTGAGCCGACTGATGCGCTTTCCAGTCGGGCTGTTGGGTCATATTCGGCGGCCCGTCCACGACGTAGGGGCCCGGGTCTTGTCTGCCCCGAAGAGCGCGGGCAGCTCTTTTCCGGCGCCATACGAACCAACCCGCCAGCGCCATCAGTACTACGGCGAGAGTGACGCCCACGCCGATACCCGCCGCGGCTCCGGAGCTGAGGCCCGAACTCTCGTCGGAAGACTCCGGTGAGCCGGTGTTAGTGGACGTCGGCGTGCCGGTCGTACTCCTCGATGTCGATGTCAAAGTAGTCGCAGAGCTCGTGGGTGTCTGCAAGTCCATGTGAGCAGGCCCGGTTCGGTCCACCGAGGGGAGAGCAGGCTACGAACCGATTGCGTATAGAGGATCGCCAGGGCAAACAGATGCACCGAAGGTATCAAGTCCTGCGATGGATTCAAGGACTGCGACCCGGCGATGAAGTCCGTATGTGTGATGGGCACCTGTCCCTCTCGCAACCACTGCGAGACGCAGCGGAACTGGTCGTTGTGGTTGATCCCAGCCGTGTACCCTCCCACGCAACCGAAGTCGGAGACACTGGAGCGAGAAGGTTAGACGAAGTCATATGGGAAGACCGCGACGATTCCACGTACGTTGGACAGCAGGTGACGATAGTCGTCTTGGGGTCTGTCATCTTATCCTGACATGCCGCCGTGTAATGCTCTGGACATGCCGTGGCGAGGTACGTAGCTGACTCATCCCATGAGGAGGGCAGGCAAGCGGTCGTTTGCGAAGGGCCGCCCAAGACGGTACGCGCATCCTTGATTACGTCCGAATACTGCCATATCCAATAGTCATCTGAGCGGAGGCAGCCCGACCCCGTTGCTTCCCAACCCCCTTCTAGCGTTGGAAAGGCCGACATTGTACCTGCTAATTCGTCCGTTTGGTGCAGCGTTGGGGGTTCGAGGCAGGTGTTGAGACTGTATAGAGCGACTCGAGCGTACACTGGCCTGGCCGTATGGAGGTGTTTGCGTCTAGCAAAGGCGAAGGATAGCGGCCGTCTGCTCGAAGTCTTCTATGAATAAGAAATTAGCGCTGACATTGCTGCTAAGCATCCCAGGAATTATGTGTCAGAAGATCATGCCTTGGCAGTTCCTGGCTCTCCAGCAGACCCATCAATAACACAGAAAGGAGCCCTTGGCGGCAGTGCAACGCCCCAGATTTTAGATAAGCATCGCCAACTTACCTAGCCAATTCGAACCTCATCCCATGCAGACCGCCTTGCTTACCGAGTATTCTCTTCCTATAAAACCCTCTGAACCTTGACTAAGGCAGACGTCGATGAATATTGTGCTTGCTATTCTGTCGCTCCTAGTCTTCGATAGAAATCCGGATCGATTGCTTAAGCGGCTGACGGTATCCACGACATAGTTGCCATGACTTGGAATCATGGGGAATGGCCGACAACAACAAGAATCTCGCCGTGGTGCTCCGTCGAGAATCATATCACCACATGAGCAGCTGAACGGGGGGCTATAGCCTTGACTCCCAAGGCTCCTTGGCGGCGTAGGGGCTGGGTGGCACCAAGACCTCGGTAAAGAGAAGTGGATTGGTTCTGGGCGGCGGCTGAAGATCTAAGCCTACTTTCTGGAGACAGTCCAGCCTCAAAAGTGCCATTCGGGGTAGTACAACTCTTCTCCGATGCCCATGTTTGTGTAGCCGCCCGTATTTGCTGTTGCGGAATAGCGTATTTCGATGGTGGAAAGTCCCGGCCTCTCTGCCTGAGCCTCTGAGGCAAGTGGCTGATGATCTAGGACGACACCGCGGGGGACCCATGCCCATGCCCTCTGGGCAATTCCCGAAGCATTCAATGGAGATGCTTGCGAGGCGACGACGGATGTGCTGACAGAAAATGCACGAACTTCGGTAGGTTAGCTGAAGCCGGCCCAGCCACAGTGAGAAAACTTGAATTCCTAACCGAGACCGGTATCTATGAATATAACGTCGCCTCGGTCGAGGCTCTCGGTCGAGTACCGGTACCTGTGGATCTCGCGTCCTTACATCTGACAGTTTCGATTATCGCGGCATCGTAGTAGGGGGAGCTGGAATGTTGCTGGATGCGTTTCCCATCATCAGAAAAACGAGATGCTTGCTTTCGGCTTCTTATACATATGTCGCTTCGGAGTTAGTGCTTACGCTCGATGAAGCAAGCCAGTCACATCTACGGACCGATATACCCACCATGGTGCCAAAGAGCCCGTCCCGGGCTGCGTCTCGGTAGTTGAAGGAACCGGATCTACGTAGATAAGGCAGCGCGAGTTGCCTACAGGCGTGACGGGGTCGCGAACAATGGTCCTCTCACAAAATCGCTGAATCACCAATCACTCACATACAATGCCGCCCTCGCACGCGCAAACGAAGAAAACGCTCGCCGAAGGCGGCGGGGTCCTGCTGCTCGCGACGCAGCGGTCGGGGACGCGATCGGTGACGGCGGCGCTGGAGGCGCTGGGGTACACGGCGGTGCTGCACGGGGCGGAGGACCAGACGAACGCGCGGTGGGCGGGGATCGCGCGGGCGGCGTACGCGACGTTCCCGTACCTTTCCCAAGTACAGCAGCAGCAGGCCGGACCCTCGCCGCCGCCGCCGCCGCCGCTGCCGTTCTCGCCATCGGACCAGAAGCCCTTCAACCGCGCCGACTGGGACGCGCTCCTCGGCCACTACCAGGTCGTCTCGGACTTCGCGGTGTTCTTCGCGCCGCAGCTGCTAGAGATCTACCCGGGCGCCGCGGTGGTTCTCTGGGAGCGCGACCCCGCCGCCTGGGAGCGCAGCTTCGACGTCTCGCTCATCCGGGCCATGCACGGGAGCGCGGGGGCGCGGTTCATGCGCGACTACGTGGCGCCGGCGGCGGGGGTGTGGTTCTGGCCGATTTCCTGGCATGTAAGTTCAGGTTCGGTTCTCACCTGACGCTCGTCACTCCCGCTCCATCACCCTCCCGCCTCTTCTTCGTGCTCCACGTAAACAACCAACAAACAAATAAACAAACTGATGATCCCGCAAAGCTGCTGACCGGCTGGCTCCGCGCCGCGGACCCGGACGGCTGGCGCGCGCACCTGCAGGCCCGCCGCGCCGAGCACTACGCGGCGGTGCGCCGGCTGGCCCGCCCGGACCGGCTGCTCGAGTTCCGGCTCGCCGACGGGTGGGCGCCGCTGTGCGCGTTCCTGGGGGTGGACGAGGTGCCGCGGGCGCCGTTCCCGCACCGCAACGACGGCGCCGAGCTCGCCGGCATCCTGCGCAAGGCGTACGTGGGGCTCGCGGTGCTGGCGGTGTGGAATACGCTCAAATACCCGTTGATGTTGGGGGTCGGCGTCGCTGCTGCGGTCGGGTTCGCCGGCTCGGATGGGCGGAGCGTGGCTTCGCGCTGGTGGTGAGTGAGCACGTGGGTGATGGGTTGGAGTGCCGCGCGGCGGTGCTGCGAATCAACCGAGTCGTGACGTTCTCGGGGCTGCTGATTGGGGGGATCGGTACACCTTGCATCTCACTGCTTCAAGTCGAAGCTTCTGAGCACATGCTGTGGTAAGTTGCCATGTGATGTCAAGGTCCAGATGAGCAGCCGTATTGGCCGCTTACCCGTCTGTCTGTCGCATTGTCTGACAACGGGCTAACTGGGCATCGACAGCAAATCTGCATGTTGGCGGTGCTCGAGAATTGCAGTCCAGGAAGTCGAGGCAGTGAATGAAATGATCCTTGCTCAAGTGGGTCCACTAACTGAAGAGTCAGAATGAATCATACCTTGGCGTCCTCAGCCCCTGCATGGGGTCCACGGGTCCCTTGTCTCCCCACACCCACTCCAGATCCAGATCCCCATTGTTGCCCATTGCAGTGATTGATTCAGTGAATACGCCGTAAATCCGGGTCATCTCTCCATTACCCTGAATAAGCCCAGCTGTCAATACGGCGACGCGAAGTCTGTAAGACTCGTCCCGGTGGGATATGGCGAGAGAAGCACGATGCTGAGATCAGTTTGGCTCATCAATCTTCCAAAATGAATCAACATGAGCAAGACTGACATGCTCAGCGAGGCCTCAACGGGTTGAAGTTGTATATAACGAGTGTAAAGACGAGAAGCTAGATGAACAGATAGATACCTAGAGATCGTGAATACCAGACACTGATTATGAGCCGCCTACACTCACCCCACCCGAACCGTATTGAATGAATACTTTGAGATGGTGAGCTGCCGGGCCTTTCCATACTCGTACTATGCTACGCCAGCAGGAGAATCATGATGACCAACCGTTCCCTATACCGATGAACACATTCTGCAGTTCTCATCAAGAGGACTTTTCTCAACAAGAGTGACAAATCACGGGCCGACATCGTCTGAGGCAAACTCATTTTATTCACTGCCTAACCACGGAACCTCGATTCCATTTCCCTCAAACTCAACTCGGCTAACCTTTCGCACTTGACCCAGACTTCATTTGCAGCATGGTTCGCAACGCCGCCGCTTCGGCCTCTTGCCTCGCCAGTCGAATCCGTAAATCATCTCGCTCATGCTTCACTTCCGACAACTCCGACTCAAGCTCAGTAATGCGGTCGATTCGCTTTTGGCGATACTTCTTGGCCGCCACATTGTTGCGTTGACGCTTGAGTGCCGTGACCGGGTCGACTGGGGAGCCGCGTCGCTTGAGGTCCGGCTTCGGGCTCGACTCGGGTTGAGGTGAGCTGGAGGAAGATGGCGCAGAGTAGTGCGGCGGGTGGCTTGCTTGCGACGGCATGGTGTTTGCTGCCGGGTCCGGTGGTGGCTGGTTAAAGAGAAAGGTTGAGTCGCAGAAGGGCGCCATGTCTGGGGAAGATATCAGCGACAACGGATTGGTCATCGGTGAGTCAAGGTGAGTGGTACCATCTAGAGTGCCAGTCGGCACGGCCGTCCCGAACATGGCCATGCCGGTAGACACGGCCATCCCCGGGAGAGACCACTCCAACCCCAACCCGGCGTCGTTTGTTCCCATCGCGGGGCTATTGTCGCTGGAACTCCCCATACTGCTATCGTCAAATCCATAGAGCCAATCCTGCAGCGAGGGTTCAACGGAAGAACCCCCGTTTGGTTGGAAGAGGTCCGCCACGGGCCCTGAAAGGGCGAAACTCTCCCAATCAAAGTGGTTGAAGTCAAGGTGGCTCGAAGGCTCCGAGCTGACACGGAGGGCAGAAGCCGAAGAAGGCCTGGCTGGGCGCGACGTATGTGAAGGTGGTGCAGATCGCCATGATGATATGTTGTGATGGCCTCCACTTGAGGCCTGGGAAGAACTATCGGAACAGTCTGGGGGAATTTCTCAGTGCACGCCGCCCTTTTGACTCGAACGGCGAAGTGGTGTGGAAGGTTCCCGGGGGGAAGATGTAGAGGAGGAGGAGAGTGAGAGAGAAGAGGGGAAGTGAGACGGTATTAGTACCCGTGTTAGTGGGAGATACTCGGGACAATTGGCCGGCCCATCTCCGTCGGGTAAGGGATCAAGCCACTGGAGTCTGGACCAAAGATCACCTTCAGGGGTGCGTCCTGGGCCCGGTAGGGTACTTGGTAAGGCATAATGAGACACCCACGGCGGGCTCTGGCGGGCTTGCGGGATGGACTGGACTCAGTGGACTGGGCTTAGCACCTCACCTGCATTGCAGATACTGATACGGGCTCTGTACGGATAAGGTACCGCCTTTTCTGAGCAAACTGCGAACGGCTAGCACGGACCAGTCCAATTTTCCAAGGGAGGCGGCCATTCAGCGTATCAGCTGCTTCGATAAGGTTCTCGGCAATCGGAATGTGGCTGGAAGAGGCTTGAGATGTGGACAGGAAGGCGGCGTTCGCGGCCAATGAGACGTAGAAGCTGGTGCACTGTTCAACTTGCGGTACGTGCTAGCCGTTCGCAGTTTGCTCAGAAAAGGCGGTAGCCTGTCGATAACGCGCTGGCCTCAGTAAGCAATGGCCTGTGCATCCATACAACGTGTCGCCAAGTTCTAACCGCCGGCCTTGTTCCACCCTCACCTTTACTCTGGCTCACTGGCCCAGTGGCTTCTGACGTCGCGCCCCGCCGAGGTAGTACCTAACCGGCTTACCTGTGACCTACTACTGGCACCGCTGTAGCTTTGGATCGTGGGCCTCTTTCGCGCAATCACGGGCAAAACTACTTACCTTACCGACGGGCCAGATTCTGCGACACGCAGCTCCCCTCCATGCCGAACTGTAACCGCCGCCGCCGCCGCTGCTGCTGCTGCTACCGCTGCGCACGATGATCAACGCTGTGTTGGTCTTCAATGGCCAAGGCCAACCTCGTCTGACGAAATTCTACACCCAGCTGGTGCGTGTGCTGTCGTCCCATGCCATCCCATCCCACCTCATCCCCGCCATCTCCATGCGCTTCCTCTGCATGTCGCGCGTGGCCAGCTCCCGCACGACAGCGGCGGGAGGCTGAACCGAGAGCGGTGTGTGTCCTGACTCAGATCTCGCACGTGTAGGATACCAGCATCCAGCAGCGGCTGATCTCGGAGATCTTCACGCTGGTGTCGAACCGGCCGTCGGGGGCGTGCAACTTCCTGCCGCTGCCGCCGCTGCTGGCCGCCGCGTCCTCCTCCTCCTCCTCCTCCTCCTCCGCCTCGTCCTCGTCCGAGGGCGACCAGCACAACGACGTGCCGTCGCTGGTCACGTACCGCAACTACGCGACCCTGTACTTCATCGTCATCTCCACCGCGACCGAGAGCCCGCTCGCCCTGCTCGACCTCATCCAGGTCTACGTCGAGTCCCTGGACAAGCTGTTCGAGAACGTGTGCGAGCTCGACCTCATCTTCAACTTCGAGACCCTCCACGCCGCCCTCTCCGAGATGATCGTCGGCGGCGTCGTCATCGAGACCAACCTCGACCGCATCGTCAGCGGCGTCAAGTCCCAGGGCACCGTCGCCAAGCGGCCCGTCAACGAGTCGAGGGCTTCCGGTCTAGGCGCTGGACTGGGTATGGGTGGTAATTTCGTCTGGCCTGGCCGATAGCATCACTATGGTGAGGAGCATGGGATTGGAAATCCTATAGCACGGTATGGCATGGCATGGCATGGCGTTCAGGGTCCCATATGGTCACGAGAGAAAACGGCTCGCAAATAAGAGGAAGTTGTAGCTCTTCCTTGCGAAGGGCTTGATATAGTTCAAATGAAAGCATGAGTGGTATCAATTGCATGCTCTCTGAATTCAAAACTCCGCCCAATGCAATGCCCGGTAGTATACAGTAGCGACCTTTCACTTCCGCTCGCTCGCGGTCGCGGTCGCTGCCGGATCGATATTCCGTCGCTCGTGCCTTTTCTCCGGCGAGAAGGAGCCCACTGCTCCCCAGAACGCATCTCTGGCCTATAACATCCGTCGTCAGCGCCCACGTGCCAGCAATCCGTCGAGAAGCAGAAGACCTACGCCCTGGAACGGCTGGTGCTCCGTCTTCCAATCCATGAACAGGACCGAGTAAACAGCGACAACTGCTCGCAGTCAGCCCTGCTCGTTCCCCCCTTCCCTCTCCCCAACTCCAGCCAGCAGACTCACAGGTCACGCTCCCCAGCTGCGCGAGCCGGACGTAGCGGTCCCAGCGCGGCCGCGCCGTCGCCAGCTTCACGCGCCGCTTGTACCGGCGCTCCAGGCGGAACTGCTCCTTCGCCGACAGCTTCGCGAAGTCCGGCGGCCACACCTTCTTGGTGCGGAAGCGGGTGAGCAGCCGCGGCGGCGCCGCGGGCGGTCGGGTGGCGCTGCGCGCGGCCAGCCCTTCGGCGGCGTGCCGGAGCAGGGCCGTCGCGTACATGTTGTTGTTGTTGTTGTTGTTGTCGACGACGAACGAAGAAAGGAAAAGTGTGCGTTCGACGAGGGGGAAGGAAGGGAGGGAGGAGAGGCCGTTCGCTGGTGCTGCCTGCGCGCGCAGAGGCAGTCTTGGGGTCTCGGTCTCGTCGGCGTTGCTAGCTAAGCCAGAGCTGTCGGGCATTGGAAGAGCTTGGCGGCGGCGGCGGCGTTGCAATGATCGATCCTGCAAGCTCTGGTTATGCAACTATCCGACATACCAGACACACTTTGCATATGCATATCAATCGGTGGTGGACTCTGGAGAAGGCACCGGGCAGAGAACTCCAGTAAGTTTCCAGCGTGGAGTAAGCAAAGATCACACTGAAGACATCTATTTTCTTTGTAATTTATTATTTAGCAACAGAGAAACGAGGTTCTAGAAATCCCTTGCTCTTGACGCCAGGCCTTGGTATCTCATGCAGTGCTTACGTATTATGCCATGCCAAAATGGTATCCCTTGTACTTCTCAGAGTGTTCTTTTTCCTTTCCCAGTTCAGTTGAAGACCTCTTACGCCCATGGTTCAGGTGACTGTTCACCAGATCGCTCCATCGTGCGCTCCCAAGTAATCCACCAGAGTCCGACGTTGGCCGCCACGGCAAGGTCCAACATCTTCAGACCTTCATCAAAGACGATGAGCTTGCCCATCTTGGCTCTCTTTCCTCGGTTTCCGCCTCCTGCTTTCTCTTTACCGAGACTTAGATCCATGCGATAGTCTTCGTCGCTGTCTTCGAAGCCATGCGCTTTGGCAAGCACATTGTTGAACTGCGAGCGCAGTTGATCTCGTGCCCTAACGGGTCCGTCACTCAATCTTCTCTCGGCAAAGAGCTCTCCGCTTGGCAGGTTGAATCGCAATTCACTGACGGGACGTGTGTTCTTCACTTTCTCGTCCGCAAACTCTCCTTCTTCTCCATCAACTAGCGGGTTGAAAACACCACCACCAAAACTTGGGAGGACATGGCGGCATTTGAGGCTCCGGCCAGCATTCCCTGTCACGAACTCGCAGCGTCCGTCCCATGGACTGTAGAACATGTATCCTCGTGGCTTCCGCCCCGGTGCAGCCTGCGTGATTGTGGGAGGTTCGCTCCCCTCGAAGTTACCCCCAAACGATCCTATGGAGGAATGGCTATGATATCGGCTGTGTCCAGGGCGGTTGGTTGGAGAGGGTGGACGACCTCCTTCGGCCGAACTTCGGCTGCGAAACCGCTGTTTGAGATTGGACGCAAAGGACGCAGTGTAGGTCATCGAGACCTGGCGCTCGAAAGTTCCCGAAGCAGGAACTTGCACGCGAAGATCAGGTACCTGCAATCGGGCTGAAGAAGATGCACTTCCCGGTCGTACATCGAGACTGGGTCTAGCATCGTAGGCCGCACCCACAGGTAGACCGCGGAACTTGGCATAACCGGATGTTTCCAGATGGATGCTGATGGTCGGGGCCGATTGCCGCTGCTTCTCGTCACTGATAAATTCCGGATGATCCAGCTGAAACGAAGCGACCTTCCCTACGTTCCACTGCTGCCCGGAGGCGGGGTCTCTCCGTATGATTGTGAGAGAGAATGGCGTGAAAGGTCGCTTAGCAGGGGATGTCGGTCTGCTGCGACTGGGAGGCGGAGAAGCCACTGCTCGGAGCGGCTCTGGAGACTGGGTCAAATGTGTTGTCTCGGTGGGTCGGGGTGGTAGTGATAGCGCCGGGCCTTCTGTCGCTTGAGGGTGCGGTAGAAGCTCCTCCTGGTTCGTGATGGCGGGGAACTCGTACAATGATTCCGCCACCTTCGATTTCGGGTCCAACGGCTTTCGGCGAATTGACCCTTTGGTGGGCGGCATGTTCATGCCTGATGCCTTACTAGGTTCCGACACCGGGGGTCCTGTTGGAACTCCTGACTGAGAAACTTGGTTTTCTCTAGCCAATGCAGGTGCCGGTACATTGTCTTGGACCAGCAGAGCCTCCTGATTCGATGGCGCAGGTATAGGCTTCCTTGAGATTTGTGACCGAGGACTGTCTTCACTTGATCTGGAGGACAGAGAGCCTGCAGGACCTCGAGGGTGGCTGGGAGGTAAAAGGGGTTCATCCTCCGGTACGTCCAGATGGATGTAGTACAGCGAACTGGCGACGTCTTCGGCCGTCACATTCTTCAGCTTCGGCTTCAGAGTGGAAAGAATTATGTCTAGACAGGGTTAAAATACGCGGTCAGATAGATTTGGACGCATGCTAAGAAGACTTCTACCTCTAGTTCCGGGGACTCTGGATATGTATAGAGTGAGCGGATCTTGCTTCTCCTCGTTTGGTTTCTTGGGGTATTGAGGCGGATTGGCGGCCAGGTAGTTGAGGGCAGCCAGCGACCGGGCCTCGACATGTTCGGCCATGGCTTCTAATGCACCAGTGGCAGGTAGACCCAGAGACAAAGGGAATGAAGCCCGAAGAAGGCCTAAAAGTCAGGCGCGCGCGAAAGCGACGCAGGTCGATCGCAGGCGTTTCACTAAAAGTCGGACGGTTTTGCGTGTCGCGAGTTTCGCGGAGGTCAAGTGGCATGAAATACGTCGGCAAAATATGGAGACGAGTTGGACTGACGTAGTAACGTAGCCAAGCGTTAGGTACTTAGTAAGTAAGTAGGTAGCTGCCCGAAGCTCGAGACGGGAGTCGAAAGATGAAGAAGCTGGGCTGGTCCGTGGCTGGCTGCTGGCGGTTGGCGGTTGGCTGGTATCCAGGCTTCCAGGCTTCCAGGCAGCCTCAGACTCCGGGTCGGGTGTCTTGTCTTGTTTGGTGTCAGGCTGATTGATGCTCACGCCACGTAAAACGTTGAAGTTGGCGCCGTCTTACGAAGGTTGATCCCCGCAGGATTCACAGCCTATTATAACAGCGGTCGCGCGTTGTCCAAGCCTGCGTCAGCGCTGCGGCTGTGCCAGTGCTCCCAGGTTTGAGCAAGTCGAAAGCGAGAATGGGAGAGAGGCTGCCCGTGATTAAATCACCTGGACGGCGATCAGAGAGGGAGGGAGCCCGACCCGACAGCGGGACGGTCCCCGCAACAGGAGTAAGCTGCTGTAATTGAATACCGCCGACAGCTTACCGTACTGTAACCGCATACCTGAACAAAAAAAACACCATAGAAGTCCCTCAAGACGTCTGTCTACCTAGGTACATCTCGTCCCAATTGTACCCTCTCACATACCAAACATCCGGGAGATTGACCAACTAGGTGCCTTGCAAAGTCTCTTGACATTGTATCTTCTAATTCTGGCTGGTTCCTTAGCGTTCCCTGGCCAGTGCGACGGGTATTTCTTCTGGCTCGTCGGGCACGTCCCCTGCACTATTACGGGCCTCACTTTTTAAAGTACCAGTCTTTTGCGCAGGGCGAACAACTACTACGTCACCGTTCCTCGATCAAGGACCCTGCTGAGAGTGATCTAAGCCACGGAGGGTGTTGAGTGTGCTTCATCTAAAATGATTCCAGGGCGACTCCATGTTACCCATACATTCCACATCGAAGCGCAGTTGCTGCTGCTGTGACATGCATAGGTTCATTGAAGAGCCTCAGTCGCTCGCCGGACGTCCTCGCCAAAGTCGTAGGGCCTGCCACCCACCAGCATCTGGGCCTTCAGATCGGTGCCATTCTCCAGTATGAGCTTCTTGGTCATTAGACCTCTCGTGAACGCGTCGCTCATGTGCTCCCTGGACTCATCAACCGGGAGCTTGGGAAATTCCATAGCATTGCCCCTTGCATCTCGCATCACGCCAGCCCCCTCGTCGAACGTCCATTCCCACTGGTAGTTCGGATCATCGTATGCCCATGGGTTGCCGACTTCCTTGCATTTCCGGCTGGCCCCTGCGGGTAAATACGGCAGGACGTAGTGGAGGTAGGTATTTTGCACGAAGCCGACCACGTGAAGGAGTCCCTTGGGCGTGTTCTTCTCGTCTAGCTTGGCCATTCCGGCGTTGGGTGGCACCAGATAGCAGAAGTCAGGGTGACCATAAAGGCGGCGAAGTAAGGTGGCATATTGCACTGCCAGTTCGTAGACCTGCGCTGGGCTGGGATGGACGCGAAAGTCTTCTGGCAAAGGCATATTCGAGTGCTCGGGGCTCCTTTGAAGTGGGTGAAGATAGAGGATTGCGTGAGAGTATAGAGTAAAGTAGGTAGGTCGAATCCCGAATTTCAGGCAACTTGGCGTGACGTGTGTGGGTTTGATGTGATTGTTTCATGTGGCTTCTACGCGTCTTCACGTGATTGATCTCTTCAAGGCATGGATGAGCAAGAGAAAGTTCTATTTAAATCGACAATGCAAGCCCTCAGAAGTAGAACAGTGCCCTGCAAGGTATTCCTAGCCAGCCGAGCCGGGCGCCTAGGATCTGGGGTCCCCATTCAGCTCCGCGATAATGCGTTCCTGGGATTGGTCACTTAGTGGCTAAGTTAGTGGCTAAGTGCATAATAGAGGCACCGCGCCACCCGACGAGGTCGGTAGGACCTACAACCGTCGAGCCCTTTTACAGTCGCTTCTAACCCCTTGTGTTACTCAAGGTAATTTGCTCTCGTCTTGAAGAGTAGCATAGGAGGTTTCCGCGTAAGACGCGCCACCCTTTCAGGTTGCTCCAATCCAATGGACCCGGCCTTGCCGGCTACCAACGATCGCAGTAATTTAACACACAAAGAAGTGATATGCACAGCTGTATCCAACAATGCGAGCTTTCACTCGGGTGCGCTCAAAGAATTGCGAGGAGAGCCAACCATAAGTCATTGTTCGGGAATGCATTCAAATTGCTCTGAGGTGCATGTCCTACCGAGAAGCATAGGGTTCTCTAGAAAATCCACGTTGCGAAGATAAGAGTGTGACATGAGAGGCCAGACAGACGATCACTATTGTTTAGGACGGTAAGTCTATCTGAGGTTTCAAGAGACATGAGTCTAGAAGACTTTCTCGTATGGGCAAGTGGTGGCGATCTGCGAGCTTCGGATGTCGAGATTGATCGGAAGGGGAAACTATATCATACCCGGGTTAAACTTACCAGCCTCTCGGAGCAGCTAAACGAGCTTGACGCTAGGAAGATAGAGATTCAACTTGTATCGCACTTGGGAATAGGAAAAGTCGAGCACAAGAACCATACCCAAGGTAGATAGATAGCTCTGACATAAAGGGGGGCTAAGGGACTCATATACCAATGGAAAGTCCTAGCAAACGACCATGAAACCTCGCCTTCACGCAACAGCTCGTCCAACCAAACCTTGCATCGTCTGCGAACTCTTCACGTACGTGAGTGGCATGGAAACAATATATATACCCGATGCGATTACCTAGTCATTGTGACTCAGAAGCCGGAGCCCCCATCGTAGCCTGACTGCGAAGGAGAGGCTCCGTCTCCGCGGCGGCGGCCAGATCCTCGTCCTCGTCCAGCAGCATGCGGGGTTTGGCGATCCACCAGAGGGCGGCCTGGCAGATGGCGTAGAACGCGTCGTGCACGCAGGGCCAGCCGACGAAGCGGTACCAAGCGACGAGGCCCCCGTCCGCGCCGCGGGGCCGGAGCCGCCAGGGCCAGCCCAGGGCCGCGAGCGCGAAGACCACGGCCTGCGCGGCCAGCCCCGCGGGGCTCAGCGCCCCGGACGAGGGCTTCGCCGCCGTGCACACGCCCTGGGCCACCGCGGCCGTCCCGGTGCCCAGGATCGTGACGACCGGGTTCACGATCAGCGTGTGGATGCCGTGCACCAGGCCGACGAAGTTGTCGCTCCCCGCCCACGGCCCGTGCGCCGCCGGCACCACCACGGGCAGGGCCAGGACCAGCGCACATGCGATGTAGCAGCATAGCGCCGCGGCCTTGGTCGACAGGGTATGCGAGGACCGCGTCAGGACGGTGGCGAAGCTGCGCGGGGAGTCAGCTGGCTGCCTAGTGGAAGGGATAGGTGACGTACAGGCCGAGCGAGCAGAGCCACACCACGAGGCACTGGACGAAGTCGAGCCAGCCGCCGAGCCTCGGGGGCTCATAGTAGCGGGCGTCGAAGACCAGCACGTTGAACAGCGCTACCACGAGCTCTTCCGTGAAGACGAGGGCGTTCAGCAGGACATAAGCAAGTGAGATCCCGTCGCAGTCGCCCCGCACGGCAATGCGGTGGAACTGCGGGATGAAAGACGCCGGGCTGAGCGTGAGGAGGATGCTATCGCTGGATCAGCTGAGGTTCCCAGAGCGGCCGTCGGGTGCAGGGGCTGACGGACATCCTGACCCAGCTTGGGGTGACGAAAGAGGCCATGGTGCAACGTCCAGTTCCATGAGAAGACGCGGAAGACAGGCGTAGACGGTTTACCAGATCCACTGGACCTGTTCGTTGTCAACTGAAATATGTTTCCGCGATGGAGAGGTATTAATCCGAAGAGGCAGTTGGGTGGTGGCAAGCGGTCTGGCTTGGGCTCGCGGGAGGGGTATGGTTGTCAGCCCAAAGGAGCTCAGGCATACACAATGCAACCTCTCCGTGGTGGTAATGCACATAAGCGCTCATGGCAACCGCGCCACCTCACAGGTTGGTGAATGGCTCTATATACGAGCCATGAGAAGCTGGATTTGAATGCACCCCGGTGCCAATCACTTCAATTCTGACTTTGGGTTCCTGATGACCTCTCAGGTAGTCCGTAGCAACAGCTCGCTGTTCTCTGTGATTGAGAATAAGCATGCTATACACACGTCAATAAATCAAATCGCATCTCATGCAATACATGCATCTGTACTTCTAGTGTCTCTTTCCCAGCGAACAGCCAAGTCGTTGTGAGCTTTGCCATGGCCGTGACATTGCTAGGACGCCCATGCAGGAAAACGTTAACTTAGAAGATAAGGTGGCTTCGTGGTCTTTTTTCTTTTCTTTTTTTTTCTCTCAATTGCTTGCTCGTTCGTATATGTCATCGTAGAATTTGGGCATTTTCCCTTTCACTCACCATGACATCCATATCCTTCTTGGTTCTCGTCTCCGCGGTCCTCTTCCGAATCCACGGGTTGCAAAGTTGGAGACCCAGGAGGATCTTGGACTTATCGTGCGCCTCTCTGGTGTTAGTCTCGTTCCCTTGCCGTAGTATGGGTAAGAACGACTCGCGTCTCACCTCACATCGTCACTGGTGATGTTCGTATGCCCTCGCCATGTCGAGCATACAGTGACTCTATGGGTGCCCAAAAGTACACTTAGCCCCCTTGTTCCCCGTTCGCCAGGAGTATCCGGAAATCCTGCAAGTGCGACGAGACCTGGACGTCCACCTTCGCGGCGTCCCAGGTCCTGGCTCCCGAGAACCGCTCATTCTCGGACAAATGGCCCTCCAAGCTTGCCTGGTTCGCCGGGTAAAGGTTGTCCTTCGGCTCCCGTCGTAAATCACTGTGCTGTCCTTCCTCGCCCGCTGCTCATGTAGAGTATTCATGACTCTGACAGCAATAAAGATGTGGGTGTCCGGTTGGTCGTGACAATTGCCCGTAACGAGAAGACAATCCTGGTGCATAATTTCCTGGACGTCCAAATTGGTAAGCCGTAGCGGCGCTGCAGCACCTATACGTGGAATCATTATATTGTCGCAGTTCGAATTCTTCTGTTATGATGGCGAAGGAAGAAATGAAGCAACAGCCAACAGTCCGCGTTCTGACACCAGGTGCAGAGACTTCACCTGCTGCGACGTCAGCAGCAATGGTGGCGGCTATTTGGTCACTGGTGCTATCACGCAGGACGATCCCTAGAGTATTTAGAAGACTTTAGCATGGACTCGTGAGCAACACTGTCCTTAGGAAAGTGGTTATTGGCCCCAATTTTGTCTCCGATGACACTTGAAGCTACCCACATCTGTGTGACTGAGCCATCGTGCTTTGGCATAGAGACGGCCGATAGCAAGTGGCGGCATTGCGTCTCGACTGCAGGGACCTTGTTGGCTTGACATGAGTGAAGTGTCACTCGGTGCGACTCGGCTTAACGTAGGGGCCATCAAGAGCACCACGGGATGTGCTTCTTTTGAAGGGGAATCACTCAAAGTGATGGCTTGATAGTAAAACCAACTATTGTGCTTCTCAAGGGTTCCGTGACCGAATGACTGTTTTTCTTGGAAGAGGCAGAACGCATGCGTTGCTGATGGCTGAAGCAGCAGAATCATCAGTTGAACCCGCCTGAATGCTGCGAGAGACACCAATTTCTGGGAGCTGCGCACAAGATGTGAGATGAGGCGCTGGCAACAGCCAGTGTCTCTTCAAGAGTCCGCGAAACCGCCAATAAAATTGTACTGAAATCGATCAACTGGATCGCATTTTTGCATCGTCTCGGCCGAAAGAAGTTCTAGCTAAGGCAATGAGACAAGAATGGTTGCTTACCAAACCAGGAGATGGCCTCTTTACACTTCGACAGGAACGCGGCAGTCGTATAAATTCCCACACTGCAAGTGAGCGTAGTTCAGGTCGTCCATTGCGTCTGGCCATCATGTGAATCATCGTAGCAAGCCGAGTGCCATCTATGATAATGCACCACGCTGCCGATATCAAAGCGTAGCGTGGAAAGAACCTGATATTGCGAAAGTGGCTCTCGGTAGTCGTCGTCGAATGTTCTTTGCTTTGCAAATGACTCTCGTTGCCGAGGATAACAACAGCAACGAGGCTGTATATTATTGTGACTTACTCTCAGCCTCCGTAAACATCACCCCGAAGGACGTGCAGATGCCCACACGGCCATAGTCGCGCGGAAGCCTAGACGTCATAGCCCATAGAACTCGAAATACCGAGGAGGGAAAAAGGAAATCGCGCCAATTCGGTGCCGCGACAGAGATCATCATCGTGTTTCGGCGATTGGCGTCCAGGGGCCCGGGAGGAATTATGGGATCCGGGCACTTGAGGCTTGGCTCGAATCTGGGGTCTCCATTCTCCGGAAAACGGCACAAAGACTCTCGCAAGGCATAGCTGCCAAGGCGCCGAAACGGCAGAGACGTTGACGATCTGCAGGGACGGCGGTCGTCTTTGCTCGTCACATGCGGCTTAAGGTAGAAGGGTCCATAGGACGTCATAAGGGCGCGGGGTTTTTGTTCAGGGTCTGAGAGGCTGTCAACGACTCAACTCAACGTCAACGTGGTCCTTCACGACGGCGTCAAGGGGTGAATTGGGTAGTTTGCCGACGGCTGTACGGCGTATGGTCGATATGAACGCATCGCCTCTCAAGAATGACGGCCAAGGTGAGCCAGGTCTGTCGCGCCGTGACCCAAAACCATTTTTCAAAGTTCTGAAGCAGATGAGCCGAGTCATCGTGGCGATCGGTGGTGGTGGACTGCGGCTTACGGGCGCGATGTAAGCGCATCTGCGTTTGCAGGTGCCACACATCTACCAGGTAGGTATCGATTCTGGCACAGGGACTCCGTAGCTGCCTGAGGCGCGGTTCTATGGTTCAACTCCGTCATTGGCCGTCTTGCGGCGAGGTTCTCATGATCTTCAGTCGGGTCCGGCTGTGCAGTAAGTATGCCAGCTTGCCAGGTCAAACTAGCAGCAACAGAGACGCACGAAAGAGCTGGAAACATTTAATGCGACCTGGAGGTCGATAGGATGTGCGTAGGGCGATGCTCTGCCCCTTTAGACCTGGGGAAGGCTGTAGCTGGATGTGCCACATGGTTCATCGAACGAGCAGACCGGTATGTGGCTGATGCGATCCCTTCAGTTGCTGTTTCGTATATTTTTAGTCAGAAGATCCCGTCTTCCCAGGCCTGCCCAGGCCCGAGGCCCGGAGTGCCAGAGGCCCAGAGTGCGTGCTGGCGTGACTGCCCCCCCCCCCCCCCCCCCCCCCCCCCCCCCCCCACGACCGAGCTCTCGTGGTTCGTGGCCCTCCAGACAATTCGAAAACAAAGCAGGGTTCCGGGCTGACGAACGCTGCGTGCCATATCGGGAGAACCTGGTATGGGTGACGCCATTGTGTCCCATTACATCCCATTGAGCTTGGGACTGCCTGTGTCGCGATATGCACCAGCAGGGATGAGTTCGGCCGGGTTGCAGTAGGCTGCAGGCCATCCGCTCTCTCGTCGAGTCTGTTTGTCCTTATCACGACGAGATATGGCAGTTTGGCTGTATTCCTGCGCAACCGAGCCTTGCTCGCACGTTATGGGAGGGGAAGCAGAGATAGCGGGCAGCGGGTTGCGGCTAGACCTCGGCCGGGCTCTAATCAAACCGCTGGGCGAGTCTGACTCGCGCTCCTGCAGGGCTGGCTAAAATGCGGCAGCGCTGGTTTTTTCAGGCGAAGCACGCCAGGCGAGAGAGGCGATCCAGGCGACACGGGCGCGACAGACGCGGGACCAGCCACAAGCCACCAGCTACCGAGCAACCATCCTCTCTTCTCTCCGTCTTCAGCTTCGCGCGATTTTCTAGGGGAAGCACCGACGCGGCCGGCAGGGGCGACACGGACGGCCTGGCGGCGGCCTGTCAATGGTCTAGAAGCGGTTCGCCCTGACCCTGTTGCTCTGCCGCTCGTGCCAGTCTGCTGCGTCTGCTGTGCGCCCACAGCTGAAGCCAACGAACATGTCACCGCGTTTCAGAATTCGCCCTGGTATCTGTCGCAGCGAAGGCCTGGAGCAGCTTCAGAGGCTCGTACGCGATCCAAGCAGCCTGTCGTCCTGTCAAGCCTGTCTGTCACACGCTCAGCACATCTGCAGAAGGGCCCGCGTGCTGAAGGATGGAAGCGTGTCGCAGTGCGCAACCCCGTCAGGGCATTGACTTTCGGTTTTCCTGTTTCTGCCAACAGCCCCCGTAAGCCAGATCCTGGGCGGCCGCAGCGAGGCAGCCGTCTTTCCTGTCAAGCTGAATCAGGCCTGTGTCCCTGTTCTTCGGCTGCTGAAGGTGTGCGGCGTGATCCACAACGCCATCCATGGATGAGGTTCGGCCTAGTATCTGGCGCCGCATCGAGGCGGAAACAAGCATGACAAGGTCCACCAGTCGCGCGCCATCCACGACGTTTTCTTGGCATTATCGCGGCCCAGTCCTGGGAGCACGGGTCCTGGTTGATACCATTACCTTAAGAGGATATCCTCGCCCACCCAGGCAGAGCCCAGGTTCCCGTCGTGCCTTGCAATGATGCTATCGCCCAAGAAACGCCGCAACCCACATCACGCGCTCTCTCCTCTCTTCTAGACAGACCAGGGCCCAGTCTGAACTCCCCCCGAAACCATTTAGACGGGACCATCCCGCTTGCTCGACTACCAGAACGTGTCATCCTGATCGAATCTACGAACGCTCATCGTACCACATCCTTGCGCGTCAATGGACTCCCGGAAAAACTGCATGTCCTAGGCTTCTTGAACAAACTGCGCCAGGAGACTGCAGTGGGCGCAATGCGCTTCACTGGTGCTCTGCTCCTAGCGGCCATGCCAGCCGCACTAGCTGCTCAACCACAACAAGTGCGCCTTGCGCGCCCAACGAGTGCGATGGAGGGAGGCACTCCGAGTTCGATAGGTAGGCCTTCACACAAAAATCCTCAAGAAGACCCAGGTTGCTAACTTCTTGGAAGTATCAACGTCACAATCTGCGAATTACACAGAAATTATCACCCAAGCACCCCGATCTCTTCCGACGATTGCGGCGGAAAAGCCGGCATTCGAAGCGTCCGTCATGGGTCTTGTCGTCTTCTCTGCAGCGGGATTATTCCTCCTGTAACCCGAACGAGCTACTCGCATGACGCGAGTCCATTTGCATTCTCCCGGAGTTCGGTTACCAAAGCATTTGCACGGTTGGTCTCGAAGTGGCGTTGGCATAGGGTTTACGATTGGTGTTGGCGTTTTTGGGGTGAAGAACGGACTTGGTTATATACCCAGCATTTCGACCATCCGTTGGATAGTCAATATCATTCGTTTTTTGATCATCATCGGTACGATGTTCAGTCACCGTTCCAGGCAGCCGACATAGGTGGTGCCTGCCTGTTGCAAGCCTTCGATCCTTCGGCCGCCTAAGGCGCTGATAGGTGCGGGCGGAGTTCAAGGATGGAACAGCAATTGAATGGCCTTGCTATATGGCCCAAGATATATCGCTTCTGGTGCATGTGGTGGTGGTTGCGAGTATGTGCCCTTCATATGTCGGACAGGGCTAAGATCTGGCTCAATGCTTTCTGCCGTACTGCGCCATGATTGTAGGTTGAGCGGTTGGGTGGTCCTTGCGTAGGGCATCGCAATGCACATCTTAGCCCACGTTGGCGAAATCGCAGGCGCATTTTCACCTTGATTTGACTCAAGTACGAACGGCTCGATTTAGATGCGGAGAGATGCATTCAAGCGGCGGCAGGTATTTCTTGCTCGGCGGATTCGGGTGCAGGAGCAGAAGAATCGGGAGGAGGTTGCGGTAGGTTATCCTGTTCACAAATTCTTAGCTGACGAGCTCCCAATTATACAAGACGGGCGAAACCTGCGGCTTGATTACCTGGTCAAAGATCACTCTGATCATCAAACTGCAGCTTGGACAAACAGCGATGTCGGTTGACTCGTCCTGCAAGTCAGCGAGCGCAATCTCGAAGCGGTCGCCACATGGGCAAGGGTAATGGTAGATCTGCAAGGTTTCGTCGAAAGTCATGTCCTCAATCTCGACCTCGTCGTAGACTGCGACTTCCTCTTCGTCGGCCATCTTGGACTGTGTCTGAAAGACGTGGGCGCGATATGGACGGGGAATGAGAGAGTGCGAAAGTTGGAAAACCAATCCGTTTACCATTCCAGGCGCGCCGCCACTCGCGAAGAATTATTTGATGGCCCCGCGTCGCTCGTGGATAGATGCATACGCCGCTTAGAAACATATCCCCAGTCAAGAGTGGAATTCAAGGTTCCACCTGGACCTGCTGAATTCGGGCAACCACGGGGTCGCGCCACGATATCCACACTAGGTACAGCCACGGGGAAGCGGGTTCCTAAGCCACTTTTGGCAGCGCACGGGGACCGGAATCACATGCAAGCATGTGGACGTCACCCAATCCGGGCTGGGGAAGTTCGACAGCAATGGAGTGGAAGTGGCTGCCGGTCGCAATCGCCGAGGAACGTGCCTCGCGTGCCTTTTCGCCCGCTGCTACCTACGTTGACGTCTCGCAACTCCCCGGTGCCTGCATTCACACATATTTCCATCAACGTCTGTGGCCGCGGCTCAGCAACGCTCTGCGTTTGCAACCATGTAATCACATCACGTTACTGAATATTCTTCTTGCCATCTTCAGATCGTCTTTCCGTATATGCTAGCATTCTGCCTCATGGATTGAGTTGCTCCCCATCGTGCTGTTTCTCCATCGTCTTGCGCCGTGCCCCCCCCAGCTCCTTCTAGCTAGACGCCGAGGTTCACGAGCAAAGCCCTCCGAGGGCTTCGCAGGCTGTCATGGCGGTCCTATCGAAGCTTGTCCTGCCCGATCGATCCATTAAGAGCGTCGTCGTGCAGCTGACGCAGCTCTACGTCGCGAACCGCACCCGCATTTCCCGCGCTGTCTACCTGACCCTGCTGCTCGCCCTTGCGAACCGGATCCGCTATGCTATCTCGGAGCAGAAGGCCGCTTCGGCCCGCGAAGAAGCCAAGCGGCGCTCTGGGACGACGTCGAGCGACGGGACCGATACTACAAAGAAAAGGAAGGTTGAGCTCAACCGCGAGTTCTTCCGTTCGCTGCTCAGGCTGTTAAAGATTGTCATCCCCGGCGCACGCAGCAAGGAGACCCGGCTGCTCATTAGCCACAGCTTCTTTCTCGTTATTCGAACCCTCATCAGCCTGAAGGTTGCCGAGATGGATGGCGCCATTGTTAAAGCGCTTGTGAAAGGCAGTGGCAAGGAATTTCTGACAAGAATCGTATGGTGGATGTTGATTGCCGTGCCTGCTACTTTCACCAACTCCATGGTCAGTGAAAAGTCTCGCGCAACTGATGCGAGTGCAGTGCTGACACTATGGTACCAAAGTTATCCTACCATCAAGCAGAACTGGCACTGAAGTACCGGACACGACTGACCCAGTTCATCCACGACAAGTATCTATCCAAGCTCACCTTCTACGGCATATCGGCTCTCGACGACCGAATAAAGAACCCGGATCAATTGATTGCTGTCGACGTTGCAAAATTCTCCAATAGCTTGGCTGAGCTCTACAGTAATCTTGCGAAGCCGATCCTCGACATGGTGCGGATACATGGAATCCCCATTTCTTGTCGTCAATACTGACAGTTGGCAGACAATATACACCTGGTCGTTATCAAAAAGTGTCGGTGGAGAAGGCGTTGTCTTTATGTCGTTGCTCGTGCAGCTGTCCGCTGGGGTCATGCGAGCATTGACACCCCCTTTCGGCAAATACGTGGCGGACGAAGCTCGACTCGAGGGAGAATTTCGTTTCCAGCATTCCCGACTCATCGATCATAGTGAGGAAGTCGCGCTGTACCACGGCCATGAAGCTGAAAAGGATACGCTTGACAAGGGTTACTTCACGCTTATCAAGCATGTGAACTACATCCTGCGGCGGCGTTTCTACCACGGTGTCATGGAAGACTTCGTGATTAAGTACTTCTGGGGAGCGCTTGGACTTCTGCTTTGCAGTGTGCCGGTATTCTTCAAGCTCCCTGGTCAGTTGGCCGGCACTGTGAGCATGGGCGACCGAACGGAAACATTCGTCACCAACCGGCGGATGCTGCTTAGCGCTTCTGATGCATTTGGACGGATCATGTTCTCGTACCGCGAAATCATGGAGTTGGCAGGCTACACGTCACGTGTAGCCTCCTTATTAGAAGTAATGGATGACATCCAGGCGGGTCACTTCGAGAAGAAGCTTGTCTCGAGCTCTGGCACCGAGGACAACGCAGCCGTACTCACTGGCCGAGGGAAAGTGGTGGAGAGTGCCGATATCGAGTTCATCGACGTTCCCATTATTTCCCCGAATGGCGACGTTCTGGTAAGAGCGTTGTCATTCTCTCTGAAACAGGGCGATCACCTCCTAGTCGTCGGTCCAAACGGGTGTGGCAAGTCGAGTCTGTTCCGCATCCTCGGTGGACTTTGGCCGGTCTATGGTGGAACGGTTTACAAGCCGTCGTTCGCACACATCTTCTACATTCCGCAACGACCGTACCTTTCGCGAGGGAGTCTCCGCCAGCAAATCACGTATCCCGACAGCCTGAGGGCTGTCCGCGCCCGGGGCGTGACTGACGCCCAGCTACTCGACATCCTGAAAATATTGTCGCTGGAGCATTTGGTAGACCTCTATCCCGAGGGCTGGGACGCGGAAGCAGAGTGGCGTGACGTTCTGTCAGGGGGCTTGCAGCAGCGTGTTGCCATGGCGCGTCTATTCTACCATAAGCCGCGATACGCCATCCTAGATGAGTGTACAAGCAGCGTGACGCTGGAGACGGAGAAGGTGATGTATGACAACGCCAAGGCGCTGGGGATCACGTTGATGACGGTGAGCCACCGGCGGAGTCTGTGGAAGTACCACAGCAGAATCTTGCAGTTCGACGGACAAGGCCACTATGTGTTTACGAAACTGGACGCGGACAAGAGGCTGCAGCTCGAAGACGAGAAGGAGGACCTGGAGGTTCTGCTGCGACAAGTGCCGGAGATAGAGAGGCGAATTGGAGAGTTGACGGCGGAGTAGGAGGCATGGGAGGTACGGAGCGGTGAGAGGACCGTTGGGGGCCGCATCTGTATGATGTATGGAACAAGCTACATAACAAGCAGAGGGGAGGAAGATCACTGCAAGTGATGCGAGAGCGGTGGAGGCGACGGGGTGAGCTTTGTAACGGGAGATGGTGGATACTGGACACTGCATCGGAGGCTCGCAGCACCAATGAATGGCACGGCATTTACCCTTAGCCTACGGGCGCTTCCTGGGCTGGCGTGCGGCGTGCCTGTGCCTTAGGTAGGTGGCTTCTGGTCCGAAGTTAGGTATTGATTAGTAAAACGGTGCCGGTCGGCAGTCGAAGCAGAGTTCGAGAGTGCTCCCGAGACGCGGGCAAGCCAGTGAGGCTCTACAAGTGCGACTACTAACGACTGCTAACGAGCGGGAAGGATCTAGCCTGCCTTTTCGGAGTGTGGGAGGATGCATAGCCGCGCTGCAGAAGTACCGGATCTCGTGCCGGAGCAGGCAAGGAGGAGGAGGAAGAGGAGGAGGAGGCAAGCAGGAGACTGGCTGATGGCTGGCAACTGGCCCGGGAGCCGCCAGCGCGACACACTGCACAGTCGGTCAGCTTTCCCCTTTTCGACCGCACCGCTCACTTGGAGCTGTGAGCCGTGAGCCGTGAGCCGTGACCAGCGACCAGTGACGAAAAAGTATTGACAACATTGACTAATAAGCAGCCGGCGCGTCATGTACACCTACGACCCTGGGACCCGGGTTTTTGTTGCCCTACCGATCTGCCTCATCTTGACAATAATAAGGCGTCCGTCTATACCTGCCACGGGGCCAGACATTGCGCAGTCGTACTCCCCGTACTCGTGACTCGCACTGATCGACTTCCCCAGAGCTTGTGCTCTCTTGGCTGCGTCTCTTGGCTTGGGTACTTTGTTCCTCGGTAAAGCTTGACCTTACCTTGACAGCTGTCTGGGTAGGCCCATTCGCGCTCGAACATCTGGGCCCAGCTTTCCATCCACCCGTGCGGCCACCGGTGTCTGCGGCGGCGGCGCGAAAACTGGCCTCTCTGCTCTGAATCCTGGCCTCGACCAAGCCAGCAAGGACCCTTCCAAACACTGCGGGGCCCCCAATGATGACCGAAGGCGCGCAAGGCGAGGAGCTGGCAAGGAAGGGGAGGGCAAGTCCGCACACCGAGAAAGCGCCGGCCTTCTAGCGTCCTGTTCTGTCGTGGGCAACCCTCCGTGTTGAATGCCCGGACCCGCTTCGCCGCAGTCTCGTCAGGTCGAACGATGACAGCTGCCGGCGGCCATCCTGGGAACGAATGCCTCGGATACCCAACTCGCCAGCCAATGCCAGTCTGCTGGTGGTGACCGCTCAGGGGCGCAACCCACCCGTGCAGGTCACCAGATCATCAGTGCGACGGTACGGCTCCGCTCCTCAACAACCCCAGCCCGACGGCAGGTTTGAACCCTATCGTCCCACGGGGTTCCGGTCGTAAGCGCGATGCCGAGAAGAGGAACCAGATGAAGAGGAGCCGGATGGAGGGGAAGGTTTGGGCCGGTGATAAAGGGTCGTCAGCTCTGCTGCTGCTCTGGTCTCCTGGCGTCCCGGCCACCCCCATCCCTTCCTCCTGTCTGTCTCCTTGCCCGGCGCGCTGTAAGGCCACTGCTTCCTTGCTTTACACCAAGCCAGCTCGCACAATATGGGTTCAAGCACAGCTTTCGGCCTGTCCGGCCAGATGCTGAGTCACTTGCAAATCGCCCTCATTGTATGCCCGTCTTTCATCCTCTTTGGCTACAACCAGGCCGGCCTCGGTGGTCTGATTACCGAGGACGACTGGGTCAAGACGTTCCCTCAGATCGACACAGTCAACACCGAGGGCTCTGAAAACAGCCGGAACTCGACTCTTCAAGGCTTCGTGGTAGCTACCTTCGTCATCGGCGCCCTCGTAGGTGCTCTCTCGTGCTCCTACACGGGTGACAGGTTCGGCCGGCGCAATGTCATCTTCTTCGCCGGAATCTGCACGCTCATTGGCGAGATCCTTGAGGCGTCGTCATTCGGCCTGGCTCAACTCATCGTCGGTCGTGTTATCATCGGTCTGGGTATTGGCCAGCTCAGCTCGATCGTGCCGGTATGGCAGAGCGAGACAGCCGGTGCAAAGAACCGAGGCCGTCACGTCGTGCTGGACGGTCTCTTTATCTGCCTGGGCTACGTTCTTGAATCGTGGATCAACCTGGGCTTCTTCGAGTTCGACGAGGGTCCCGTGACCTGGCGCCCACCCATCGCCATTGCCTGCGCTTTCTCCCTGATCCTCATCGCCTCCATCTACCTCTTTCCTGAGTCGCCGAGATGGCTTCTCATGAAGAACCGCGGCGAGCAAGCAAGGCTGAACCTCGCCATCCTCCGCGGCCATGCGCAGGACGACTTCGAGGTTTCCGCCGAGATCGCCGGTATCGAGCACTCTCTCGAGATCACCCGCAACACCGGCGCCAAGCTCAGTGATCTCCTCAAGATGGGCGAGGACAAGCTGGCGTACCGCTTCGGGCTGTGCATTCTGCTGCAGTTCTTCCAGCAGATGTCCGGAAGCAACTTGATCAGCGTGTACGCGACCATCATCTTCCAGGAGAACCTGGGCATGAGCTCGGAGATGTCGCGCGTGCTCTCGGGCGGCGCGCTGACCTGGAAGTTCCTCGCCTCTTTCCTCGCTTTCTTCACCATCGACCGCTTCGGTCGTCGTGCCGTGTTCATCATCAGCGGCGTGGGCATGGCTTCCTGCATGATCGCGCTCGCGGTCGCTACCTCGTTCAACGGGGAGGACAAGGCTGCCCAGATCGCCGCGGGCTGCTTCATCTATCTGTACAACACCTTTGTACCCATCGGCTTCTTGGGTGCCAACTTCCTCTATTGCACCGAGGTCGCTCCTCTTCGTCTGCGCATGGCCATGAGTTCCATTTCCACAGCTAACCACTGGCTTTGGTACGTTGAAGCTCCCCTCTCAGATTGCTTGCCCCACCACCTGCTAACTATTGTATCACAGGAACTTCATTGTGGCGATGGTGACACCCGTAGCGGTCAGCACTATTGGCTGGCAATACTACATCGTCTTCGCCGTTATCGCGGCCTGCATTCCGATGAGCGTCATCCTCCTGTACCCGGAGACAATGGGCCGCAACCTCGAAGAGATCGACCTCATGTTCAAGCAGAGCCCGTCTGTCTGGGCCACCGTCCGCTACGCCAGGAACCGCCCCGTCGGCCTGCCCCAGGAGTTCGACGAGAAGGGTCACGTGGATTCCGAGGCTGTCGGCGACCACAAGGAATGAATGAACGACTGTTTGTATACTGGAAAAGGAAAAGGAAATAATGAATAGGGGTATGATGGGGGGCTATGATCACGACTATTGAAAGATTACGGGTGATGATGATGTGGGTTGCTGTCAGTTGACAAGTCTTGATGGTCACGGTGGGCTGGATAGCCACGCATTGAGAAGGGAGTTAATCGGGAATGAATGTATATACAAACCGAGCTTTCGGAAATCCACGACGTCCATCACATTGACGCCCAATGAAGCATCACGAGCAAGCAACTAACTTACTTGCATGTTCTATCCTGACACATGGCCCTGAAACCATGGAGGGTGCTGGACCTTGAATGTGTTGTGCGACGAAGCCGAACGACTCCGCCTGCACCAACGTCGCCGACCAACGAGCTTCTAGGGACACGACCAAGGTGTACCTCTCGGGCACTGACTGGAGCGGTTAGCAGTCCCCTCGCTACGCAATGCACATCCCGCGGATTGTCAGTAGGTCTTTCCTGGGCCTTCGCTATGAACTCGAAGCTGCTTTCGAAGCTGCCCGGGTCGTCGCCGAAACCCGTTCGGGCACATCAAAGTCTCCCAACCAGCGGCCCGTCAAGGGGATTGCCAGCTAAAGCAAATCATCAGAGTGCTCGCTAGCAACTCGATGGTCTCACTATGCATCAAGGTGAAAGTCTGCAGACGATATTCCTTCTTCGGGTGCTGATTCAGAAGCATTGTGAGCTCTCACGTGGTCCTCTTCCTAGAGGGCGCGATGCACGTAAACACAGAATTCATCCCACTCATGGTAAACGGGTACCTGGGTCCTGGGTTAACTTCGAAATCCCTTCCATTGTTGGAAAATATTCTTGAATATTTGCATCTCGGCGCTTGTTTATGTATGGATCGTACCCTGTGACCGGATGTGTGATGCACTCCGCTCCGGGCCGGGCACCTGACATTCCCTCGTCATCTCGTGTCAGTGGCCTTCCTTTCAGTACTCTCAATCACTTCTGGCCGGAACAAAGAGGGGTAGAGGTGTTCGTGGGCGAATGGAATCTCCGGGGCTGGTTCGGATGTGTCACATGGCTTCCGACTTCATTGTCAGCCACTTAGCCCTCCTGCCATGGACGTTGACCGGAAGGGGACAGTACCCTAGACCATTGAGCTATTCGCGAGGCGAGAACCGGTTGCTTTTATCCCTGGGGGGTCGTGACTCTGCTTGACCGGCCCGTGTCTCTTGTTTCACTAATCGAAACTGATCTAGATGAAGGCGGATTTATCCGCTGCGGCCATCTAACACAAATTTCGAGCCACGCGGGTCTTACTCCAGACACCAATATCCCCCTTGATTGAATGTATACGAGGAACTATTATAATGCATTCCAGTAACAGTTTCTAGAAGGCCATAACATGTTCCAGGGATGGGGTATCTGAATCTAGCGCCGGCTATTCACGCGGAATCGGCAGCTGAGCGTGAAGCCGGACATTGGAGGCGTGGTGTCTAACACAGTAGAGGGATGTAAGCGGTCCTTGGATTGTGAATATCTCCCATAATGGTGCCATATGTCGCCATATAGGGGACTGCGAATAGGGCTCCCTTGGGACATCTGATATCCATTGACATGTGGTTCTCAGCCCTTGATAGCATGCTACATTCAATGATATTGCTCGCGCAGCAAGACATTCCATGGCCGTACATCCGTCTCGAATCGCGAGGCCGGCAGGTAATGGCCTCGCCGCATTGAGGGGCGGGCGCCTGTCGGTCTCGAGACTCGAGTGAATCGAGCACAATGACTTGCGATCTAGACCACGCAGCGGCGTAGTGACCGCACCCGAGGACAAAGGCGAGCAAAGTGAAGATATAGAGATGATTAGACCCCCCCATCTGATGAGCCCCACGACTCTTATAAGTCACCACACACACTGAAGAGGAAGTCCAAACTCATCCATCGGACAACGGGTCAACGAAAATCCGAGATCGACATGTCTCCGGTTATGCCCTCATGCAGGGGCCCCAGGTTTCTGGTGTACCTGGGGCTCTTGCTAGCCTCGAGCCTCCTTTGCACCGCTTCACCGGTTCTCAACTCCCGTGCCAACGTTCTCACACCCCATACTCACATCGTCATGAATGCTTCGATCGACGCCCCCGAGAAGGTCCCTAACAATGCTTCCAAGCCAATCAGCAAGCAGTTCATCAGTTGGGCTGTGGAGGCGGACAGTTTCGTGAACTACACCACCGACTTCTCTAAGAACATATTCCGTGACTTTGCCAAGCGCACTGGGGCACCTCTTATCATCCGGGTTGGGGGCACGTCGTTGTAAGTCCCCATAACATTGTGGAAAGCCCAGCTCTGTTGCATGGTCATTGACGCGAAGTCAAGGGATCATGCCAAGTACGACCTGTCCCTGAATAAGCCTTGGGTCTGGGCCGATCCATCCGGGAGAAAGGCGCTCGACGAGGACAAAATATTCGGGAAGCCTTTCTTCGAAGCCTTTTCCGCCATGCCCGAAGCCAAATACGTGATCCAAGTCGGCCTGTCTGTTAAGAACATCACGGGCGCTGTATCATTCACCAAAGAGTGCATCGAGAAGATTGGGATGGACCAGCTGTACGCCATCGAGATCGGCAACGAGCCTGGCTGGTACAAGCCGCGGTGGCGCGGTGCCGCTTACGACGGAGCAGGATACGCCAACGATGCCAAGGAGTACATCATGGATCTCCTGCGCGAGATTCCTGATCTTCCGAAGGGTCGTATCTTCCAAGTCTGGGACAATAGCAACAAAGATGTTCCAGGCTTTGGCGGCAACAACGTGTAAGTACGCGATACCCGGATAACTGGCGGTGAGACTAAGTTGTCATCCAGGACGATGTTCATGAAGTCGCTGTCGGCTGGCGGCCCGGAGATCATGGACAGGATTCAGAGTGTAGCGCAGCACTAGTAAGCACCTCCGACCATCCATTGACATTGACCCCTCATCTAGATAGCGCGCGCCCATGACTAACCGGTAGGTAGTTATTACGCTCAAGCCGATGAGGACATCCAGGATGTCATGTTGACTCATCAGACGGTGAAGACGAGGATAAACAACAAGTTCAAGGAGAGCATCGATCTCGTGGCCAAGCAATACCCGGCCTTGTCGTATATCATCAGTGAGCTGGGTAGCTCTCTCGGACCGGGGAAAAATGGACCAGATCGACCACTCTCACGTAGCCTGGCCACGGCGGTTTGGGCAGTAGACTTCCTGCTCCAGCTCATGATCCTGGGCATGGACAGAGTACACTTCCAGCAGGGCCACGACTGGGTCTTCAACTGCTGGGTACCGAATGTGGGTGTGGATGGGGAACCGAGAGCCTTGGGATCACTGCATGGAATGGCTTTGGTGGCCGACTTCATTGGAGCTGCCGGGGATGGTGCCCTTCGGGTGGCAGAGTTGCCGACGGGTGACGATGAGGTCACGGCATACGGTGCCTATTCGAATGGCACGCTCAAGAGGGTGGCCATAACGAACATGAAGCTGTGGAAACAGATCTCGAACACCGAACGCCCAGTCAAGGCTGTCTCCGTCAATCTCCATCTGCCGGCTGACATCAAGCAGGTGAAAGTTGAGAGGCTTCAGGGACCGTCGGGGGCGATGACAACGAACATCACTTGGGCCGGGACAACATGGACAAAGGACAGTGGGGGAAAGCCGGTGCAAGTTCAGAACGGCACCGACCTGGTCGCGGTTGTGAACGGCAAGATAATCTTAGCCATTGAGGCAACTACAGCCGTTCTCCTTAGTTGGTAGAAAACATTTAGGATAGGGGCTGCAGAAGCAATGCTGGCCTACAAACGACAATGACTTTGACTGCCAGTGCTGTGCTCGCTGTCTTCCTCCCTGCGGGGTACCTAGGTATGTCTCACTGCGGGGTAATCTCGGGAAAGCTGCATATCTCTATAACCGAAGTAGTCCCTGGTCTAGCGCCTTGGCAGGGCTGCAGGGACAGCAAGAGTTCGCGGGGAAGCTGCAAGCTGCGAGAAAGAGCTGTCGGAAGCTCTGGTCGAGCTTGCCCAAACGGAAGCTGCTCACGAGCACAATTGCGCTGGCGTCGTTGTCCGAGTTGCCAACTCAACTCGCGCGTTTCCATCCCAACGCCGACTCACTCATCTCCCACACCCACACATCAACATGCAGTAGTGCATCTTTACAGAGCGCCCAACTGCTCTTGTTTACCGCGTCCAAAGCGTCCATCTGCATCTCCGTCCCCATCCCCCCTCGCGTCTGTCTCTTCTTCCCAAAAGACCAACAACACCAAGCTTCCGACAATGGTTCGCGCCGCCATCTCATCCATCGGTCGTCTGGCTGGCCGGCGCATCGCTGGTCGTGTCAGTGTGGCTTCGAGTGCCTCTCGATTCTCATTCCCGACTCTGCCACGCAAGACCACCACCCCATTGACGCTCCGTTCCGCCTTTTCCACCAACGTCCGACTCTCCAAATCGCTCTCCGCCGAGGAATTGAAGACCGCGCGTCCCGCCCCCCTGACCGACAGCCAGTACCATGAGCTGGCCGACGATTACCTTGAGGCACTCCTGACTCAGTACGAGATCATGCAGGATGTCAAGAACGACATCGACGTTGAGTACAGTGTAAGTCCCCAACGTGTCTGCCCAGCCAGCTCCTAGAATCCTTTCCTCCATGACACAGTGCTCGATGCCAATGCTGACACATTCTATTTGCTTTCTAGTCCGGTGTCATGAATGTCCGAGTCAACGGCGTCGGCGACTACGTGCTTAACAAGCAGCCACCCAACAAGCAGATCTGGCTCTCGTCCCCCGTGTCGGGTCCGAAGCGATACGATTACGTGATCGTTAGTGAAGGCCAGGATCAGAAGCAGGACACTGCCGTGGGCGATTGGATCTACCTGCGCGACGGTTCATCGTTGAGCGAGCTTCTGCGCAAGGAAACTCGCGTCGACCTGGACGCCCCGGCCGATACCGCCGAGTAGAAATCGCGTTTCAATGGCCCACCTGGTGGGCGATATGGCGTGGATGGGATTGACGATATGCCGCCTGAGAAATGAGATGATGATATTGCAAGTGGTCGAGTAGGTTGTGCCAACAGATCAGTGTCCATCGTTGGTATCCCCAAGAGACGAAACACAGGAGTTCGGAATAAGCAGACAGGATGAACCATAATGCTGGAGCACAATACGTGATACGCAATACGCGATACGCAATACGCGATACCAACGGACGGCCGAAACACTTTGTTCGACGTGTTCATACCGTAGATGCTTGCTACGGATACCAATTCAGATATCTGGTAAACTATGTCGTGGCTGTGATTCTTCTGACCAGACCTCTAATTACCCAAAGGGCTTGCCTCTGGAGTCTCAGGAAAAGGCCAGAGGTATATATGCAGAGGTCTGTGCTGGGCCGGTACTGTGTCCCTTTAATCTGAACAGATCCCGAGTCTCCGAGGACATGGGACCAAATAAGGCCTAATATTAGCCTCTTGAGCTATTTGGGAACTCATGTCCTGTTTTGCCTTATACCGTGTTACGGGTTGTTCAACAAGCTTATGCCCCGCCTCCTAACCCAAGGTCAAGTCATGGTGGAACCATAACAAAATGGAATCATAGGGATGGTTGAGTGTATATGGGATATGTGAGGAGTGTGAATTCCACCTTCCAAAATATACGGGGGATACACAGAAGAGTTCCATCAAGCCTTGCGAAACGGCTCCGACATGATTTACCCCGAGCGGCATTGGACGACGACGTGGACTCGCTGAAAGACACAGGGTTATTGGCGGCTGCTCGTCTTGATGAGATAATCAGATCTCACGTCGGACGACATGTACACATGAATATCGCTTCAAACTAACGTCGAATCACTGCTAACTGCTGCTATCCGCTGTAGCTAAGCGAGCCGAAGCCGGATCATACACCGGCTAGGTGGTCCACGGTACCGGCACTTTCGATAGACATCTGTTTCGATGCCGGGCCCCATCAAAGGCCCACGATCTCGACGTTCGATTACCGTATTCAAGGCAAGCTGGAGCTTTCTAGGTATTTAAGTAGCCCTGTGCTCACTTGACTGTATCAAAATCAGGAACCGATGGCTGATATCTACCCAGGTGCGTACTATGTATAGTACTTAAAGGCCAGACTGGCGAAGCCGCTTACTCCACGATGAGTTCTGTACAACATAAACCGCATATCTCCGAGACAAACAGACCTGTCCTTGCCAATCTGAGTTGTCAGTCAACTACGGCTGGATCCTATGCCGCGCCACCACGGCATGATCTCACTGCTCCTGGCTCTGAGCGATAGCCTCAACCGTGCTGAGACCCGTGGCAACTTGATAACCCTCCTAGTGGTGGAGTCTTAGCCCTATCTCAAGCCGTGTGCTACACGACATCGACTTCAGCTGCTCATTTGGTCGTCCGAAATTTGTAATAAAATGCCTCAGGAATGGAGGCTAGGTCCTTTGCTGCCCGAAGACTTGTTACATCGTCAACTTCTTCCTGAACGGTTCATATTACCACCATGATCAGGGGGTCATTTACAACCAACCAACGCTTCCAACCGTCACTGATGCCGATGAATAGCCGACGTACTTATAACGATGTCGACGTCGCCCACTTTGGCTTTAGCAGAGGGCTGGACGCCCTCTAAGGAAGGCTGCTTGCGCTCAGGTGACTACTGGATCTGGCAATACACCCAAGGACCGAACGATGCCCGGACCGTCCTGGCCGGACCCTCGCAGATGACCGACTGTCTGCCGACTATATGGGATGCGATGGCTACGTACGCCGGTACCGCATGTCCACCGGCGTATACAGCAGCATGCCAGGACAAAAGTACAGGCCTAGAGTCGGCTGTGATCACTTGTTGCCCTACGTAGGTAGCTGTCTCTCCACTGATACTCCAACTCTCCGCCTGCAGGCGCCATATAACGAGGTTGCAAGCGTATCTGACCATCGACTCACATCAATCCAGTGTATACTCCTTCGAGTGTTTGGTGACTACTGCTCCTATATCACTTTACCACTCTGAACAATTCCGCTGTATATCGCAGTGGGGGAGGACGGGACTGGTGCCAATGACCTTCACCGACTTCAGCACAGACACGCTTTTCGTGAACCCAACATGGGTTTTGACTCCTAGCTTGCACTTGTATGCACTTGCAATCCTATATACAACACCCGTGGGTAACTACATCAAGCTGTAAGAACAC
The DNA here is from genome assembly GCA_022376655.1 of Xylariomycetidae sp. FL0641. Taxonomy (NCBI): domain Eukaryota; kingdom Fungi; phylum Ascomycota; class Sordariomycetes; species Xylariomycetidae sp. FL0641. The sequence goes on along the minus strand of JAJJKE010000128.1, from coordinate 924 downwards.
ATCGCATCCAGTCACTTACATGGAAAACAGGCACCCACCACACCATTTTCCTCCACCTCCACTTCTCAGGAGACCACGACTACAAGTACTATACCGGTCACAACCACGGCCCTGATACCGACTATCACACCGCCCATCACATCAACTTCGACCGGGAAATCGACACCAACCACCACCGTTCCAACATCAGTCACAGTGGATGATTTGAGCCTTGACACCGGAAAAGCAGCTGGCATCGGCGTGGGTGTTACGTTTGGGGTGCTCGTAGTGGCTTTGGCAAGCTGCGCCGCGTTCCGTCGCTGGACATTTTCTCGAGGCGGGGCAAGGACAACTGATGGTGCCAAGGCCGCGGGAAATGGGTTGTCCGTCGTTAACCCGGAAGAGAAGGCGGGCCCCCAGGAGATCGACGGCACACCGCTGAATGAGCTGGAAAACACTCATCCCAAGAAGCTGCATGAGTTAGCGGCGTAGGTGAGATCGCGATTTACCCTCCGTTGAGAGTTACCCAGGCATTGCGGTTGGATGTGGAAAGATCGACAGCGTATCTGTACCTGGGGTGAGCAAGTGGACACAGCAGGTACTCTGACTGACTCATCCTCGTCTCATGTCGTGCCATTACCGGTAACTGGCGGAAGAGACTCGACGGTTCTGGGTATCGGGAGATGAATAGATGGATCGTCGATATGTACGACGGTCCTTCAGGGAGGTAGCGATATCAGAGCCTTCTGTTGGACAAGAGGACGTCAACTCTTGAAACCCGGGCCTCGTGAATATGCCGGCACCCTAAGAAATTCCGACAGCGAGCATGACGCCCGTTACGAACCCGGCACCAAGGAAGCTCATGCGGCTCCGAGCATGATTACAGCATGGACGACGCGTGGTCTGACTCCGAGTTCCCATTTACGCCGCACAGATTAGGTGATC
>JAJJKE010000127.1:0-64123 GCA_022376655.1 Xylariomycetidae sp. FL0641 | reverse complement strand
ATGGGGGCCATTGAACTTGCGAGTCGTCGAGGCGCGAGTCTCCGAGTAAGCGAACACTCTACTGCTCGAATACTGTATCCTTAGGCTAATCCCACCCTTCCAGGGACTCGTTGCTCGAAGTCGACGATGCGACATCATCGGCAGACGAACCTTTGCGACCCCCGCCTTCGACAGCACGAACCCGCGAATACCACCCTACCTGAAGCTCTCCCAGAACTATGACAAGGTCAAGCAAGTCTTGGGCATGGGCACCGCCCTCACCCTCGCCGAGAAGATCCTCTACAGCCATCTCGACAATCCCGAAGAGTCGCTCCTATCCAACACCAACGGTGGTCGCGACATCCGAGGCACCGCCAACCTGAAGCTCAAGCCCGATCGCGTCGCCATGCAAGATGCCTCCGCCCAGATGGCCCTCCTGCAGTTCATGACTTGCAACCTCTCGACCACCGCCATCCCCGCCAGCATTCACTGCGACCATCTGATCGTGGGCGAGCACGGCGCCAAGTCGGACCTGGAATCCGGTATCAAGATGAACCAGGAGGTCTTCGACTTCCTCGAGTCCGCCTCCCAGAAGTACGGCATCGAGTTCTGGCCTCCGGGCGCCGGTATCATCCACCAGAGCGTGCTCGAGAACTATGCCGCCCCGGGTTTGATGATGCTGGGTACCGACAGTCACACCCCCAATGCAGGAGGTCTATCTACCATAGCGATCGGAGTAGGAGGTGCTGATGCCGTAGAGGCCCTAGTGGGCGCCCCTTGGGAGCTCAAGGCCCCTCGCGTTCTCGGTGTCGAACTCAAGGGTCAGCTCAGTGGCTGGGCCTCGCCAAAGGACATCATCTTGAACCTGGCCGGACAGCTGACCGTCCGTGGCGGCACTGGCTTTATCATCGAATATTTCGGCGAGGGTGTGGAAACCCTGAGCTGTACTGGGTGAGTACGATTCAAAGTAGTCTTAGCTTCTTCGACGCTTGCTAACCATGGATCGTACAGTATGGCCACCGCTTGCAACATGGGAGCCGAGGTTGGCGCGACCACGTCCATCTTTCCCTTCAGCCCAGCCCACGTTCGGTACCTCGAGGCTACCCATCGACATGACGTAGCGGCAGCGGCCAAGACCTTCTCTGCGATGGTGCCACTAGAGGCTGATGCGGGCGCCAAATATGACGAAGTGATCACCATCGATCTGTCCAAGCTGGAGCCTCACATCAACGGACCCTTCACCCCTGACCTGTCCACCCCCCTATCCCAATTCAAGCAAACCGTCCGGGAACAGGAATGGCCCGAGAAGCTCTCAGCCGGCCTTATCGGCAGTTGCACCAACAGCTCGTACGAAGACATGACCCGTGTAGAGGGTATGGTTCGAGAAGCCATGGAAGCCGGACTGAAGCCGGCTTCCGACTTTTATATCACCCCTGGTAGTGACCAGATCCGAGAGACTCTCCGTCGAGACGGTCCTCTTGAGACTTTCAAAGAGGCCGGCGGTACCGTACTCTCCAACGCCTGTGGTCCTTGTATTGGACAATGGAAGCGCCACGACGGCGTGGAGAAGGGCACACCTAACGCCATCCTTACATCCTACAACCGAAACTTCCGTGGCCGCAACGACGGCAACCCCGACACCATGAACTTCCTTGCCTCCCCTGAAATCGTCACGGCCATGTCATTCGCTGGCACCACCACATTCAACCCCGTTACCGACTCACTAACAACATCATCCGGAAAGCCATTCCGCTTCAGCCCACCCGCAGGGATGGAGATTCCCGCAAAGCCCTTCGAGGCTGCCCGCAAAGAATTCCGGCCGTTGTCTTCCAAACCAGATCCCTCCGTCAACGTGGCGATCTCGCCTTCCTCGGAGCGTCTGGCGGTGCTGGAGCCATTCGACCCGTTCCCGGACGGCGACCTGACGGGCCTGCGGGTGCTAGTCAAGGTGACGGGCAAGTGCACGACGGACACGATCTCGGCGGCGGGGCCGTGGTTGAAGTACAAGGGCCACCTGCCGAACATCAGCGCCAACACGCTGAACACGGCGGTGAACGCGCAGACGGGCGAGGTCAACGTCGCGTATGACGCCCTGGACAACGGATCGCGCCACTCGATTCCGGACCTGGCGGCCCGCTGGCGCGAAAAGGGCCAGCCCTGGCTCGTGGTTGCCGAGCACAATTACGGCGAGGGCTCCGCCCGCGAACACGCGGCCCTTCAGCCCCGGTATCTGGGCGCCCGAGCGGTGCTCACCAAGAGCTTCGCGCGGATCCACGAGACGAACCTCAAGAAGCAGGGCGTCGTCCCGCTCACCTTTGCCGACGAGGCCGACTACGACCGTATCGGTGCCGGCGACCTGGTCGACACGGTGGGCTTGTACGAGATGCTGCAGAACAAGGGTAAAGGCGAGGTGACGTTGCGGGTAACCCAGTACGAGACGGGTGTCCCGTTTGAAATCAAGACCAAGCATACAATTACGGAGGACCAGGCCGGGTTTATCCTGGCGGGGAGTGCGTTGAATTTGCTGTCTACGCGGTAGTGGGTAGGGGGAAGGAAAGGGGACTGAATGGCGTTTAGAGCGGCAATAAAAAGGACTGCAGGATTCGCATCTACTGTATGAAATGAAATGGAACGATCACCGATGGACTCGCGCATTCTATCTTTCTGGACAATACTCAACAGTCTCTGTTAGGCTCGCTGTGAGGCCCGACAGCTCCCGGTCTGACTGGTTGCGGAAATACTGCGATCGAGATAGGTCCTCGAAGAGCCCAATAGGAACGAACGCCCGAGGTAATCCAGGGATCATTATTAGCGGACAGGATGTCCATTTCGCCTGCAATCGAGAGAAGCACTCGCATACATGTACATACACAAGTTCAGCACCTAAAGTAGGGGCAATGGTAAATCCAGAATCCATTCGTATATGGAGCCAGCTGCCTTATCTCATAGGCAGCTATGTAGTAGTAGCACACTGCGTTGGTCCTTTCCTTTCCTTTCCTTTCCTTTCCTTTCTCCAGCTAATTCCTATAGTATGGCGCGAAAAAGGCAGTCGGATTCCTTTCCCTGCTCGCGCGTCTATTATATTGGACGGGTATCATCAATTGCTTGCTTGCTTGCTCGCTCGTTGGCCTTCCGTTCCGTCGTGGTCATTCGTTGGACGTTCGTTCGTTCGTTCAAATCGTGTCATGCAAATGCGTTTTCTTTGCAATTGCCTGGTGTGTCCAGGTCGTGAAGTCGGCTGCGGGTATATATGTATGTATATACTGAGTTGGGAGGATAGAGAGTGAGGCCTTGGGGGCTGCTAGGTGGGCGTTGGGGTCAAACGTGGGTCAAACTTGGACACCGCCGCCATGTAGAATACCCAAGGTAGAGTACAACAAAGACTTGGCTGTGCCGTTTGAATTTTGAGTGCTGAGAATTCGAGATGGGTGTATGGAGAACTGTGCTGGGCTGGGAAGGAGTATGCATGTGGTCGGGCATCATCCGCGAGTCAAATCAGTCGTGATTCCGGATTCGGAGTCGCAATCGCGTGGGAAGACCGCCGGGATCATTCATGTCTCGCTGGCCCTAGGAAGGCCAGCCTGAGACATCCATATCCTCGTCCTCGTCCTCGTCCTCGCCCAGGACATTGGGATCCTCATCAAGCGAGTCAATAACCCATGGGTAACAGTCGGTAGCTTTCCCCTTGCCTTTGCGCTTGTAGCCGGCGCTCCGGTAGGGGCTCGTGGTCGTGTGCTCGATAGTCGGGCGCACATCGTCGGCATCCATCATCTCCGCGTCTCCCTCTCCATCGACGACGTCGCCAGAACTTTCTCCGGTCTTCTTTCTCCCCGCCTCCTTCGCGCGCTGCATCGCATAGTAGGGCTCGGCCAACCGATCCATCACGTCCAATGCCGCCAGCCATTTCGGGTTTTGCCGCACGCGCTCGGGGATCTGGACTCTAGCCGCTCCCCTGGTCGCCGTCGACTCCACCTTCCTCTCGGCCACCTGGCCGAAATTCGCCTTCCGACCACCCCTGGCCCGGATCTCGGCTTGCTTGTTCGCGTGCCACTGCGCGCTGCGTCGCCGCGTCCAACGCACCCGCGGGTCCATGGCGGCGAACCGCGTCGCCGGTTTCGGCGCGTGGGTGGCTGGCTGGCCGAAGAGCGGGTCGCCGGGCCGGAACGGCGCATTCAGCGGCCCGTAGATATATTCGTCGAACTTGGCGGGGTCGTGTGCGGCGATGCCCTCCTGCCGGGGCTTATCGAACACAGGCAGGGCTTTTTTCGGAGGCTGCGACACCGGTGCTGATGGAGTCGCACGCGCGGATAGAGCCTCAGGCACCGATGCTGTCACCGGACCTGGCTGGGGAGACTCAAGGACCTGTGCCACCTTCGTGCTGGGCTGGGTGGGTCTGTTCACCGAAGGGGATGGGATCTTCGGTACCGGCTTCTTGGGGCGGTTGACGGGATCAAAGTCTTCGTACGCGATGGGAGCGGTGCTTGGTTTCGGTAGGGAATACGAACGCGGGTCGACAGCACTGCTTTCCACGGTCCCATTTGTAGCATTCGCGGCTGGTCTATACGCTACAGGGGCAGATCTATCGCGAATGGCTTGAGCAGTGGGACTGGAGGATACTGTTTGGGACTCGGTGTTTACACTGCCATTCGACTTCGCTTCGATCTGAACGGGAAGGCTGTCGTTCACTCCTTGGTTATGGGTTTCTCGTTCCTTTTGCCTTGGCCGATTGGCTTTAGCTGTTTCGGTACTCGAAGGAATGGAACTCGAGGCGGTTGCAACATAACTTCCGCTTTTCTGCAAGCCCTCTAATGCCCGCCCGTTCGAAACTGGCGCCCTATCCACCTGGGATGCCTTTTCTTGCACATGGCGCTGGTGATTGTTGCCAGGCGATCCGGTGGCAGAGTGACGTTCAACTGGTGTCTTCGGCGGGTTGACGTGAAGGTGATCCTCGACAGGGAGCGGGCCCTCCGTATGCTCCAATCCTGTCCCTTCCTGCTCAGCTTGCTCCAGAAGTTGCGCTTGGAGCCTTCGATCTTCCGTTGCCCGTTTAACCTGGTTTTCTCGTGCAACTTGATCTTTGAAGGCTCGTAGCTGGCGTTCTTGGTTTTCCATGCGGCGTTGATGGTCGGGTAAGGCTTGGTCGGTGCGAGCTCGCTTTTGACATCGGAACTCCCAGCGTCGTTTCTGTTCCGCTGCCTGGTCGAGTTGAGTCAACCGTTGACGTTCTTCTGCCTCATATTGCCGACGCTCTCCTGCCTGCAATTGTCGGTACTCTTCCAATGCTTGATTGCCCCGAACCAGCCGTTCACGTTCTTCTGCCTCCGGTTGCCGACGCTCTTCCAATGATCGGTTGGCTTGAGCACGCTGATGGCGTTCTTGTGCCTCCATTGGCTTCTTCTCTTTCACTGCTCGGTTGATCGGAGTCCACTGCGGGGGGTCGAGTTGAGCCAACTGTTGCAGCTCCTGCGCGTCCATGTGTCGTTTCTCTCCCAATGCTCGGTTAACCTGAGCCCGCTGCTGACGTTCCTGTGTCTCCAATTGTCGCCGGTAGTCTTCCAGAGCCGAATTCGCGTTCGGTCGTACAGCCGGGATCTCCGTAGCGGTAGGGTAGGACGGCCCATGTGATAGACTTGGCCTGTGTGAGGGTGGAGTTCGGAGTTGGCCAGTTTGTGTATCGCGTACGGCTTGGTGGTGATTCTGGGCTACAACCTGACCTGCACTGCGAGGCCTTGGGGCCAACGATGCGGGCGCGGGGCTCCAGAATGGCTGGTCCATGTTGCGGTTGGATTGCGAGTTGGAATTCGCGGGAGATGGCGCGTTGAGATTTCCAGATAACGGCGAGCTAGGATTAGTAGAAGATGCAGCTGGGAGATTGGGTTGTCGGTTAGGCGCTTCGGGGCGCTCGTCCTCGAACCTGCGCTCTGTCAAGGGTCCTTTTCTCGGAGGGCGAAAGATGAAACGAGTCGGTGGTTTGAATTCCGAGTGGCTTTGGACTTCTGCTGAAGATGGGGCTGGCCTTCGGGGTTGCCCAAATTGCACAATCGGTTTAGGTGGTCTATCCCGATGGGCAGAACCTCCATAGTCCTCATCGTCCGCCGTGAGGTCGATCACCACGGGCTCCTTGATCTTTGTCCCGGGTGCGCGAAGTTCTTGGCCACCTCCATTGACTCGCTCACGTCTGGCTGCGGTTTCACCGTCTCCAATAATAGGCACCCTGGATTTGTCATCGTGTGTTCTGCTCGGGAATAGAAGCTCTTGGCCCAATGTCTTCTCGGGGCGAAGGCCGAACCCATTCGCTGCGTCGGATTCTCGCCTTGGTGGCTCATGGAGCTCGGAGTCATGGGAGCGAGGGAAGTTAATGGCAGATGATACCGTGGCTCTCGACTCCCCTTCCTTTGCATTGGAGTTGGTGGACAAACGCGGCCTTTTGCCAGGCCGGGACATCGAATCCGTGCTATCTAGCTCGGAAGACCGATGGTCATGATTCCAACTCCGCTCGGTACGGGGTGAGCTTTGTCCTCCTCCAAGCCTTGACGCAGTTTTTCTCGCAATGTGCTTAGCAGGCAACTGCTTTTTCTCATTGGCTGGGGCTGGACTAGTGTTCACGGTGATAGCATCTCCTGTCTTCTTTCTCGATTTCTCCTCAGCGGAGTCGACAGACGGGATGTAGATAGTTCTCTTTGGCAATTTCAGCTGAGAGTCAGGTTGGTGGGTGCCATTGGCGCCCTTCTTAATAGTTTGCGGTCGGTCTTGGGCTTGGGAATATGAGATGCCATTATCTTGTGTTTGTTGACCTTGCGAGTGTGCCACACAGCGCGTCGCTCCCGGCAGTAAAGTTGCCTGGCAGCCGCTGGCTGGGCAAAGCCATGGCCAGGTCGCCATAGCTTGTGAAGATATCACGCTCTATCTCGCAAAACCACAATCCGCCCCCGTGTCGGCGTGTTAATAAGCGTAGAATGGCGGACATCTAGGAATCTTTGTCATACCAAGAGACTGAATGCACATTTCATCAATTTCCAGACTTGGTGACGGTGGAAAAATGGTGATGGGCATGGATATGTTTGAGTTTCAAAGTTGTGGACGTATTGAGACTGCTCAAGCCGGAGACCCAACCGGTCGTCCCAAAGCAGCCAGGAATATTTTGGCTTTTATCCCGTCAATCGGGAGAGAGAGGGATAGCCATGAAGATTATCGAAGGCTTGCGTGCGACCCAAGTTTTGTTGGTGTTGCTTTTGGAGGGCAAAGTTGTAGCAATTCCCTATAGCATTTGGTTAGTCAGCAGGAAGATGAGGGGCTGATCGGCGACAATGTGATACGGTAAAATTCGTTAGCGAATTGATTGGCAGGTCTCAGATCTTTTCAGTTTTTCTTTTGGTCGTCAAGCTGCAAGCAACAGCGGCTCCGAATGCCAACCACATAGGAAGTGATTGCCCGAATGCCATCTTGTCTGCCGCAGCCTTTGGCCCAGCTTCATGGGGACATTTGGAGGCCGGGCTCCGGAAAGCAGCATGTTATTGTCGTGTATCATCGCCCCACGGACTGGACAGAGGCAACAAGTGCATGTGTCCGAGAAAAGGGCGTGGGGATGAAGACGCGGGAGTCTCTTTCGAGGCGTCCTTGTTCCTCGCCGGTATAACATTCAGAACCAGAAGTTGCCAAGACGCAGTCGGCCCTTTTACCATTTCGTTCATCATAGACCACGTGCTTGGGGAAGAGGGGGCAAGATAGATGGGAAATGGACTTACGCTGGGCAGTCAAGTTGAAGCGGAATGCCGGTTAGCCAAGTTCATTTGAGGCGCTGTACTCGGTGGACACGGCGGACGCGCCGGGCACGGGTTGACGGGTTGACGGGTTGACGGGTTGACGGGTTTCACCGGGACGGGACGCCCAAGCACTGGCCGTGGTGGATGCGCTGGTGGTGGTGGGCGCGGACCGGCAGCCGGCAGCCTACCCTAGGTAATGAATTGAAGTGGTGACGCGGATGATGTTACGTGGACAAAGGCAGATCGACGAGCAGCGTGAGTTGTAGATGGATGGCAGAGATGCAGGAGATGCGGCTACGGGCAATGAGGAGGCAAGAAAGACGAATTGTTGTTGTCAAGAGGTTGCCTGCACGCGTGAGGTAGGCGAGGACGGGCGACAGGGGATAGGACATTACCAAAGCGACGGCCCCCGCGTATTGCACTGGACTGCTGCAGTTAAGTGCTTGCAAGGTGGTCCGTGCTCTGGCTCCCATCACCTGCTCAGGTCCAATGGTCACCTGCGATAAGGTAAGGTGCAGCCCGGCGTCGGATCATGGAAAGACCGGCCTCTTACTTAAATGCTTTACATCCATATGGATAAGGTATTTACCGGATGACACTTTCTGATTCTGACTATAAGTATTAGGTACCTAGATAAGGCTCAGCTTTGGCTGCATTGTCACATCTGGTGTGACTGGAGTAAGCGACTTCAGCCAGTCATTTTTCGGATGGATTTGCTGCTGAACACCTTGGGCAGCCAAGTCCATCTGCTCATTCCTTTACCCCGCCAGTAGGAATCAATTCCATCCGCAAGGGACTTTACATTCTTTGGAAGCTTGGCTTCTTCCCCAGACTTTGACATTTCCTAGTTCAAATGCACAATGGCACTTTGATTTGTTACCCAAACCCAGCCCATTTTCATCTCATTCTTTCCCCACGCCCTTACATAAATACTTCCCGCTTACCTCTTTCAAGTGGCTGAACAACTCTCCAAATCAGGTTATTTGAAGATTTTGAGCACCGATTGGTAGACCCTTCCCATGCAGAGCTCAGTCCAAGGCTGGAACATCTGACCCAGCTTGAGGAAAAGCTATACTCATACCTTCATATGCATATCGAGATCTTCTCATCGAAGACTCCAGTGGAATAAGGTTTCGGAATATATCCACCGCATGTCCTGCTTGGAGCCCTTGAGTCGACCGAGAAGCAGGGGTATGATGATCTCGCAGGGACATCCATAGCTAAGTGGGATGAAACACAGAGACGTCGACTGCTTCATCGAAAAAATTGAAGTCATCTGCTTGGCATGGAAGAGCACCACCGATTCAAGGCGCGGCGAGTATTTTCCAGCTGCTGTGCTCGCAGGCCCAGGGAAAGACCTCTATCCCAATGCCGTGGACAGACAGACTCTCCACATTACAGCCCTGCCGCAGTCAGCGAGCTCGCTCTCCTTTACGCTCGGGGATCTGGCCAGCTTGTAATGGATCGATCAGGGTCCAGCCGCCCGCGGTGCACGTCGATTCGCTTCGGTCCGCAGTCGTGGTGCTGCTCGCGTGTGCCCTCTAGATCGCTTCGTCTCGAACGAGTGGACAGCACTGCAATGTGACCATTGAGTTGACATTCTATCGTTTGCATTTCGCCGTCCGCTGCTCCACAATGCGGAAAGTCATTCCTGGGAGAATCGGGGACCAAGGCATCGTGTGTTGGCGAGGAATGGGGCGGACAACCAGAAGACTCAGGTCATCCATCATCGAGAGTTCGAGGGAGCGTCCTGAGTATTGCGCTGACCGCATCTTTCAGTACTCGAGCGCCGTCCTCATTCTCACAGGAGGGATCAACTTCCGCCAAAGCCGAAAGGGGGGTTTGATACCGTGACGATTTCGGTAGCAGGTGAGGAGATCAAAAAGATTCCATTTCCAGATTTGTCGGGAAGATGGCAGAAAGATATTACGACTAGAGGGAAGCGGATTAATTGTTGGTAATTCACCCGTAGCGTGCGGCATTGGCCTGGCTGGACCGGGGAACGCGGGCGCCGAGACCCGCCGACGCCCGCTGTCTGGACTTCCAACAGTCCAAAGAGAAACATCGGCCCATTCCGATCACACCACATTCATCGTACCACCCGACAGACTCGACAATTCCTGCGCCTTCTGTCTCTCATCTCTCATCAGCTTAACGACGTATCTCTGCATTACGCCCGTACCTGTGAGCCATGGGGGAATGATGAGGCGATCACGAGAAGAACCAATGAACGCCCTCGTATTTCTCAGCACCGCTTCCTTTTCGCCTGTCCGAGCGTCCCGACTCGCAAGTTACACGCCTCCTTACTGTGCTGTGTTCCTTACTGCGTGCAGTGTACAGCCTTGACAGCCTGCAGAGGTCACTCGCTGATCAACAACCAGATGCCAGCCAACATTCCAGCCCATTCCTCGCAGCCAAGCAGTCTGTGATTATGCATAGGGATGACACTTTTACGCAGTACAGCCTCGCCCAGCTACCCGAAGCAGCACCTCGTGGCGTGACCAACCCTGTATGCGGGAAATAGACAACCCGCTGGACGTCCTTTCGAAGCTGACCTGGTCACGGCTCACCCAACCCTTCAGCCCTGCGGGGACCTGCGTGCCCGCCCAGCTGTCATCCATGCCCCTATCCATAGGTCAACCATGACGCCGGGTACGGGTCTGTGGCCTGACATTTGCACAGGCGTCCAGGTGCTTGGAATGAGGCGACCCGGCCTGCTGGACGTCGCCGCCGGCCCCCGTGGTCACTGGTGGTCCTCTCCGTAAGGACTTCAGACGAACCCAACTCCAAGTCTTGGCCACGAGGAGGAAGGATCCGCAATCCCCGGCCAGAAGCTATTCCTCGGGTCTGCTCGTCAGCATCGTATGTTTTTTTTCTTCCTCTCGTAGCTGGCCTAAGCGAGAATATTGCCTGCGCCTGTTTGTTGGTGTTGGTTCGTGAGTACGTAGTCACGGTAAGACCAGTCAGTTAGTTAGTTGCCTTGTGCAGAGCCAGAGAGAGACATCTGGTCCGGCCCTGTAGCCCATGTGTATAAAGAAGCCCCCGAGCCCTGGTGCCTTGACATGAAGTCTATAGATTACCATCATCACTCAACAGATCCTCACTAGCCCTGTACAGTATATCTACACTCTCCTCTCCAGTATACCTACTAGAATTCCATCGGCACTCAGTCCGCTTCACACATACATAATCGCGACTCCGGTCCATATCAACCACCAACTCTCATCTCAACCAACCCAACCCACCTACCAAACAAAACACCATGCCTGCCATCAAAGCCGCCGCCCCGGTCGCCCGCGCCGCTGCCCGCAACCTGCCTACCCGCACGCCCGGCGTCATCCGCCAGTTCATCCGGACGCTGGAGCCGCCGACGTCGCCGCGCCCGGCCTTCGGCGTCCAGACCGCCGCTGCCGACTGGGGCCGCATCATGAAGGCACGCGCCCAGCAGGCCGCCATGTACGTTCTCACCCACCCACCTGACCCATATCCACTGCATACGGTGTGTCCAGGATGTAGACTGACCGTTCTCCTCGCAACAGCTTCTTCCCCGGCCTCGGACTCATCCTCGGCTGGCCTATGATCGCCAAGGCGGTCTTTGACGGCCGCATGTAAACCGAGCGAGCGAGCGGTCTCGATCCCATTAGCATACATGCATACATACATACATACACACATACGAAAACAACAGCGACTACCTGCATTCTATTTGCCTGTACATATTTACGACACACATCTACCCTTTGTACATACGATACCACCACACAGAAACCACACCGGCGTTCGGACGATAAAGCTGCTGCATGAGCGAAAAGGGGCAAGGCGTTCCGGTCGTCGGTTTAATACTCGAGAGCAGGAGATGGACTCGAAAGAGTCGCAGAGAGAAAAGGGGACGAAGACGAGCATGGCAGAAGAAAGGGTAGACTCGATTAGATACCAAACAAATACACCACCATCACCATCATAACCAACCAAAGAGCTCCCTCCTATTTCTGGTATTCACGGAATCGGGCCTCCCCCTCCATTAATCCCGCCTTGGACCTCGCCCGGCACCACCTCACTCCCATCTTGGTTATACTCCACATACCCCTTCCTGCCTTCGGGCCAATGCAGTTCCTTGGCCTCGTGCAGCCCGCTCCGCCGCAGGGCCTGCACGGTGCGGTCGTAGTTCGTCTCGGCGTAGGTCTCGGCGTCGAAGTTCAGCAGCCAGCCCTCGCGGCGCAGGCGCAGGGCGTCGGGGTTCTGCTTGGCGGCGCCGAAGTCGGCCTTGTGCCAGATGTCGCGGGTCTGCTCGCCGGTCTTCTGGGCGCTCTTGACGCGGTGGTAGCGCAGGGCCTCGAACGCGGCCACCGCCTCCGGGACCTGGCCCTTGCCCCCGCACCGCGCCAGGCACACCGCCAGCGTCGCCCCGTCCTCCATCGCCTGCGACGCGCCCTGGATGCTCGTCGGCAGGAACGGGTGCGCCGCGTCGCCGATCAGCGCGATCCGCCGCTGCCGCGAGATGAACGTCGGCAGCGGGTCCCGGTACACCAGCTTCCAGTCGATCAGCGGCGACGGCGTGTGGTCCAGGATCTTCTGCACGATCGGGTCCCAGCCCGCGAGGACCTTGCGCGCGTCCGACAGAGGTGCTTCGTATTGCCAGCTTTCTTCGATGTCTTCGTCGTCCTGGGGGCGTTTGTGTTAGTTCCGGCGCGGCTGTACGAGGAGTCGACCAGGACAGAGCAAGAGAAATGATTAGAGGGAAGGAGAGAGAAGAAGAGAGAAAGAGAGGGCGTGTATATCTATCAAGGGGAATGGAAGGCCCGAGCTAGGTAAGAAGGAAAACACCGAGTTCGGGAAGAAAAACCTACCTTATGCGTGCAAACCCACGAAAAGTCCTTCCCCTTCTTGACGCTCGCCGCGATGAAATGCACATCGGGGCCGAGCCAGCAAACGTGCTTGTCGCCATCATCGGTCAGGTACCGCAAATCGGGATCCTTCGCGATCTCGTCGGCCGGGAACCAGGTGCGATAAACCGCATATCCGCTCGCCTTGGGCTTGTCGTCAAACCCCAGAACAATCTTGCGACCGGGGCTCCGGACGCCCTCGCCGGCCAGAACCACGTCCGCGGTCATCTTGGTGCCGTCCGCCAACACCACGCCCGCCTCATTGTCATCCTCGAAGTAATCCGTCACTTTCTTGCCCAGGCGCACATCCACGCCCATGGCGAGCGCGTGGCGGTAAACCACCTCGTGAAACTCCCCGCGATGCCCGTCATACCTCGCTCCCCAGTTCTCCTCCTCGCCCGTCCAGGTCTGGTGCATCAGCGTCTCGCCCGTCCAGGTCTTCATGGTCAGGCCGTCGGCGCGGTGTGACAGCGCCTCCAGCTGCTCGGAGACACCTGGCCAGCGCCGGAAGATGCGCCCCGAGTTCGGCGCGAACGAGATGATGTCGCCCAGCAGCTTGAGCTCGGGGAATTTTTCGAGGAGGACGACCGAATGTCCCTTCCGGTGGCACTCGATCGCCGCCGTCAGCCCTGCGAATCCGGCGCCCACCACGATCACCCGGATGCCGGTGGACGACGGTGCCGTCGGGGCGGGTTGCGCGGGGTCGGCCATGTCGGTTGTCTCGTGGTCGGTGTAGGTGGGCGGTTGTATTGATGCGCTCACGCTTCTGTTTTCGCTCTTCTCCTTTTCCCTGCAGCGCATGAACATTCACCTATTGACCAGCAATGGAGCTGCAATAGGACGTCGCAAGTTTCGAGCTGACCACCCTCCTACGGCAACGGGATGATAAAGGCAGACCGGTGAGGTTTGGGTAGTAGACCTGGCCCCGCGTCGTCATCCTTCCTGTCAGCTTCGCATATCGACTCCTCGAATGGCCAACCTCCATCGCACATGCCGATGCAGCCACGGATATGCACAGTGGAGTCGGGAAGCCGTGGCATATCCTATTCAACCTCACTTCCCCGCACCTACACAGCCGGCAGTTCGTGGATAGACGCAGGGGGTTGACCACTCGATGAAATTGTTACTGACTGGAAGTGAGCGTAGAGACGGAGCCCGAAACGGGGCCCCAGTTTCCCCAAACCTTCCGTGCGGAGGTCACGTCTATCACTGGGCCCCTGCTTTGGATTACCTCCAATGAGGTCAACGGGTTGGGGAGGTCTGGCCGTCTGCCAATGTAACGTCATGATGTATTGCTCGTGTGAACAGGGTCCGTTGTCTGAATGTAGGAAGTAAAAGGCTTACAATGGAGGACATGACATATAGCTGCATGTTTCGCATCCGCAATATGCCAATGCAACGTCTGGGCAGGAGAGTCTGGTTTAAGACTGGCCGAGGAGCCAGTATATGAAATTGGCAAAGGTTTCTTGTGTCGATCTTGCTGAGCATTTCTTTCCTGCGTCTCTGTGTGTTCCTGAGTCTGTTGTCAAGATGGTCTGGGGAATCCTCGAAGATAAGCACATGGAACATGTGCCGGGCACTGGTGAGTACTCAGTCAATTGTCCGCTGGTCAATCAGGAAGTCACTGATATTCGTCGCCGTATAGTTATCCTCTCCGATCAGTCAGACATTCCAAGCGAGTACCAGACGATCCCGCGGGAATCGTTGAAGCGTGGCCATGGGCGCAACTCGCATGTCGTCTTGGCCCCGCAGCCAAGCGATTCACCGAACGACCCGTTGAATGTGCGAACTCGAGCAAGCCTCGTGGATTAGATCTGATAGACTGACCCAAGGCAGATGCCAACATGGCGCAAGGATGTTATCCTGCTAATTGTCGGGCTTTCGGCTGCCGTGGTCGGGGCGTATGGGCCGATGTTGTCTCCAGGCTTCGTCGAGATTTCGGCCGAGCTCGGCATCTCGGTCAATACACTCTCGCAAGCCACGGCGTGGCTCATCCTCCTGATCGGGGTTTCGCTCTTCCTCCTCAACCCCATGGCCAAGAAAGTCGGACGGCGTCCGGTATATGTGATCTCGAGCATCATCATGCTGTCTGGCAGCATATGGGGTGCGCTGTCGAAAGATTATGGTACCTTCCTCGGCTCTCGGATCTGGAGTGGGCTGGGAATGGCACCCTACGAGATCCTGGTTCAGTGCACGATTGCGGACTTGTACTTCGTGCACGAGAGAGCGACCAGGATCGCGATCTGGAACATGTTCTTGCTCTGCGGTATCAGTGGTGGTTCGCTCATCTCTGGATACATCATCCAGGTGAGCATTCCCTCGGTCTCTGACGTGAGCATTGCTAACCTTAGGAATGATAGAACCAAGGTTGGAAGTGGACACTCATCTGGTGTGCCATCCTGTTCGGGATCCTGCTTCCCTTTGTCATTTTCTTCGTGCCCGAGACGGCGTATAGAAGATCGCCCGAGCGGGACTTGGTAACATCTAGTTCGATTGAAAACAAGGCGACCGCGGACCAGGAGAAGGACAGCGCGGTGACGGAACAGAGAGAAAACCAACGGATGTCATCGGAGGCCGGTACATCAGAACGCAAGATCTCGTACTGGCACTCTCTGAGACTGTACAGCGGCATCTACACAGACACGCCTCTTTGGAAGATCTTCCTTCGACCGATGGTGGTCTTCTGGTACCCCGGGGTGCTGTGGGCGTTTCTGCTGTACGGCGTCACCCTGACTTGGATCGTGGTTTTCAGCGTGGTCAATGCCGTCATCTTCACAGCACCACCGTACAACTTCTCGGTGTCAGAGACCGGGCTGATCTCTCTGTCGCCATTCATCCTTACCTTTGTAGGTGAGGTGTTGTCCGGGCCGATGAACGACTGGGTGTGTATGTACCTGGCGAAGAGGAACCATGGTATCTACGAACCCGAGTTCCGACTACCGCCTATCATCATCTCGTGCTTGATGGGGGTGGTTGGCTTCTTCGGCTTCGGGGCAACGGTGTACTATCAAACGCACTGGAGTGGGCCGGTGCTTTGCTTCGGGTTCGCTAACATGAGCCTGGCGTTTTCGAACGCGTCTGTGTTTGGCTATGTGATCGATTCCCACAAAGAGCTGAGCGAAGAAGGTGAGTAGCAGGCAACTTTGCCGCGCATTGGTTACCTTATTGCTGACATGCCCCGCGTAGCATTTGTTGCCATCAACGCGCGAAACTTTTTGACATTCGCGCTGACCTTTTTCGTCAACGACTGGCTCGCGAAAGACGGGATCTTGGCGGTGTTCAATGTGCTTGGCGCCATTTTCGTGGCTGTCAATGCTTTGACGATTCCACTGTGGGTGTTTGGTAAGCGGGCGAGAGGGTATATTGCCAGGAACGAAAGACTGCATCGATTCATGCATGAGGACTGATAATACGTGACTCATTGCCCGGTAAGGATCGTGAGGTTGAACTGCTTGGAGTACTGTACTCCCCACTGAGAAGAATAGGCCAAAAGATATATTTGAGATAGGCAGCGCAAACAACATGAGTCTCATTCAACATGCTCTGTCCTAAGAGTGAAGAACCAGGACGCTGGTGAAGTGATGAAGCTGGAAGTGAGGTGATCTGAGAATCTCCAGGCTGTAACGTCGAGGTGGCCCGTGCATCAACTCTAGGTACCTTCTCCCCAAGGCCGAGCTGCGCAGGGCTGAAAAGGGCCTAGCGTGAATTGACACGACCCTGTCGCAGTTGCCCTGGCGGTTTTGGTCTGGTCTGGCAATCTCCAGCTCCGTCACGGTTGTGGTCATTGCAGGCGCGTCGTGATTCCTGTCCCGAGCTTCTTCCCCGCGGCCTGAATTTCCTACCACTCACTGCCTGCACCACCGCGCAGCCTTGACGTGCTTCTCACAGCTACAGTACTTGCCGCCGCTAGCAGTCCCATCACCATCGTGCTCTGCCTGCCCTCATGGGCTCTATACCGCGAATTTGAAAAGGGGGAATCCGTTTGTTTGTCTCTCCCGCAGCAACGCCGGGAGCGCATCTTGCCGAAAGAGCCCAAACACGGCCCGCCTACTGCTGTGCCAGCCATTGCCATCTTGCGACTTGTGAATCGAAGACTAGAGATCCCCATTGAACGCGCCAACAGACGGGGAGAGCTGTAGTGGGCGACACACTCCAACCCGACCACGATGACGGACTCCCTGCACAACGCCCCCATCGTGCTCGACAATGGCTCCGGCACCATCCGCGCTGGCTTTGCCGGAGACGACCTGCCCAAGTGCTACTTCCCCTCCTTCGTCGGTCGACCGAAGCATCTACGTGTCTTGGCTGGTGCCTTGGAGGGCGAGGTCTTCATAGGCCAGAAGGCCGCTACCGAACTCCGCGGCCTGCTCAAGATCCGCTATCCTTTGGAACATGGCATTGTCACCGACTGGGACGATATGGAGAAGATATGGGAGTATGTCTACAGTGAGGGTCTCAAGACTATGAGCGAAGAGGTGTGCACCATTCCTTGCTACTGCTGCTGCTGTTACCTTCTCTCCCAAGGAGTCTTCCACTGACATGAGGCTCCTTCAGCACCCAGTCCTCCTGACAGAACCACCATTGAATCCCCGCGCGAATCGCGATACCGCCGCTCAGATCCTGTTCGAGACCTTCAACGTACCCGCTCTATACACCTCAATCCAGGCAGTGTTGTCGTTGTACGCGAGCGGCCGTACGACAGGCTGTGTGATGGATTCGGGCGACGGCGTATCGCATGCTGTGCCCGTGTACGAGGGTTTCGCCATCCCCTCCTCCATCCAGCGGATCGACGTGGCAGGCCGCGACGTGACAGAACACCTGCAGATGCTGCTGCGCAAGAGCGGGTACGTCTTCCACACGAGCGCCGAAAAAGAGGTTGTGCGCCTAGTCAAGGAGGCTGTATCCTACGTGGCCCTGAACCCAAAGATGGAGGAGAAGGAGTGGGCAGCTGGGGGCGGGAGCACGGCCGGGAAACCCAGCGGAAGCGGTGGCAACGACCAAGGAAAGGCCGCCGACTACATACTGCCGGACGGGCAGCGGCTGCGCGTGGGTGCCGAGCGGTTCCGCGCGCCCGAGATCCTCTTCGATCCCGAGATCATCGGCAGCGAGTACCCGGGCATCCACCAGATCGTCACCGACGCCATCAACCGAACCGATCTCGACCTGCGCAAGGCCCTCTACGGCAATATCGTCCTCTCCGGCGGCAGCACCCTCACCAAGGGTTTCGGTGACCGTTTGCTGAGCGAGGTGAAGAAGCTCGCGGTCAAGGACATGCGTATCAAGATCTTTGCCCCGCCCGAGCGCAAATATTCTACCTGGATCGGGGGCAGCATTTTGGCTGGTTTGAGTACCTTCCGGAAGGTAAGTTTTTCCTTCCCGCTCGCCTTTTACTTATTGTTAGACGTGCCAGGGGCCCGGGCTGTTTGTGGAATAGAAGACTGTGCTAACCCTTAGGGCAGATGTGGGTTAGCATTGACGACTGGCACGAGGACCCCGATATCATCCACAAGAAGTTCACGTAGATTCCCGCGCCCACGAGTCGGTTATTATCACACCAGGCGGCAAGTATCGCGACGAGGAATGACGAAACGCCGATTTTCCGTTCCATGAAGTGTAGCACTAGCATAGCATAGCATGCGTTGTGGCTTTGCGTTTGTCTGATTGTCAATATAGCAACGGCCCTTATCTGTGACGGAAAAGACACTGCTACTTGCGTTTTCGCATCATCATGTCAAAGGGGGATGAGAAAACGGACTGGTCCCGGTTGAGGCCAAGCAGGTTGGAGGAAATACCTAGGTCGTCCTATGTAGATGAATGATACCCACACTTTCAGACACCATCAAGTCCCGTTTTCCGTGAGGCTTTGACATGACAGAGTGAGGGCAGAGAGCCCCGTCCATCGATAGACGTCAAGGACGGCAAGTTGTTGCGGTACTGGAGGTCTTAATGCATACCGTACTTTAACTTACCAAGCTTGTTCATGCGCCAGCCTGAATGATGAGTATCCACGGTGGTTGTCAATTGAACGAGACATGATGCTCAACACCTCATGATTCAAAACAGCGTCAGAACACGACAGACAGAATGAGTGAGTGAGTCTCTGTGTGTTTGTGTGTGTCAACACATTCCCGATTGAGACTGGATGTCATAGTTATCCCACAACGTGGATTTATATTCTCGACGGCACTGGTCATCGCCAAGTCGCCGTACTGCCTGTCTGTCTTCCACCACTCTATCAAATACACGCGTGCCCGAAGGCCTTTTCTTTTCCGCCTCTCTCCTGTCCATTCCGTCCGTCCGTCCATCTCGGCTTGTCCATCCATGCGAATCCGCTGCGCTAGCTAGTTTAGGGGGTATCTCCGTCGTTCGTCCAATAAACAACCAGTTGTAACAATTCACCAGATGCAGCACGCCCGCTGTAATGAAATTTGGTCCTTTCTTTCCTGGAGTCTGCCAGCCAGGAAGTATACGACAAGTGTCGTGGGTATCTAAAGGAAGCCAATTCAAAAAAGCTCAGCTCCGTTTTGCTCTGAGGCCCCAAGGAAAACTTTTGTGTGTGTGTGTGTGTGTGTGTGTGTGTGTGTGTGTGTGTGTGTGTGTCCGCCTTCTTGTTGCGGTGTTGTAATCGATATCCATGCCGTCCGGTAATTCCATTGCGCCGATGCCAAGGCTGTTGTACCGTAAATCAATAAAAGAGATGAGAGGTTAGGTGAGGTGAGGTGGAAATCGATGGTATAGTGCGTGCGGCGTGGTGTGGTATACAGAAGCCACTCGCTTCACATAGCTTCAGGCGCTATACCGAGCGACCGACCTGCTTGGCGCCATCCGGATCTTCAGTTACGGCTCGTCAGCCGCGACAGGAAGCCCGACACGCGGGAACCGGTGCTGCTGCCGCTGTGGTGGCTCGAGGCATCGCTGGTCTTGCGCGAGCCGCTGCTGCCGGGCACGACGCTGGCGGTGCCGGGGGTGAAGACGTTGCCGGCGCCGCCGCGCCCCGTGTGCCCGAGCGGCTTCTGCTCGATGTTGGCGTGGCGCGCGTACTCCTCATCGAAGGACAGCACCGGACGCTCGGCCGCCGCGTGGGCGTTGCCGGCGCCGCCCCGCCCGGAGTGGAAGCGCGACGCCTTCGGCGGCAGGGAGAGTCCCTCGGCCACGGTGGGGACCCCCGACGCCGGGGTGGTGGTCGGTGCGCGGAAGTAGTTGCCGGCACCGCCCCGGCCGGCGTGGGTGTACGTGTTCTTGTGCACGGTTGGGTGCGGCTCGGTGATGGTGAAGCGACCCATTGCGGGATAGTGCTGGCTGGAGATGAACGGTGATGGTTCTTGTTGGTGTGCTGGACGGATCGTGTGTGTTGGCCTGCAACAGCGTAGTCTTGGTGGCACGGATGTTCTCTCGTTTCGTTTGATGTTTCTTCTTTGTTGTGCGGTAGGTGACCCAACAAGAGAACCAGTCCTCCCTTAGGGGATTGAGGAGGGGGCCTACCTAATATACCTCTCCCATCGTGACAACTAGTCGGCCCAGGAAACAATCTCTTTGTCAAGGTTACGCCCCTTGGAGCGAGAACGTTCCAAGTCCCAAGGCACCAACCGCAAGGAAGGCCGTGCTCCCGCGGTGCGACGAGCACCTGACCACTGGGTCTGGGGGCAGGTAACAGCAGGCATGACGGTACGTACTGACGTACTAGGAGAGGCTAGCTGGAGAATTTTGCTAGCAGGAAACATACCACCAGAGAGGAAAAAAAATCTTTCGATGACCCCGAGACAGTGGGAGATCTGGGGGGGCTCTTGACGGGAGCTGGCGAACGATGACAACTTGGCCTAGCGTTCAGCTTGGTCCGGCGTTAGCCAGGAGGCCCGGGGCGGGAAAGGAGAGAAATTTGCCTTCATCTGCCAATGGCATGCGTCGTTCTGGCCACCTGCAGATGGTGGTCTTGGTCGTAGGGCGCTTAGCAGTTAACGGCAATACAGTGGAATCTGGGGTAGCCGCGTGATGCATCTCATTAGCTAGGAATTAGCTAACAAAATGAAGCTGTTACGCGATCGGGCCCCGGCTGGGAGTCCGTAGGACGCATCATGAGACCTGCGCCGGGCTCTGGCCGGGCCTGCGCTTACCGTAGAGCCGTGTCACAGTGCTGCTCTGCCCTGGCATGCAGCGCTGGCCGGCCTGTCGTCCCAGTTTCCTGTACCTAACCATTACCCCATAGTTTGCCCCTGAGCACATCCCGTTCGACGCCCCAAACGCGTTGGCCTGAGGTTCGATGTGGGCTCACCACTGTACTTTCGTGGCCTGACGGAGACTGACGACCGAGGAGAACTGATGACCCAGCTTGCCCAGCAAGCCCAGTTGCCCAGGCTATCCAGGAGACTCCCCGAGGTTGGTTGATTGGGGTCGGACGTCATGTTACCC
Organism: Xylariomycetidae sp. FL0641; assembly: GCA_022376655.1. Lineage (NCBI taxonomy): Eukaryota > Fungi > Ascomycota > Sordariomycetes > Xylariomycetidae sp. FL0641. The sequence continues at coordinate 43,092 of JAJJKE010000127.1, read as the reverse complement.
TCCTCTGCAGGTACGACGACGGGCCAATGGTGAGAACAGCTGGCCACATGCCCTTCGCCGGCATCCTGCGAGAGGTTGATGAAGCTTCTCACCAAAGCCACCACTCGGCGGTATCCTTCGCCTTGCCCCTGATGTAACTGTTGCACTGCAGTGTTGAACAGACGGTTGGAGCCACGCATCTACGATCCAACGCCCGCGGAAATGTCGGCGCAGGCACGGGGATTGGTTCATTTGGCCATGTGGGAGGCATATACACGCCCGAAATGATCGTGATGCCGGTGCCCCCGACTTCACCATGACCGGCCCATCTCACCACCAGTCTTTGTACACCGAAATGCTAGGTAGTCCACGCTGAGCCAGACAATTGATACCAAGGGGTTACCGTGGCAGTGGTTGCCCTCTGGAGGTCTGGGAGTCTGGGAGTCTGACGAAATGAGCAACCGAAGGAGTGGACTGTTTACGGAGTCTTGGAGGAAAACATCTGTCTGACGCCTCCAAGATCTGGCCTTGCCATTTCGGGTTGGTGTGTTTTCTCTTTGCCGATCTGCCGTGTCGCGCATTCAACGGTGGGAGTGGGAGAGCCGTGTCCCAAAAGGTTTCGACCAAAGCACTCATGGAACTTCCTTGATGAGGCTGGCATCATGAATTCCCTCGGTGCCGCTGGCTCTGCGCTCACTTGGCAGTCCAAGCATTTCCGCGCAAACGGCGGCGCGATCGACGGTCCTTCTTCGCTGCGATGCGTCATCCAATTTTCCCTTCTTCATGGCGGCATTGCGCCAGCTTCCTTGGAACGGATAGTGGCGCTTTCAACGAGGTCCATGATCGGTAACGATACCGACGGGATGGCGTCTGTGGTCGATCAGCTGCCGGCGACACCGACTTTCCCTGACTGACGGTGTCCTTGACCGAGGCCGGCATCGGATCCATCCTATCTTACCGCAAGTATCCGCCAGTAACCGCTTGTTACCAGCTGAAAACCATGCCGAATCACGCGAGTTCAGCCACCCCCTTGGTGGCAGCACTTGATCTCTGGGTGCTCTTCGATCGGGAGCCTTAACAACCTTCTAGAATCTAACAGCATGAACTAATCGACATCGCCTCGCTCTTCTGATCCATTAAGCACTTGGAGACAACTAGCAGTATGACGGTCACGGGCTCACCTACCGAGCTGACCGGTGACCCGGCTCTGCACTTCACTTGCATTGCCAACACTCCAAGTCAACGCCTCTGCGTATGAAGGGGAACTATCAGAAGCAAGCCACTGTTTGCCATTCTTCACATCGGATGGACCTGCCCGGAATGGTAGTCCGCCCAGCCCGAAGACCACTAACGCTGTGTCCATCCCCCTCCTGCGTTACTTCGGGATTTTGGTGACCGGCTAACTAGCCCCCGTGCTAATTAGAGAGTTAAAGCGTGGAAGCCATCGAAGAAAAACGACCGCATATTGACTGACGTAGTGTTATCGTTCGTGCGACATCCAAAATCCAGTTCGTGGGGGCTGTCGGTCACATCTCCCAGAGAGACTTTCATCAGGACTTTACTGCAGGATTCGAACTCCCGGCATGGTGTACTGCCCAAGGATATCGTTCATACTGGCTGATGAGAGTCGGATTCGTCACTGCTTCACTGTACATTGGCCCTCGGAAGAAACTCGGCAGCAATTGAGGTTCGGGTTCCTCGAGTTTGAACGCCAGTAGACGTGTCCTGCAGGAAGCAAGCCGACGGCAAATGGGACCCGTCTTCAAGGCGAGGACATGTAGTCTTTACGATCATGCCTTGGGATGTGACACTGGAGAGGGAAAGGCACTCAGAGAAGGAAGAGAAAGGGGTCTGCACTCGGGCTCATACTGACCTTGACGGAGGAGGCTTCGAAGAGCCAGGTTGCAGGATATAGCAGCACGAGCTGTGACGTGGGTGGTATTGGACATTGACCCAGGTGCCACACAGATCAAAAGCTCTCAGGCTCGTCGGAACCACGGGACTGAACGGGCAAACCTCACCCAGCATCTATATATCTACACATGTCGCTTCCGACGATTTGCATCTCAAAACCCGGACATCCACCAGCGCCTAGTACGTAACACCTGTTTCGAAATTGCCCTCTTCGATGAAGGTATTCCACATTGCCTGCGTTCACAGTCAGTCGTAGGTTCGGGACGCGCGAAAGGGACTTATAACCCACCCAATCGAAATCCAGGTCATTTGGCCCAGAGTCAGACAGGATTCCTCCATTGTACGCGAACTCCATCGAGTCGAGCGCTGCTCCCGTGGACACCGGCCCGGGATATGAAGACACGGTTTCCATGGGGTTGCGGAAACTCGAGAGCATATTCGACAGAAAGTGAGCGAATCGTGAAGCTTCATCACAGACCCCCGCCGCTTCTTCCCACCGACCGCGCGATGTCTCCAAAGCCTCAAGGATCGAGTCGCTGTCCGGGGAGACCTTGGCATCCGGGATCTTCCGCCTGAGCTCGAGCTCCAGGCAGAGGACCATGGCGGCGAGCGTCAGCAGCTGGCGTGTCAGTGAGATTCTGTAAAAGGATGGCACCACGTGTTGCTGGGACGCCAGCATGGCCAATGCAGACGAGACGCATCGGGCGCGGGACGGACGGAAGCGGCTGTCGACGGTCGCCCGAGCCATGTATCGGCGGTGCAGGGTGAACATGCCCCGGTGGTACATGCCGTTCAGACTGAGGTTGGAGAACTGGGCAGTCGTTTCCGCTGGACGGATGGGCGCATCCATACGCGCGAGCTTCATGTGCGACGGGAAGTCCTCGTATGCGCCGCACAGGGCTCGATCGATCTCGAGGACCGTTCTGTTCGTAAGGTTCAAAGAGTCAGCCTCGCAGGTCTCAAGAGCCAGGCATTTGCTGCGCCACGCCTCTGACGCATTGCCCCCAGAGAGCTGCACAGTAAAAGGAACCGAAATGACGATTCGAGAATACATACTCGTAGGAAGGGGGTGTGGGGGTGCTGTTCACATCAGCTACACGGCCCAGTGCTCTGAGCAGGCGTCCCTTGACGATCAGATATGTTGCTCCCGTGACTTCCTCGAGCGGCCGGGATGGGGGGAGCGCATTGCCATCGGCTGGAATCTCAGCGTCATGCAAGTTGCTCGGTTCGGCCGTGTCCGAATACAGCGCCGACGCCATGCGCGGGAACCCGCCGAGGAACGACGCCATGTCGTCCATGCTGATGACCGACAGCCAGACGCGGCGGCGGTACTCCGCCTGCCGGGCCGAGAGCGCCGAGGAAGGCGAGGGCTCGCGGTGGTAGCCCATGTTGATGGCGGCGCGGACCACGAGACCGGTCATGATCCACAGGCCGCGGCGGTTGTCGTCCCGCCGGTTCAGCTCCGCGGTCGCGTTGAAGCGCAGCGTCTCCACCGTGTATGGCAGGCACTTGGCGATGTCGCCGCTCAGCAGGCACTGCGCCGTGCGCATCCGGTATAGTTGGAACAGCGACTCCGAGCGGCCCTCGTACTCGGGCGGCTCCCCGTACTGGTGGCACGCCAGCATGCCGATGCCCAGGATCGAGAAGAGCAGGCCCAGCCATATGAGGCTGGTCTCGTATGGATCCCTCCAGTGCTCGTTGTACTAGTACCACAATGTCAGTCAGGGGACAGCGTCTCACTGCGAGCCGGACTACGACATACCTCGCGCATGAAGGTCGGCTCGTGGATGATAGCTGGTCGTCAAATGAGCATTTCGAACGCCGAAGGAGTTTTGAATCTACAATAGACTCACGAGGCACGTTGATGTGGAAGTTCTGTCGGTCGAAGAACCGGGAGACCAGTCGGTCAGTCTCTGGTTTGGGCGGCACTGCAGAGAGGATCTCGACACGCTCGATGGGCTTGACCTGGTTAAAGAGCAGGCTCGAGCCATCGACAGTGTGAGATGGACGAGAAAGGAAGTCGGCCTCGTTCTGGTTGGTCTGCTCTTGGTTGTATGCCCTTTTGAGCTCGTTAATCTGGCTTCTGTCAGTCCATGTATGCCAATGTTCGTCAACGCTCGTGTGGTCAGGGCCAAAAGGAGATCCCCGGTAGGACGGGGACGATGAGGAGCGCATATGCACGGCATCATGTGTCTGTGAGTACCCGGATATGAGTGGCGATGGAAAAGGCACGGTACCTCTTGGAGCACGCCGTACCAGTCGTCGCCGCTTAGATAGACGGAATGGACTCCGTCCATCACCGTCTGGCCGCCCGCCTCACATGCACCAGCCGGAGGGGCCGATGCTACCACGTCGGACTCGGAGCTTTCTGGCGTATAGACGATGTTGGCGGTGGAGGAGGGAGGCTCCCGTCGCTCTGCCACCAGCCTCGTTACCAGCTCTTCCAGGTGGTCGATCCGCTGGCGCATCCCCTCCGACTCACCCCTCCCATCGCTGCGGGCTGCGGGGAGGGTCTCGCCGTGGAGACCGCGGAACTTGCAAGCGGTCTCCTCATGGCGAGCTGTGCAATTCTGACAGGGTTTCTCCCGATTGCATTTCAACCTGGGCGCGTCTCAGTACCGATCCGTCCACGTGACAAGCAGATACGCACTTCCGAGCACGGCAAGGGTCGCATGACAGTGGTATGCGTGACCGTCTTTGAGACCGCGGCGCGGCCCGGATAGTCCCTGGAGACGGCATGACCTATCGGTAGACCTGGAGGCAAATGAGAACAGCAATGAGGTTGGATGACAGGAACGCACAACAGGCCGTAATCCGTGGTCATGCAGGCGAATGGCGCACGTGCCACATGTCTCTTAAGTCCGCGGACATGGCGCGCGCCCGGTGTCAGGGGTTAGCCAGGGGGCCGTGTAAGCCCGAATTCCATGGACCATCTCATCACGCTGAAGCCTGAAGAGGGAGACCGGGCCACGGACGCGTCGCTCAAGTATGGCAAAAGGAAATCAAGATGACTGTTTATATCGCGCCTACTCCGGTGGCGAAGGGAACCGCAATGCCGCCCATCCTGTCAGACCTTTAGCCAACGAAGACCAACCTTAACGCGAGCCGTCATGCCTTCACTCAAGGACTTCGTTCACACCCAGTTCGTGCTCAAGATCCCCAAGCCGACGGCGTCCTTTCGCGACAAGACGGTCATCGTCACGGGCGCGAATGGAGGCCTAGGGAAAGAGATCGTCAAACACATCATTCGTCTCGGCGCAGCCAAGGTCATCTTCGGCTGCCGCAGTGTATCTCGTGGAAACCAAGCCAAGTCAGAGGTCGAGACCCTGTTGCAGTGCAAGCCCGGCATCATCGAAGTATGGGAGCTCGATCTCGAGTCTCCCTCGTCCATCAAAGGCTTTGTAGATCGCAGCAATGCCCTGCCTCGTCTGGATGTCTTGATCAACAACGCCGGCATCCGGTCGTACAATCCCAAAGTGGTCTACGACACCGAGCGCACCTTGGCCGTGAACAACATCGGCACGTTTCTGCTCGCGCTGCAGCTGATTCCGAAGCTCAAAGAGACGGCCCGCAACCACCAAACCACTCCCCATATGACCATCGTCGCCTCGGCGTTATACGACGTGGCCAAGTACCCGGACGAATGCGGAGATGATATCTTTGCCTGGTACAAAGACCCAGCACACGTCAACGCGATGAACCAGTACTGCCATGCTGCCTTTACCTTCTCCCTTGCTCGCTCGGTGACTGACTACCTCCAGATACAACCTATCCAAGCTCCTACAGCTGTACACGACGATCAAGCTGTGCGCCATCGTGGACCCGGCAAACACCACCGAGCCGTACCCCATCGTGATCAACTCGGTCGACCCGTGCTTCTGCAAGACGGGGCTCTCGGGCGACCTCAAAGGCGGCCCCAAGGTCTTCTTCAAGGTCTTCGAGACCATCGCCGCCCGCACCGCCGAGGAGGGCTCTCGCTTGGTGGTGCAGGCCGCCGCCGCCGGTCGGCAGACGCACGGGCTCTACATGCGCGCCGGGGCGGTGCAGGAGTACGCCCCGATCGCGCGAGACGAGAAGAAGGCCGCGTACGTGTGGGACCTGCTGTGCCAGAAATTGGAAATGCTGCAGCCGGGCATACTGGAGAACTTGAAGTAGTACCTAGTAGCAATCATGTTCGGTTCCTTTTCACAGCGCGGCGCTCACGGAGGGTCGTCGGATACCATTTCTCTATCGTCTCGCAAGCTAGGTATCTTTGAAGCAGACGGGCACATTACTACCTAGGCAGGCAATAGTGTCCAAGCAGACCTTCAGCACGCTCTCTGTCATTTAATACAGTTCTTTTTCAAGTAGTTCGGGCTTGTTCAGCTTGCAGCGACTCTGAGACCGATCGCGACCGTAGGCTCTGGCTGTAAGTTGGCGCTATCCCCAGCGCCTGTCGTCCGCCCGCGGACTGGGGTAGGGGTGTATTTGGGCGCTACTGCGGTGTACTGCATTAGTGGTGGCAACGGGTAGGAAAACTCGGAGCTTGCCAAAGCCGGTGGTCTCAAGACATACTGTCGCTTCGCGGTGCTTTCAGGTCTGGCATTGATTGCCCTTTACTTGCACAATATGAGAAACTCGTCTCGAGGTTGAAGAGAATATTGCTACGGGAATAGGAACACCATGTGCGAGTAGCTCGCCAACCTATGTCCGGGTTTCTGTCTTGTCCGAAATCCGATTCCATCCCATACCCGTAGCAAACAGGAACGCCGCTACTGCAGCACCGGTGCCGAGATACATGACTTGATCGAATGTGTCGCTGTAGGCCAGCCTTACAGAAGGCAATAGCTCTGGTGGCACCGCGTCCCTCAATCCAGCGGCCGAAGCACCAGCATTGATCAGCAGAGAGCTGTCAACGCCTGGCACGTATGTCGACAGGAAATGTCGCAACCGACTGCTGAAAATGACTTCGTCTAAGGACAAGAAGAGGGCACCGCTTAGGTTCTGTGCGAACACCACCAGGGCGGTGGCAATGGACACATCCTCCTTGCGGGTGCTATTTTGCACTGCCAGGATGGGAATCTGAAACCCCAGACCTTGAAATCCTTGGAGGATCTGGAACCCAATTCGCTTACCCGTCGAGGAATGGGGCGTCAGTGTCGTCACCAGGCCTGTTCCGATGGACGTGAGCACACCGCTAGCAAGTGCGAACGGAAGATAATAGCCCACGCGGCCAACTACTGCATTGTCAGCAAGCAACGTGGGAAGGGAGAAGGAGATGCGTAGCCAGCAGCACGTACCAAGAGCGCCGGTGAATATGGTGGTGAGCATGTTGGCGATGACCTGCGGCAGCATGCCCACGCCGCTCTGTACTGGAGAGGCATCCCGAACCGCTTGAAAATAGACGGGAAAGTAGTAGGCGGTGGTGAAAGAGCAGCCGATAAAGCAGGCCATGTTCAGACAACTGCTCCAAATGACGCGCTGGCTGATGAGAGAGAGGGGGATCATAGCCTCGGCACCAACGTGATACTCCCACCCCAGAAAAACGAGCAGGTTGACGAACGCCCCAGCAAACAGGCCAATGACGGTGGCGCTATCCCAAGGATACCGGGTGCCGCCCCATTGCAAGGCCAGTATGAACATGATGATGGCAGGCGTGAATAGACCAAAGCCAAGGAGATCCAGTCTTTGCAAGACCCCGAAAAGGGGCTCCTTTCCATCCCCCGAGACACGGCGGTCGGGGATAGTAACGAGAAGCAGGAACGCAGCTATCAAAGCACCACTGGGGAGGTTTATGTAGAAGCCTAGTAAGACAGAGTCAGCCTCTCCTGTTAGCACCGGGAGGGAAAAGCCCACGTACACCATCTCCAAGTTGTGAACTCGGTGAGGGCGCCGCCGATGAGAGGCCCACCCAAGAGGCCGAAAAATGAAAGACCCATGAGAATGCCCCGGTACGCTGTCCATCGCGTTAGTGTTGAGATTCCATCTACCTTCAGGTGTTGTGGACTGTGGACCTACCGGGCTGTTTGGCGGTTGGCACAATCAAGGCAACCATGGTATAGCCTCCGTTGAGAAGGCCAGATGCGCCCAATCCGGCCACGGCGCGGCCTACTATCAGCATGGTAGAGGAGCTGGCAGCACCGCAGAGAGCAGAGCCGAGTTCGAAGATGGCAAAAAAGACCAGGAAAGACCACTATGCATCAAGCCGGTCAGCCCAACTGCATATGCATAGTACCCCGGGATACTGCTTACCTTGACATTGAAATACGTGTATATCTTGCCGCTGAGTGGTTGGAATGCGCAGCTGTCCATGGATGTCAGCGACGTATGTCACCTGCCAAGTGTGACGGGATGAAGGGGAACACGGGGGCTGACTTACTTGGCCAAGAGATAAGCGGTGCCGTACCAGCCGATGTCGTTCAATGAACGAAAATCCGCCGTGATCTTGGGGATTGCCTGTGGATGGTGAGCTTCCACATGTTGGCCCCGGACGATTCGGAATGGAAAATGACTGACGGTAGCGACAATAGAGGAGTCCAGCAACATGAGGAACACCGACAAGGTCAAACTGAACATGACCAGAAACAACTTCATGCCCTCGAGGTCATCCTGCTTTTCGGACTCGGGCGTGGAGGTTGCTGCCGAGACCCCCCTCGAAGACCCTGACTTCTCCTCATCACCTGTGCCCTCATTCGCTAGGTTAGCGCGGGCAACGTCGCCCAAGTTACGTGTCGTGTCCGTGTCCATCGTGGAGGTGGACAATGGTACAATGTTCCGAGGTGTCGACCTTCAGCTTCAGGATCTTCGCGGGCTCTTGACATTTTTCCTCGCACCCTCTAGTGAGGATGAAATGGGTTTTACTCAACCGCATGGGCGATAGCATCCAGTGTCGTGGTACTTGGTCGAACCCTGCCTCAGTCTAGAATCGTACCGGTACCCCGAGTGAATCCCTTGGTCAACATAAGCATTTTTTAGCTCCACGGTCTTATTTGCCAAGTCCGCGGACTTAAGCTCGCCAACACGGGTGGCAGATACGCGGAGATTTGTTGGCTACGGTGGCGGCACTGGTGGGGTATGGTTCGATGGCGCATCTGGGGGATCGCTGCCCTGCCCCGGTGGAATAGGGCGCGAGAAGGCTTGAAGGATGCCGGTGGGCTCGTGGCACACCAACCCGACGAGTAGGGGTCTCGATGGCACGTGCCATTCCCACACCAACTGCCCTCCTGGTGGGTTCGGTGCCTAGACTAAAAGGTAAGCTTACCTTCAAGGGTCCCATTGCTATAGCTTTGGACGTATGTCGTATGTAGGGCTGATTATTTCATGATGATTCGCCGAGATGCTTCTGACTCGCATTTCACGACCCTCTTGCAGCGAGCTGATACCGCTTTGGCTCTCCCCGCAGAGCGCGTCTGTCAGTCCGAGTCGTACGACACAGGCACGGAAGCCAGGATGTGGACTGTGACTGCATATAACCAATTGGGATTTCACGATGACTGCGGCTTATCCTCCAACCCGCCAGATCGGTCGGTGGAACTGACAAGGGTCCACCCCGCCGCCCTCTTCTCGACGGATACGCGGCTTGCCAGGCTTCCAGGGTGCCGTTCCGATCGTACTGTAGCAGAGTTCCAGCTTGCTATTTGGCCTTCGGCTAGGAGATGGATGTGTCTCTACCGACTGAGACCAATATATCTGCTAATAATAGTTGGCTGCAGACACGCTTCATACGAGTGGAAGGATCGCCACCTGGGCTCCCGGCCGATCTGAGCCGAGGCTGCATAGTGATAGTCAATAGCTCTCGTATCCTTCCAAAGAGAACCAAGAAGATGGTCTTGGGCACCTTTGACTGGCTTCCTTTCGTACGGTCCCATGGCTTGAAAAACGCCAAGGCACGGGTGATTGCATATACCCGAGTACTTAAGTAGGTATTCGGCACTGGTGGCTCAGCTGAATCGTGAATAACTGACGTTGCGAGGCTGGATCACTCGTTACATCGGGTAGCCACAGGAACAGAAGAGGGAAACTAAACAGAACAGAACTGCAGAGAGTTCACTAGGGTCCAATGCTTTTGACAGCAGGTCATCCGATTGATGGCTTTTTGACCTAACCGGTGTCAAACACACACACGGACTATCCCGATCGTCAACTGAGTTGGACCGCTCGGCTTTCTGGATGAATCCTTGGATACTGGGTAGCTGGAATCTGTATGAGAGACCAGACGCCGGTGGAGCTCGGCCACGTTGCGAGCCTGCTGGTAAACACAAATTCGGGTGGTCAGCCCCAGCTTCGGATGTCAGATCAAGGGATTCAGTGGAGACCACGATTCTCACGTAGGCCTCGAGGATCTAGACCCTTCATCTGCATGTTGCCAAGATAGACAAAGAGTAGATGCGGGATCAAAAAGTGCTTACGAAGGGATTTGATAGTGAGCAACTCACGCTGCAGGATCCAGTACAGGGATCAAGAGAAGGGTAAGGCCAAAGTATGTCGCTTACAGTACCAGCTGCTGAGCCGCAACAATACACCGGGCTTGCTTCCTTGAGTCTTTGGCAGACCGCAAGCCATAAGCCACGCCGGAAGACAGCCAGGCTACGACAATCCTTTGCCAAGTATCGAGTTGCGCCGTAGGTAATCAGACAGCCTCAGTCGAGAACACTGAACGGCCACACTGCCCGTGACCGGGACTTTCGTAGGAATTTCTCCGCTCCCCCTAGTGTACGGCGTAGCAATGAAGTTCTCTTGGGTTGGGGGTATATATTTCAAACTGGCCTCCCCTTGCCGGGTCACGGTCTCTGAGCTGCATGAACCAGCATCCTTGATAGCCCCAATAGCAGCGACATGACTTCGACTGCAACCGTGAATCGCGGACGGCGTCACTGGACGCCCAAAGAGGACGCATTGCTTCGGAGGCTCGTGCAGACGGGTAAGTGACGGATGCTTCACCAAGTTCAATCTATTGTTATTGGACAAGTCCCGAGTAACACCCCTCAGAGCTAGACAACAAACGACCGCTACTTTGGCGGGAACTTGCGGAACACATCCCCGGTCGATCGAATAAGGACTGCCGCAAAAGGTGGTGGAACAGTCTGGCAGGGGGCAACACGAAGGGTGCTTGGTCTGCCGAGGAAGACCGGCGACTGACCGATGCTGTTGAGAAATACGGTACCAACTGGCCACAGGTTGCTGCAGCTGTGGGCTCGCGATGCGGTGATCAATGTTCGAGCCATTGGCGCCAGGCCTTGAACCCGGATATCAACTATTGCGATTGGACCTCGGACGAAGTGAGCAGTCCCTAATGCCCCTCTACATGTTCCGCTTGTTAGAATCTTATCGAAGTCTGCCTTCCTTGTCATTCCCTTTGCGTGTCTTCTCTTGTTGCCATGTCAAAGTCCCCTCTCTTCTCGTCTACGGGAGTGGATGGGTAGGCATGCTTGTCTATGCTTCGCTGTCTGAGCTTACGTCTAATGCGCACTAGGACGAAAAGCTGCTGCTCGCTGTTCAATTGCATGGGACGAACTGGTCAACCATTGCTTCCTTTCATACACCTCAGAGAACCACGTTGGCTCTCAAAAACCAATACTGCAAGCTGCGCCTAAGAAGAGGGAACGAGGGCAGATCTTCACCTTCCACCTCCCTACGAGACCGGCCAAGGGTATCCGGGCAGAACCAATCCCTGGCACTGGACTCTGGTATTGGCGAGGAGAGCGATGACAGCGAGGGCTACGAAGACTGTCAACCTGTCACTGGCTATGACAAGCCCAAAACACCAGGGTTAGACGCTGACTATCCGGACGGGAGCCACCCAATAGGTCAAGACCCTTTCTCACCGAAGACGGGACCTGTGAATCCCATTGATCCGGAAGCTTCCCCTGTCACCTGTTCATATGAGTACCCGACACCCGCAGCCTCCTCAGGGCCTTGGAAAGACGACACTGGAGAACCCTTCTCACAAGGAGGTAGCATCACATCGTTCTACTCACCCGACAGTAGTACGAGAACCCCAGGTTCCCTCTCTGGAGAACTTTTGAACTTGCAATACAATGGTCAAGGTCAATTATGCCCCATGATAGTTCACTCAGCCACGCCTTCTGAATTCACGCTGACGAAGTAACTACAGACATCAACATCATGGACATAGACACGGGAACATGGGAGAGTCACATGGACACTGATATATTCAGCCAGTCCAATTTCTATTTTAGTGACACAGAACCCTCTCTCTCCTTCTTCCCAACGGCCGATGCACCTAGCGCCGAGTCGGGGAAGGAGGAATTGGAGTTGGTGGTAGCCCCGAATGAGGTGAAGGATAAGGCACCAGGCATAGCCTCTCACAAGGTTTCCATTAACCTCTCATGCAATAGGGAACAGCTGGGTAAGGTTATGTCATACCTTGTCAACACGGGCTGTGTCATGAGCATGGAGGTTGATAGCACGTGAAGTACGAGGACCTTGCGGACACTGGGCCATTGGCAGTTATGATGATTCATGGCATGCGTGCGAACTACCAACCGAAGAGGGGGATCTATGAGAAATCTCCATCGACAAGCGCTAGCTCTAGGCGGCTGAGATAAATCGATATATCTCCGTCATTTTAACCTCAATGATCTTGCATGGGCACCACATAATTACCCTTCTTTTTGGCCGCCAGCTGGCTGCTTGACTGTCCACTCAAATCACCGCTGGGGTCACCACCTTAACACTGTCAGAAAGGGACGGACCAAGGGCAGGGGAGTATACTTCTGGGCAAGAAGGCCGGGGAGATGGTACAGCAGAACTTGAATGAAGGAAAGAAGGAATCTATCCTAGGTCCGAAGGGCCCGAAGCACCTAATATATAGCCCGTCAACGTCACGTGACACCCGCACACTTGACCGACACTCACAAAGCAGCAAAGCAAGTTGAAAAGGTTCCGGCATGCTACTTATCAACCTCAAACTTCCTGGCGACCTCGAAGCAGATGAGGAACCCAATGCCACCGTAGCTGCCGCAACGCCTTGGATTCTTTGACGTTTCCGATCAGTGCGGGCCAAGTGCTTCAGCAAAGTCCTTACAGAAGAGCCAGCGGGTTTTCGACCTCGTCCCCTTAGCTTTCCAATCATTTATGGAGCTGGGAAATAAGTCAATATGTCCTTGGATTGACTCATCGTGGGCCAAGATGACGAAGATGTTGTCCGCCGCGTCCAGCTCAGTGATGTTCCGCACCGTTTCCATGGCGGCCTTATGGTCGGGAAACAGAGCGTGCGATACGGTAAAGAAGGGCTCGGTAGGGTTGTTGTTAGGCTGGAGGCGCTGCAAGACTTCTCCCGGACAGCCTCCAACATGCACCTCGAACGGTGATGGCGACAGGTTAGCCGGCAAAGGAAGATACTCGGTAGGCCGTAGCACCCCAGGATGATGACAAGCGTCGGCGCCCATGAACACGAACGAGTCGTGTTCGGAGCAGCCATCCCCGGCAGTGGTGACCCGTGCAAGCGCGGTAAGATGCCCGATGGAATGGCCAGGCGAGTCCAGCAAGTAGAATGAGCCATCGCCGAAGTAATCGAACGCAGCAAAGTTGCCAACTTGGAGCGGATTGGACGAGAAATCAACTTCCCGCAGAGTACGACCGGTGATGTCGGCATCCAGCACAAAAGCATCCGGATTCGACGGGAAGCCCGGCCAGCATAGCTGCTTGACACCTGGCCCAACCACAAGATCCGTGGTAGGAGGGAAGGTGGACGGGTCGCCGATGTGATCGAAATGATGGTGAGACCAGATGATGGCCTCGACATCTCCAGGACGCACCGCCCCGTTCGAGGCTTCCGCGTGGTTGTTCAGGATGTCCGCTACGTTCATCTCCACGTGGCACTTGGTGGTACGCTGGATGAGATCCACGGTCTTCGGGGCGTAGCGCTCCCAGTCTCGGCGCACCCCTAGGTCGAAAAGAACATGACGATTCCCTCGGGAGACCAGGAAACAATAGATGGGTACGGTAAGGCCGTTGAGCCCCTTCATCTCCGGCTGCCAGAAGAGTGGCGGGTTCAGGAACAACGAACATGTTCTGCCTAGGTGATCAGCCAACATGCTGGCCCGCGATGGATTCAGATGGCACCTACGAATCAATCACCTTGACGGTAACAGTAGCGTCCGAGGAAGGTATGTTGAGGGGAGGACACGCCTTTGGTGAAACGGTGGAAGGAGTTGAGGACATTGCTTGCTAACACAGGCGTGGACGTTCGACTATGGTGATTGTACTAATTGAGCCAAGTGATCAATCATCAGGCTCGGGAACAACTCAACAAACTCTACTTGGAGCCCCTAGATAAGGCATGTAAGGCACATACCTCACTGGCATCTCGGGCCATGCGACCGGGTGTTCTCGGTCAGATCACGCAGTCACACCTCCACCCTCTACCCGGGGTAGGATGGACCAGCGTACTACCCAGAGTAAAGACATAGCAAGTACGCAAGCAGTCATCCGCGACGCTGTCCATTCATGGGTCATCGACATCCCGAATCTACATAGGCTTAACACTCGGCTATAGCACGATACTTTGTGAGGGACATCTCCATTCCATCACCACTCCGTCCGGTGTAAAAACATCTGAGCTCATTCAAATTGCTTCGCGTTTCCTTACCCTAACATCGATACCCTTCTGCTTGAAAAACCAAGAGTTTTGCACTTGATATCGGTGCTTGTCGATTAGCTCGAACTACAATTCGTGAGCTGATTGCGATCCGAAAAAGTTGGGGATCCGATAGGCTTACCTGGTATCGCAGCAAGAGCGCGGGAACGATTTTCTTCAATTCCAGAATGGCAATGTGTCGCCCGAGACAGACCCGTCTCCCGGCCCCGAACTTGGGATGTGTCAGCAGCAGAACATCCTGGAGGTTTGATAGGTGCCTTACCGTCAGTAAACCCATTTCTCGCCTTTGCTTCAGCTCTTTGGGTACCATCCAGCGGTCGGGGTTCCAGTCGTTAGCGTCATCGCCAAAGGTTGGCTTATGTCTATTGGCAACGTAGGGGCTCATGCCCACCACCGTACCTCCTGGAAAGAAGGTTTCGCCGATCATCATACCGCCTTCCGGGACCACGCGTTCAAAGGGGAGACAGAAGGGCGGATGCAACCTCACTGCTTCGAGGATGCATGCATCGAGATACGGGAGCCCCTCGACCTCTTTCCAGGAGGGATAGGGTGTAGACAGGCCTGATATCCTCTCTGCCTCGAGCAGTTCCTGTCGAAGGCGGTCCAGTGTCGACGGATGAGCCAGGAGATTATACCAGACCGTCCTCATGACCACTGCTGTAGAGTCCGAACCCGCGATCACATTGGAGAACGTCCACGCGGTGACACACCTGTGCGTGACGTTGGGTTCGTGTCAGCGTTGCACCTGCTACGGGGGGAATGGTGTGGGACGAACCATGGAGGCAGACTGGCATTATTGGCCGTGAGATCCATAAACTGTGAAAGCAGATCGCGGTCGCTCAGGCCGTTGTTACCTTCGGACTTGACGGCCTTGCGGGCCTCGACTCGCTCAGCGATATACTTCGCCACGATCCCAAGGATGGTGAAGCCAGTTGTTTTGCGGAACATGGCTGTGACCGAGTTCTTGTACATGACGTTGTCCAACCAGGGAATTTGTGTCATCTGGACCCGTCAGTGCTTTATCCTTCGGATGCAATCGGGGGGAGCCGTGAACGGGGAGACTGACCGGTGCTGCTGTCTCCATGTAGGTCCAGATCGTGCTCAGCATGTTATCCACGTCTCTGCCCTGCTCCAGGAATCCGTAGCGCTTAGAGAACGTCAAGGTGCCCATCACGTCGAAGGCGAAATATTGTAGCCAGTCGGCCAGGTCAAAGACGGCTTGGGACGCAACAAACTTCTTATCTATCTGCTCGGTCATGGCCTGAATGGTCTGATTGACGAAAGGCTCCAACGGAAGTGTGTTCGATAGGGAAAAGAGGGGGGCGATTGGTGATTTGAGTCTCTTGTGCAGCTCCTCGTCACGTGTATTGAATACTGCCGGGAGCGAGCCACCTTTCCTTGTGTAGGGCATCAGAGTACGGTAGAAGTTGCTCTACTCAAGGCCGATCAGCAAGTGTCCCCCATCGGATGAAATTGAGGATGCTCGCCTTGGGGAAGCCCGGCCGAATTGGGTAGACCGTGGGAATCCAAGCCGGATTGGCCAAAGAGACCATGTTGGGCCCGAACTGTGCGATCTCTCCATATTTCTCGTGAACCGCGTGATGGATCTCATGTGCGCGTCGACTCCTAACCCAAAGCACTCGTTGAGCGTTGGTGAACTTGGCCCAAAATGGACCGGGAATGTGTTTCAACCGCCAATAAACCCTCAACAGGTGCAAAGCACACGCGGCAGATACCAGCCCAAGAATTGCGACGGTATAAGGTCCTTGCAGTGAAGCAGGAGCTGATCGAAAGGGGTGATCCATGTTTGGTGAGCGGCGCGAGATGTCGAAGCGGATCCGTGATACACACATACACACGCAGAGTACACCAGCCCTCCCGAGCTTTAAAGACATGATCTCTATAGAGGATACAATCAATATAGTGATACTGAGCTTGATTGCGCTGCAAGGAGGAAGTCCCGAGTGAAGGTCGAAGGCCGGTTCATGCCGGGCGGAGGCTGACACCGAGTGTCAGCTCCGGCCGTCTTCCGGCCCCGAGTAAAATGCGCAGTGCAGGCGTGCGTACTCCGAGGTGATCTAGCCCAATGGAGGAACAAACATACCTATGGCACGATGTTGTAAACTCCGTATTAGATAGCCTTTCAGTATATTCGAAGATACGGTCGCAGTATCGAGGAACTCACCCTGAACTTCACGGCTCGTTTCGGCCCTCACCCACTACTGTTCAACAACAGAACGTTCTTCTACGCATCGGCTCAGGGAGGGCAGTTTGTATCAACTCGCAAATATGTCTCCCTCAAACGTCGCCGGACCAGCAAAGTCGCTCCTGGTGGTCGGACCCAAGCGATCGGTGTTCAGCCAAAAGGAACTCACCGAGCTTCGCACAGCCATCATCGAGTCTCCGGAGCTCTCATTCCTCGTGGGGATCATCAGTGAGCTCGAAGACGTATGGCTTCCCATTGTAGAAGCATATCCAGAGCTCCGCATCGTCCGCGGCGAGGAGAGTCTCCGCGGCCTTCGTGAATATATCGAGGGCGGGGAGCCTCCCATTCTGGGGCACACAGACCCCCACCACAGCAATATACTGCTGGACGTTTTGACTGTGGTCTCGCATGTCGTCGATTTCTGGCGATCGTCTGTGGCAGGGACTAGGAATCATATCTTCGGCACCGCCGCGACTATTCCTTCTGGAGTTTTGCAGGATATTCAAGGCTTCTGTCTTGGGTTTCTGACCGCCACGGCTGTGGCCTGCTCCCACAACTGGACGGACTTCCAAGGCCACGCTGCCAGCGTGCTCCGAATCGCTGTATGCATCGGTGCCCTGGTCGATTTGGATGCTACCAAGTTGGACAGCGCGGGTGACGCTGCAGAGTTCCTGGCTATCCGCTGGACTTCGAGTGGATTGCTCGAAAGATTAGTCGATATTCTGAAGGGCTACAAAGATGTGAGGCGACCCTGTCGATACAAGAGTATCCTCGCTGACGATGAGTAGGGATATGTCTCCGTTATGACAGACGAAGCCCGCGCTACGCTTACGGTACTTCGACGCGACGCGGAAGGTTTGATAGGGCAGTTGTCTGAGCATGGATTCTCCGTTCAGAAGCTAGACCTTCAAGGACGATACCACTGCCGCACCGCCTTCGAAGATGGCGTGGGCCCGCTGAAGCAGCTGTTTCGACGAGATCCACGCTTCCAGCTGCCCTTGGCAGCGGAACTGGCCCTGCCGTTGAGGTCCAACGTCGACGGCGATGTCATTGTGGAGGGGCCCTTGCACGAAATCGCGATCGATTCTATCCTCCTGCACCGGTGCCAGTGGTACGATACCTTGAAGAAAGCCGTAGGCCGTCGGGGCACTCGGACAGACAACATAGTCCGCATTGGCGCGGACTCCGTTGTTCCTCGGTCCCTGCTCAAAGCATCATTACCGAGCGACATCGCCAGTGGTTCGCCATGTGGCCAGAACACGCTCTCGGTCGATACGGGGGCAGTGGCTGTCGTCGGTATGGCATGCCGGTATCCCGACGCAGATAACCTTGAAGAGTTCTGGGATTTACTCATTTCGGGGGGCTCGGCCGTCCGCCCTTTACCGGCAGATCGTTTCCGGGCGTCCGAGCTGACTCGAGAGCCGAAGGACCGGTTCTGGGGGAACTTCATTCGCAGCCCGGAGCACTACGACCATCGCTTCTTCGGAATGTCCGGCCGCGAGGCGAAATCCATGGATCCCCAGCAACGACTGGTGCTGCAAGTAGCGTACGAGGCGCTCGAGTCGGCAGGATATTTTGGAACAAGGGCGGGGCAAACCGATGCCGATTGCCAACGAGATGTTGGATGTTATATGGGGGTTGGTGCGGTTGACTATGAGAGTAACGTGGCATCTCACGATGCGACCGCATTCTCGGCACTTGGCACCCTGCGCGCATTCATCAGTGGACGAATAAGCCACCACTTCGGATGGAGCGGCCCTTCGATCACCTTTGACACAGCCTGCTCATCCGGGGCGGTTGCCATCCATTCCGCAGTCAATGTGAGTGCCTGGATGTTACGTAGCCGTATCTGTCTCCTACTAACACATGAAGCCAGGCAATCAAGGCCTATGAGTGTTCAATGGCGCTGGCTGGGGGGGTGAACATTATCACCAGCCCGGCTCTGTTTCAGAACCTCGCCGCAGCATCCTTCCTGAGCCCGACGGGGGCTTCTAAGGCGTTCGATGCGAGGGCGGACGGGTACTCTCGCGGTGAAGGAGCCGGTCTGCTGGTCCTGAAGTCGGTCGCTCGTGCTCAGGCCGACGGCGACACGATCCTGGCCATCATCGGCGGCTCCGCTGTGAATCAAGGCGCGAACACCACCCCAATTACAGTGCCAAGCTCGGATTCGCAGTCCACTCTCTACAGGAAGGCTCTGTCCGTCTCGGGAATTGACGCGAAAGACGTCAGCTATGTCGAGGCACATGGTACAGGTGAGTGCCACTACTTACACGATTCATTTGCCCCGATAGGTCGCGAAAAGGAGGCTGAAGACTCACTTTCCAGGCACGCCCGTCGGCGATCCCATCGAGTTTGAGAGCATCCGTACTGTCTTTGGCGGCCCGAGTCGCCATAATGAGCTGTTCGTGGGCTCCGTCAAGGATAACATTGGGCACACGGAAGCGTCCTCGGGGGCGGCCGCTCTGATAAAGGCCGTCTTGATGATGCAAAAGGGGCAAATACCCAAGCAGGCCAACTTTACATGCCTCAACCCGAAGATCGCTCCTCTGGAGCCACACCGCTTGCGCATAGCTCAGAAGTCTCAGCCTTGGGATGTGAGTAGACGGATCGCAGTAGTGAACAACTACGGCGCGGCCGGCAGCAATGCGGCCATCGTCGTACATGAGCCAGGATCCGTGCGCGCCGCCTCGGCGGTTCAAGGTCAAGCATTGGACGAGCTTGGAGTGGAGTTCCCCTTCTTCATCTCGGCGAAAACGGAGGAGAGTCTGCTCGAGTATTGCGCCGCGCTGAGAGCCAGCCTATCGAGGATCCGAGGGGCCCACGGAAGCGCAGCGACCCGGGGACTTGCTTACAACCTGGCGGTTAAGCAAAATCGTCGCCTCGAGCACAACTTCAGCTTCGTATCGACGAGCTTGGACGATGTGACATCTCAGCTTGAACTGAAGTCATCTATGAAACGTTCGAAAGATGCTTCACACAAGCGCTCAGTAGTCCTCTGCTTTGGTGGACAGACTGGAAACACCGTTCGAATCGACGGGACATTGCTTCAAAGTAGTGCCATTTTCAAGAAACACCTTGTAAGTGGCATCGATATGTCTCCTATGCCAACTGATCAATACTGACAACAATGAAGGACGACTGCGAAGAGGCATGCCAGGATCTACGTCTCCCCAGCCTGTATCCGGCCATCCTCGACCGAGAACCGACGGAGGACCTCGTGAGCTTACACTGCCAACTTTTCGCTTCTCAATTCGCTAGCGCCATGTCGTGGATAGACTGTGGGCTCAAGGTGGATACACTGGTCGGCCACAGCTTCGGGCAACTCACTGCCTTGGTCGTGGCGGGAGCGCTGTCGCTTCACGATGGGTTGCGGTTCATCGGGAAGCGTGCCCATCTTATCCAATCACTTTGGACGAGCGAGACCGGATCCATGTTGTCGATCCAGGGAGAATCGCAAGCCGTGGACCAACTCTTAGCACAAGCGAAGACTCGTTATCCATCCCTTGCCGTGGAGACGGCTTGCTACAACGGTCATCAGAACATAGTCCTCGCAGGGGGTCGAGCATCCATTGGCGTTGTCGAGGAACTGGCGAAGACCACACGTTTCAGTTCCCTCTTGAAGGTTGTCCGACTGAATGTAACACATGCATTCCACTCAAGTCTCGTGGACCCCATCCTCCCAGGTCTTTCCGAGCTTGCGGCCACATTGAACTTCCAAGAGCCTTCCATTCGCATCGAGGCGTGCACCAAGGACCAAGACTGGAGTCAAGCAATCGACGCCGGTCAGATCGTGCAGCATAGCCGTATGCCTGTCTACTTTCACGATGCTGTACAGCGGACTGCTGCTCGGCTAGGGCCATGTGTCTTCCTCGAAGCTGGCTCGGCATCTCCCGTTATCGCCCTGACTCGACGGGCTCTGACGACGGGTAACAACGGCGGTGAGCATGTATTCCAGCCTATCGATGTCGGAGGCCCGGATGCCATCAACAAGCTCAGCAGGGCGACGAGCGACCTCTGGGCCGCGGGCGTCAATGTGCAATACTGGCTATTTCACCACAGTCAGCGGCATAACTTTCCATGGATCAACCTGCCCCCTTATCAGTTCCAAAAGAACTCACATTGGATCCAATACGTCCCACCGACTACCACGTACTCGGCTGCTGTGCAGGCTGCCGTGGACGATCAGCAAGGTCGATCGCTACAGCTCCTGGACCTCTGCGAACAGAAGCCCGAAGGCATTGCCACTTTCGCTATCAACACCGAACATGAGATGTTCCAGCATTGCACCAAAGGCCATGCGGTACTGGGCCAGAGCCTCTGTCCAGCTTCGATGTATGTCGAGTTGGCCATTCGCGCGGTCACACGACTCAGCGAGAGCGACAACACCTGCGCCACCCCCTGTGTGAAAGATCTCAAGATCTCTTCACCCTTGACCCTCGGCTCTACCCATTCCGTTTTCTTGCGGCTGTCCCGCACCGGACATGAAGATAGATCATGGGCATTTACCATCGGCAGTCGAGGCGCGTCTGATCGGTCCAGTCCACTCAACCACGCCACCGGGATCGTGGTTTTAGCAATCGAAGGCAACCCTTTGGATACTCCTCGCATGCAATCCATTCAAAGACTCGTCGGCCGTGGCCCTTCCGTGGACCTGACCGATATCCGCAGCTCTCATGCTCTTCAAGGCAAGATCGTCTACCAGGTTTTTGACCAGGTCGTTGATTATGCAGCATACTACCAGGGTGTTGCTCGAGTGGTCGCTAAAGACCACGAGGCCCTTGGCATTGTCAAGGTACCCGAATGGGAGTCATCGGTTATGACTGAAGCGGTGTGCGATCCCATCACGCTGGACAACTTCCTTCAAGTAGCGGGCATTCACGTCAACTGCTTATCCGAAAGAGATGCTGCGGACGTGTTCGTCTGCACTGAACTCGGCGAGCTCATTCTCAGTAATACCTTTATGGCCACGCGGCGGGAAATGCGAACCTTCCGAGTACACTCGACCTTTGCCCGCAGTACAGGAAAGACGACCGTCAATGATATCTTTGTCTTTGATCCAGCAACGGGTAACTTGATTGTGTCGTTCATAGGGGCAGTTTTCCAGAGCGTACCCATCAAATCGTTAGCAAGAAAGCTGGCACAGCTAAACAACAATCAAGTCCCAGTGCGAATGTCTGAGGCCCCCGCCAGGATCGTTGGAAAGCCGGGCAATATCCGACCAGACCCCATGTCGCAGGTTTCCGGGTGGGGATCGCAAACGAGGGCCCCGACGGGGAGCGTCGCGATCGAAAGCAGCGGCAGTACAGTCGGTTCCGCCGACATGATACTACTGGTTCGCGAGCTGGTCAGCAGAGTCATTGAAGTCCCTGTGAAGGACATCAGGCCAGGTGCGACACTAGTTGATCTCGGCATCGACTCTTTGATGAGCACGGAGATACTCAGCGAAATCAAGGACCAGTTCGGGCTCAACATATCGACCGAAGAGTTCCTAGGCTTGAGCGATATCCGATCCATCGCCCAGTTCCTGAAACCGGACCAACACCAGCAGCGACGGTATAAAGCATCCATTCCAAGGGAAGACACCGATCCTCCTGCTGTGACTCTGGAAGACATCAAAGGCTTCTTGAGCGAGCTGTTGGACATCCCAACCGCGGAAATAGAGCGGCATACACTGCTAAACGACCTGGGCATCGATTCTCTGCTCGCCACAGAGGTCTTGAGTGGTATGCAGGAGCGTTTTGGTGTGACAATCCTACCTGAGGAGTTTCAGGGGTTCCAAGACGTCCAGGCTATAAGTATGCACGTGGAAGGTCTCTCATCGCCCTCGTCCGGCACCATCACCCCGCCATCATCCTCGGAAGACGCCAATGGGATCTCCGCTGTCGTCGAGTCGACGAGCCAGTTTGCTTCACTGGCACAAGAGACGTTCGCCGAGGTTCGTGGAGACTATGATGAGGTATCTCGGGGCGTGGAGTTCGCAAATTTCTTCGCCGCTGTGTATCCTGCGCAGATGAAGCTGGTCATTGCGTACATCGTCGAAGCCTTCCATGCCATGGGCTGTTCCCTGGCCACGCTTTACCCTGGGGACGAACTTCCAGACATCACTGTGCTCAGTAAACATCAGAAGGTGAAGCGCCAGATCCTTCAGATTCTGGAGGACAGTGCCATTCTGGAGAAGAACGCAGCGGGCCAGCTTGTCCGCACGGCGACCCCGATTCCGGAAGTTCCCGCCGAGACGCTCCACCAAACAATCATGGCCGACTTCCCACAACATGCCTTCGAACACGGTCTTCTGGCCTCGACCGGGCCTAGACTGGCTGAATGTCTTACTGGTCGAGCCGATCCGGTTTCCATCTTGTTCGGGAACGCGAAGGCACGTGCATTGATGGAAGATGTGTATACACACGCCCCTATGTTCAAAGCCGGCACAATCAGCCTGGCCCGGTACCTCGTACGTGTCTTTGAGAAGTTCGAGGAGAAACGACCGATCCGCATCCTGGAGCTGGGTGCAGGCACAGGTGGCACTACCAAGTATCTTGTTGAATGCCTCCAGGCCACCAAGAAAGAGTTCGAATACACGTTCACGGACCTCTCGCCGTCGCTGGTCAAGGCCGCCCGAAAGAAGTTCGCTCGATACGATTTCATGCTCTTCGAGGTTATGAACATCGAACAAGAGCCAGGATCGTCGGTTTGCAGCCAATATGACATCGTCATATCCACCAACTGCATACACGCAACCAAAGACCTAACCCGGTCCTGCTCGAACATAGCCAAGTGCCTACGGCCCGAAGGTATGCTCTGTCTGGTGGAGTTGACGCGTAACCTTCCTTGGTTCGATCTCGTCTTCGGGCTCCTGGAGGGCTGGTGGCTTTTCGGGGATGGTCGACGGCACGCGCTGGCAACCGAGGACCGCTGGCGCCAGCATCTCTCAGACGCCGGCTTTCACTGGACAGATTGGACTGGGGGTGATTCCAAGGAGTCCAGCCTTTTGCGCGTCATTGCGGCGTCGCGCAGTAACGCCTCCCAGCCGCTCAAAATGGAGACCGTCACTTTCATGTCCGCCGACGACGTATCTCTCGAGGCCGATATCCATTACCCCCCGGAGCGTGGACGCGGAACCGAGGTTCGTCCTGTCGGTGAGATCCAGGCCCTTAGCTCTTTCGTATCGCATTACTGACTTTGCGTCTGTTTCATCAGCTCTCATGATCCACGGCGGCGGCCACGTGATGCTCTCGCGTAAGGACATCCGACCGACCCAGACGCGCATCCTTCTTGAAGGCGGTTTCCTGCCAGTTAGCATCGACTATCGTCTTTGTCCGGAGAAGACCCTGACCGAGGGCCCTATGCAGGATGTCTGCGATGCACTTGACTGGACACGGACTGTCCTACCCCGTCTCCCACTTCAGCGGCATGACATCCAACCCGACGGCGACCGTGTCGTGGTTGTCGGCTGGTCCACAGGCGGTCATCTCGCGCTCACACTGGGCTTTACGGCACCACTGCGGGGCATACCACCCCCGAACGCCATACTAGCCTTTTACTGCCCTAGTGACTATGAGGACCCTTTCTGGGAACAGCCGAACTTTCCGTTCGGAAAGGACATAAGCACCCTGAGGCAGTATAATCTGCTGGAGGGAGTACACGACCGACCGATCACAGCGTACAATGTGCCCTCGTCGAAGAGGGCGCTGGGCGGGTGGATGAGCCCCGACGATCCCCGGTCGCGCATTGCGCTCCATATGAACTGGACCGGACGGTGTCTTCGAGTTCTGCTCAACGGACTTGCTGGGGATTCCCAGGCGGCGATCCGGCCACCGAATGATGCGCTTGGAGTACCGATGGATCCCACCGACGCTCTGCCCATGCCGAGCCATGAGCAGATTCGAGCTGTGAGCCCCTTGGCGCAAATCCAGGAAGGGGTGTATCGTGTGCCGACATTCCTCATTCACGGAACGAAAGATGACCTTGTTCCGTGGGAACAGTCCCTGAGGACACACGAGGCTTTGCAGCGGCAGGGTGTAGCGGCTGAGATCAGAATCCTGGATGGCGCAGTGCATCTGTTCGATATGTACCGATCGTACGACAACGACGGACGGGCCAAGAAGGCGATCCAAGATGGATACAGCTTTCTTCGAAGACATATATGAGGTAGGAATGCTCCATACCTAGGTACCTAGGTAGGTAATGACGAACTGACGCATTGGCTTGGAAATGGTCTTGGGCCCAACGAGCTCCTGGTGAAGCTTGGACAAGGCTGAGCACATGCGTCGAGGGCAGCTGGGTAGAGTACCGGTAGGTACTGTGGCAAGGTATACCTTATGAATTCATTGACACCCTTGGGAACACGGGAACGCAATCTCATCAAGTTATGCCTAGCAAATAAGCCGGTTGAAGAGCGTGATCACGACCGTGGGAGTACCTTGGTGTAGAATGGTAAGTTTGGAACATGTCCGCCCCGTGTAGGCACAGAAACCTGAAAGACCGGGACCAACACCGACGGGTCCGGGTGCACTGATATCCCGTGGTCGGATGGCCTGTCTCGGACTAGCCCGGCATTATTCCTACAGGGCTCATCGATAGCCCCGGGCCACAGTCCCCTGGGTTTGCCAACGCCTAGTGGTCGTGGGGGTATAATGAGCCCTGGAGAAGGTACCTAGGCACGAAGATCTACCGGGCGCAGGTGTACCTTAATGCCCCAGTAGGATTTGACTCCCGCATCGTCATCATCACCACTGTTGGCATTCGCGGAACTCCATCACCGATCGCAGCACGAACTGCAGTGTACGGAAGTGTTCTGTGTTCTCAGCTGTGGGAATGCTTGCTAATTTCTACTTACCGTCAAATCCCAGTCTACCACTGAATCTCGAGTTCATGCCCTCTGATTTCGGCGTTGAACCATTCGATGATGTCTATCCGATCAAGGCATGTTCGCGCCCCCTCCAGGACCCCGCTCTGCACCACCTCCTTCACGACGACATACAACTGCTGGTTGGCCAAGTTCCGACCTAGACAAGCTCTTGCTCCCAGGCCGTAGGGGAAGACGTTACGCTCGCGTACGCGCCGCGCCTGGGCCTCTGTCGCCGTCTCGTCCCCCGCCGGCAGCCATCGCTCGGGCGCAAAGGTGAAGGGATCCGGAAAGTCCGTCGGGTTATGATGGTAAACGTACGCTGCAGCACCGACTTGGGTCCCGGGAGGTAAGTGATATCCGCTAACGCATAAGCCCTCGCTCTGGGCTGCCGGCACGATTCTCGTCAACCGTGCCGGGTTGGCCATGCCGAGCCGCAGGCCTTCCCGCACAACGGCCCGAAAATAGGGCAGGCTTTGCGGGTCGGCATCTGACGGAGACTGAGCTATCTCGGAGCGCAGACGCTGGCGCACCTCGGGCTGCTGTACTAGGTGAAACAAGATGGTGGCCAACATGACTGCGGTCGAGTCGGCGCCCGCAAACATGACCGCTTTGCACTGGACGAGCGTTTCCTCTCGCGTGTGGCCCGCCATCTGCAGTCGCGCCTGGTAGGTTTCCGGGTCCGAGAGGAAGTCGTCGTCAACTACAGCAGCAGCGAACTGGGAGACCTTCTGCAGCGATGTCTTCACTTCTTCGTCCGAGAGCACACGCGCGAACAATGACGAGAAGATGGCGCTGAAAAGCCAGTTTGGCAGCAGCGAAAAACGGCTGAAGGCGACAATGGCCAGCACGAACGGAGTGGCGGACAATTTGTTCGCCCAGTGGGAGTGCCTCACTGCCGCTCCCTTCGCGCCGGAGCTGCTGTCGGCACTCGCTTGGTCGTGCATAGGTTCGTCGAGGCCCCCGTACACTCGGTGAAAGAGGTATGCAGTCAAGACGTCGATGGATAAGCGAGAGGAGAGATCGAGGATGTCAACTCTCGACTGCGGTCTCTCCCTCCCTTCCCTCAGAGCCGCGATGAACTTTTGGACTGACAGCTTGATCACACCTTGTGTCTCGAACGCCAGCTGGATGCGACTGGGGGCAAAAAGCGGCAATACTGCTTTGGCTCGTTGGTCGCGGTAGCTTTTGTCAAGCGTCGAAAAGATGGTGTCGTGACCTTCAACACGGAAGTTGCTGTACCGTGCATCTTTGGGCAAGCCTCCCTCGGCAACATACACTTGATGAAGAGCCTCGCCATCCGATAACGAGACGGAGTCGGGTGCGATCCGAAGTACGTGCGTACGGTACCTCGCATGATAGTAACGGAGGACCCTGCCTTCGACTCCCAAGTAGCAGATGGCGTATAGGAACAGGGACGACACGCAGGCAAAGGAAGGCCCCGGCACGTGTGCGAGCGGATGAAAGTAGAGACGACGGAATGCCACAGCGACCAGTAGGGCAATGAGCGACAGAATCACATTGGCCACATTCATGTTGGCGACGTTGAACTATGCTTTTCCGGGCGCATAGGAGGGCACAGGAAAACAACAGGCTCCGAGCATGTCACTGATTCGATTAAGTAGGTACCTACCTAGGTACCCGTCACAGTCCGACGGCGACAATGCACGCTCCGAAGCGCTTCATCGCCAATCCTCGGACTCCCTGTCACGGCAGGTGTGGTGCGCGGTCCCGGGTAAGCATCTTCCTTCTATATCTCTCGGTTTACTCGGCTCCGCCACTCGGAGTCAGCCCTCAGGTGCTTATTCGCTGCAGGACTACTCTTCCGCATTGAGCAGCCGTGACGCACAGTTACAGGTCTACTTGAAGAGTCTCGCAATCCGTCTACTATCAAGCCATCAGCAGTAGGATCGTATCATTCGACAAGCATCCGCACCTCCTCTTCACCATGAACGGCGCGAACCCCTCCACGGACGTGGAAAGCCTGGTCCAGTCGATCGACGGCATCGGCCGCTCTTCTTTCCCCTTTGACGGTGACCGAATTAGAGCGCTCCGGGCGGCGCATGCCCTTGTCGCTCGTTTGGAGACGTCGTGGGATACCGTAGCCCGTCTGGTGCTGGCCGAGGTAACGCTTCTTGCAACTGACCCAGACTGCGGACAAGATGCTAAGCAGCTACCAGCCAGCGCTGGGCGCCTCACTCAAGACCTGTCGGGACTTGCGCCTTTTGGAAAAATGGAATGAAGCTGGCGGAGATGGTTCGAAAACCGGGGCGGACCTGGCCGTGTTGACCGGCTGTGACCCCATGCTGCTCAGTATGTACCTAATCTATGATCTCGCACGAGATCGACCACTCCAACGGTGTAGCCAACTGACGTGATCGCAGACCGTATGCTTCGTCATATGAGTGCAACGAACATGCTTGAAGAAACACCGACCGGTGAATACCTACAGACAGCTTTCACCAAGTCCCTTCTTGAGCCGGTTTTTGGTGCCTGGGTCGACTATCTGTATGTGTTATATGTCCATTATCATCATTATCTGCCCATAACAGCACTGAGAACGGGCTAACACACGGAATGTACTGTAGTTATGACGCAACGCTACCGTGCTTCTACAAGATGCCCGAGTATCTGGCCAGGACCGGCTACCAGAATCCAACCAACCCCAACGACGGCATCTTTCAGTACGCCAAGGGATTCAAAGGCTCCCTATTCGACTATTATGACAAGCATCCTGTGGAAGGTGCCACATTCAACAACATGATGGGTGGTGTCATGGCAAAACAGGCCGGAATGCTAGACATCTACCCATACGAGCGACTGGACGACTCGCTACCCGCAGATTCGTCCGTACCGTTGCTGGTGGACGTGGGCGGGAACGTGGGTCATGATATCAACAAGTTCCTGTCTAAGCAGCCTGCTATGGCGCCTCGACTGGCTCTGCAGGATCGCCCGGATGTGGTACAGCTGGCCAAGTGCCCCAGTACCGTGAGAATCATGGCGCACGATTTCTTCACACCTCAACCTATCCGAGGTAAGGCGACGTCGGTTTTCAGCGAAACATTGCCTGCGATTCAAAGACTAATTGAGGCTACAGGCGCCCGCGCTTACTACCTGCACGGTGTGATCCACGATTGGTCTGATGAGCCCGCACGACAGATACTCTCCCATCTGCGGGACGCCATGACCCCGGGGTATAGCACTCTACTCATTCATGACCACGTGCTGCCATCTACCAAACCACATCCGCAGACAACTGCGTACGATCTCACCATGATGGTGAAAGTCTCGGCCTTTGAGCGGACGGAATCCATGTGGACGGATTTGCTGAAGACGGTCGGCTTGCGAGTTGTCAAGATCTGGGATTCGCCAGTAGCAACGCAAAGTGTCATTGAGGCTGTGTTGCTTTCGGAAACCTCTGGATAGGAAGACCGTGGTCATATTGCGTGGGCTCAGCGCTGCTTCGTACTCAGTGCTCTCTTAGGAGTTAGAATTCATCTGGACTCGACGGCTGCGCTCCTTTCCGACTGCTATAGATACAATATTCAATGAATCGATCGCTAAAGACCCATTCATACACGATATGTATGTGATAGGAAGCTTGATGGGGTGGCGACCACAGTCCCCGAAGCAGAGTGCTCGCACCATGGAGGAGAACAAGGGGATCAATACTCGTGATACATAGATGATGTTTTCATTACAAGCTGGTCTCCTCAAGCCACAATACCATTCACCAAGTACCACAGCAATAGGTCTTCAAAGGGGGATTGACGATGCTGTATTACTCTACGAAGAACACGCTACATCCACGTCGTTGTTTCACTCCGGCCAGCATAAACATAGCACATACCGGGCGAATTCCTCGTCTGCCATCAACATCTCCATCTCTTCATCATACAGGTTTGCCAAGATCTCCACTCCACCGTTCTTGTTGCGAGGTAAGACGATGCAAGTGCGCGTGAAGCTGTTATTAGCTTCCATCAGCAGGCGAGCCGACTCGATGAACCCCTTGTTGCCAAATACGGGTCCGTCGCCGAAGCAGATGCTGTCCATTTGGACATTGATCAGAGATGAGACAGACATGTTGTTGCCGTCGATCGTGGATGTCCGCATGCGCTTCAATTGGATCAGCTCGTCGTAGCTTGGCAAGTGCTCCAGGAGGTTGTAAAGGTTCTGCAGATTCGCCGAGTCTATGCGGCTGGCATTGCGGCGCAAAGTCGCTGCCACCGTCCCGAGCGTTCTCTCTGTAGAGATAAGGGTATTCAGAGGCAGAGACGACTGCACATTGAAGGTGAGATTACCGAGGTAGGTCTGCGGCAGCTCAGGAGAGTAGTTTGGGCGGCCATCGCAGACCATATTCAGACTTGATTCAGCCTCGGGGTCGCTGAGCTCGTCGGTTAGAGGCACCGAAATCCTCTTTTTTCGAGCCGCGACGCGCACACGCACCAGATTTCGCCAGAACAGGGCACAGACAGCATCGTTGGCGGATATGCCGTTGGCAGCACCCATTTCCTGCGTAATCGTCTCTCGTAGGGTGGCCAAGTGTGTCGGCGAAATGTAGAACACCCCGGCCTTGAGGCTACCGGCAGGACCGGCAGGGCGAGAAGGAGGCCCGGATGTTCCCACTCCCAAGCAGGCTGTTTCTCGAGCCTGGAAATCCGTAGGGAGCAAGCCGACCAGACGCCACGTCTCTGGGTCGATATCGGAAGTGCGCGAGACAGGCGCTTCACGTCTCCAGATATTCCGGAGAATATCACGGTCATCGCTACCGCTCGGAAAGGCCTCCGGCCGAGCGCAGCCAGTCTGCATGGAGGCGCAGTGGTCGGCCCATAACTTCAAGAAATGGAAAAATGCGGTTTCATCACTGGCAGCGTGATGTATCGCGGATACCAATACACAACCACCGGGTAGAAAGTTGGCTTGAGCAACAAAAACGTCTCGGCCGTTTTTGGGATCGGCGAAGAAGCCAGCGGGCGCAATGTCGCCATCGCGAAAGCCGTCCAAGGGGAACCCGAGCTCTCTCAGATCTTCGTACGTGAGGTCAGTCTTGAGTTCATTGTACTTGAGCTGCCAGGGTCGTGGACTGTCGTCTTTTATCGGAGAGTAACGCAGCTCGAGTTGGCCTGGTCGCCATCCAGGGGTACCGGGCTCTTGGAAGCGAACCTGACCATTCAGCCATGGCAACTGGACAAAAGCACGCCGTAAGGCCTCATGTAGAAGGTCGAAAGCGTCCCCGAAAGAAACGCTAGTCTTGAGCGGAAGGTATATTGCGCCATTGTAGTACGCACGTGGGACACAGTGGTCAAATGGGGTCAGTGAGACCTGAATCTCATGAACTAACATGTTGGCCAGGGTGTGTGATAAGACACGTGGCATACGAGGCGATGTACGAAACGGCGCACCTAGAGTTATATGAGTCTCGCCGTAACAGCAGTGTGTGATTGTACTCGGGATCGGGGCTTGTCGGATTTACTCGGGGTAGCTGAGTCTGCTGAGAGAGCAAGTCCCAGCCGGAGAGTGTCCCTGGCGAAAGGAGAGACGTGGATAATTCCCATGCCCAGTCATCAGGACATCCACTGTCAAGCCGAATTCTGGGAAGGATCGTTTTCCATCCGTGTCGTCAGGGGAAACCAGGAGCACGGCTCAGGGCATTGGGAAATCTCGAAGTCAATGAACAGTATATTCAGCTAGACCGGCAACGTACTCAGTGATCAAGCCTGCGCACGTGAATGGAGCGGATAGGAAACAGAAAGCAAATCATAGACTGAAAATTGCAAAGGAAGGAGAAGAGTTAACGAAGAGCGTAGAATGTCTAGATATACAGGAGAGAGAGCCCGGGAATCCCGCTCAAATACAATATCAACCAGAAAGAGATAGACAGCTCAGGCATTCCTCGAGGAAACAGGCAATTTGTAGCTCCTAAGAAATCAACGCACTCCGCCCCATTACGAGCCTCGCAAACTCAATCAAGGTGGCCGACTGCAATATCTCAAAGACAGTAACCTTGGCCTGCAGCACGGTGCTGAGCCAGTTTCGCAGCTCGACTGCGACCAGAGAATCGACACCCAACGAGGACAGGCTCCCGGCTGTATTGATGTCGGCAGCCACGAGGTTGAAAAGAGTAGCGAGCCTGGCCGTCAAGCCGCCCATGACCAGTGCCAGTGTCTCGGCGCCAGCAGCGCCCGCGCCTTGCAGAGATTGTTTGAGCGTATCGTCCGGGCTTCGCTGGACCGTCGTACTGCTGGTTCCCTCCGCGTTCGTCACGGTCCCCAGCCGGAGCGTGGCGAAGCGCCGGTCTCGCTTGATAGCGGTCCCAGCGGGGATGTGTTCGTAGTCCACGATCCCAGTGATGACCTGACTGTCGTTGAGGCTTTCCCGCAGCGGCTCACATACCGCCGCCTCGATCAAGCGGAGTACCCGTGCAATGGGAATCGCCGCGGAACCCAAATTGCGCTCAAGGCGCTCTCGCATGTCGTCGCTCGCCTCGGCCACGACCCCGACGTCACCAACGGCGCCCAAATCAAGCGAAACAGCCGGGAGCCCTGCCGCGGTACGATGACGAGCGAGCGCATCCTGAAACGTGTTTCCAGCCGCGTAGTTGGCTTGCGAGGCATGTCCAAGCACACCAGCGATGGATGACAGCATGACGAAAAAGCGGAGGCCGGGGAGGTGATGGTGCAGGTGCAGACTGCCGGCAACCTTGGGCCCAATTCCGTTCTGCCACTGCTCGAACGTCAGGCGCTCAAGGATAGTATCGTTCAGGGCCATCGCCGCCTGAACCACGCCACGTATGGGCGGCATCGTGATGGCACAATCCGCCAGCAGCTGCACCAGCTTGTCCTCCCGGGATATATCACAGTTACGAACGGCAACGAAACAGCCTCGGGACTTGCCATGGGCCATCAGCGGGGCCGCTTGGGGGTGGGACTCGGCGCTGCGGGATACGATAAGAATATGACGGGCGCCTCGTTCCATCATCCAACATGCCAACGAGTACCCAATGCCTCCCAACCCGCCAGCGATCAGGTACGTGGAATTCGGATCGTCGAGGTTCGCAGTATCGTTCGGTCGCGTCAGCACCTTTACTTCGGAGTCAGGCCCCGGAAGTAGAACCAGCTTGCCGATGTGGGAGCCGCGCTGCATGCGCCTAAGAGCGGTCTCGAGCTCGCGGACCGGGTAGGTAACAACGGGGTGCACAGCTCGGATGACTTTGGTCGACCAAAGCTTCATAATGGCCTGCCAGGCGCGAGCAACTCTCCTCCCGTTGAAAGCGCATTCCTGCGTGAGATCGAAGCCGCATATCATGGCAGATCGTGTGAGGGGAGTGAGGTCGAGCAACCGTGCCGCCTCGATGTCCACTTTGCCAATCTCGACGAAGCGACCGAATCGTGACATACAATCCCAAGTAGCCTTCAGTAGCGGACCCGAAAGGGAGTTGATCACGACATCGATCCCCTCGCCGCCCGTACGTGCCAGGATAGCGGCTGCGAAGGACGTGTCACGGCTGGAGAATATGTGGTCTGCGTCCAATCCGTACTGCGTCATAAGCAAATTCCGTTTCTCCTCGCTGCTGCATGTTGTAAACACCTCGGCCCCAACGTGTTGTGCGAGCATGATGGCCGACTGACCGACCCCACCACTGCCGGCGTGGATGAGGACACGCTCTCCAGGCTGCAACCGGGCGAGTTCGAAAAGGCAGATATAGGAGGTCAAAAACACGACGGGGATGGAGGCCGCATCTTTCCACGCCACATCGTCGGGGATTTTGGCGAGGCTTGTCCAGGGTGCCCGAGGATGCGTAGCAAATCGCCCGTTCAGCACGCCGCACACTCTGTCACCCACCCGGAGGCCGCTCGTCTCCGCGCCTTTGCCCAGCCTGGTCACTATGCCGGCTGCATCATGGACATAGTTCGACTCATCAATCTGGCCCAAGGCGCACATGACGTCACGGAAGTTTAGGCCCATAGCCTGCGTCTTGATCTCCACCATGCCGACGGGCAGATCCGGCTTCGTGGCCTCGGCATCGTCGGCAAAATACAAGTTGCTCAGGGTTCCCGATGTCTGTGCCGTCTCCCATACGAGAGGACGGTTCTGCTGCCAGAGCGGCTCCATCGACGGCACGGGCTCGACCGGTACATCACTCGAAGTCCGATCCTGTGCCGGATCGGGATAGACACGGGGCACGTGTAACGCGTCCATCTGTACAGCGTACTCCCACTCAATATCAGCTGTGTCGATGCGGGCGTCGAAGCTCTGCTTTAGCACCCGCAAGATGTGCGGGATCGTCGCTAGTGGCCATGGCTCCTCAGCCTGACTTTCGAAGTCGAGAGACACATAACGCCTGCTGCTGTCCTCTTGCTTGGCGGTACGCAACAGACCAGTGGACTGGGCGTACAGGGGTTCCTTTGCCGATATCGTGCTGCTGCTGCTCAGCCACAATAGGCCCTGACCATGAACCATCAATGCCTTGAGTTTTTCGAAGGCAGTCTTGTCTATCGTGGACAGGAAAGGGGTGATCATCTCGGCTGTGAAGATGTACGTGACATCGTCCCGGGCCTGTACTTGACTGAGAGTCTCAACCATCATCTCGGCATTCATCTCCGTCCTTATGGCTGTCCGCAGGCATTCCAACCACATCTCGGACGGGAGAGAGCCAGCCGTACAGACCACAGAAAACAGAGTCGGGTAAGCCGGCGGGGGAGCTGACTCCTTTGCAGCCGTGGTGAGTATGACACTGCTGGCCCGGAACTGCATATCCTCACAATCGGCAACTTCACAGTCGACACCGGTAAAGCCCGTGTCCCGCAATACCGCGTTCCAGTCGTCAAGGGAAAGCGAGGGATTCGTTTCATCCTTTCCATGCCACGAGCCGGGGAGCCCACCAAACACCACCTGGGTGTCAAGTCGAGCACGAGTCGTCTCTGCCAGTACCATCTGGCCACCGGGCTTCAGAAGACTCCGTGCATGGGCGAGCATACGTGGGAGATCTGGTGTGGTCGGTGTGGTGCCCGCCGCTATGATCAGATCGTAGCTATTGGTGGTGAAACCCTGTGTGACTGGGTCGCTGAGAATGTCAAGCTGCTTGAAGCTCACCCGCAATTCCCACGGTGCACACTTGAGCCGGGCTGCTTTGAAGTGGTTGGTGGAAGTATTGGTGAAGTCATAATGGCCTAGCAGTGTTCCCAGGGCGTTTCCATCGGTTTCATCGCTGGTCCCCTTCGCTGCGAAGGCTCGAAGGATGTGTGCGGTCGCGGATCCCGTGGCGCCTATCTCGAGCACACAAGCGCCGGGCTGCTTCGCTGCGTATTGTGCGATCATCTGTCCAAGCTGTACATAGCTGCGCCTTTGCAGACGTGGAAGAGTCTCGTAGTATTGATCAAGCAGCCCATCTGCTTGAAATAGCGCCACCGGGTCGACCTCGCCACGCAGAATCTTCCCCATCTGGTGACCCATGCGAACGACAAGCTTCCCGGCAGCATTCTCGGCCGCCACGTCGTCCGCTAGACGTTGCTTGAGTCCCGGATTGGTCTTAGACCAGAGACGGCTGCCGGTTCCCAGATCGCCGGCCTGGCCACGTTTTACCACAGACCTCATCCATGCTTCGAATCGATGAAGGTGGGCAGGCCGGATAGCACAGTCTGCTGAGACTACCGGTAATTGCTTGACAGCCTCCGTGATGAAGTTGAATGCGACGCGATCGAGTTTCTTCTCGAAATCCACATCCGTCTCATCCAGTTGAATCTGCAGGGCGGTCTTGAATACGGCAGGGATTCCACTGGTGATGTCAAGTTCCCACCGTGTCTGCGAGCACATGGATGCATTTCGGGTTTCTTGGACGCTGTCGCCATCCAGCGGGACGGCCTGGCAGTAGAGCCCTTTCATTTGCAGTTGCGAGGCATAGGCATCATCGCCCGCGCCGTTTACAGCAACTGCGCTGACCAAAGCACCACGGCGGTCTGCTTTCGCCAAGCTCACAAACGTAGTCAAGGTCTCACCAGCCTGACGATGCAGAGGACGTGGCACGTACAAATGCCGGATGGAACGAGGTACCACCATCGCCCCCTGCTGCGTGGCGTCCGGAATGGCCACGTATGCTGCCTGGATGAGCGAGTCCAGCGTAGTAGGATGAAGTACGTAAGGCTGCGCGATGTCGGCTGCTGCAGGGGAGACGGAGAGAGATGTGATGGACTGGTTTAGCGAGACCCGGCTGTGAATCAAATTTTGAAAGACCGGACCGTGGAAGATGTTCATGGTCCGTAGGCCAGCAAAAACGCTGTCCGGTTCGACTTCTCTGACATCGGCATCTGTCGTGAAGAACGAATCGACGGTCGGGGCAGGCATGGTCACCCGAGTGGCCGCCTCCTTAGTCTTGCTGCCCGTCTCAGCCGAGACGCCGCCTGTGCAGTGCTGTATCCAGGTATCTCCCTTGCTCGCAATGGACCAAACTTCAAACTCGTACCATTCCTTGTAGTCCAGCTCCTTCTCGCTACAGGGACGGAGCATGAGCTGCACCTCGATGCCCGATGCCGTCTCCGGGACGGTGAGGGCGTTCAGAATCTCGATATTACGTAGGTGGTAGCCCGTAATGCTCTTTTCGCTAGCATCGGCGAGTAGGCGTACCGCTTCGATGGCCATAGCGATGTAGCCGGCACCTGGCATTACCAAATCTGCGCCCAGCTTATGGTCCCTGAGCCACTGGACGTCCTCGGGACGGAGAAAATTACGCCAGACGGGTATTTGAGGGTTCGTGCCGGCAATGGGACTTCCTAGCAGTTCGTGCGGACGGAAGCGCTTGTAGCGATGTTCGCGGTACAGCCGAGACTCAATCCAGTGAGGTGTCGTGTGGTTCCAAGGGTAGGTTGGCAGCCCCGCCACGTAAGACCCGCGCTCGTGGCCGTTCACGGATGCGAGAGAGACAGGACAGCCCCGAGACAACACGGCGGCGGCTGCCTCCTGCATCGTTTGCACCGCATCGCTGTACCGCTGTAAGCAGGAGACGTAAGGGATGTGGCGATCGCCTAGGATTTTTCGAATCGGACCCGACAATGTCCCATGAGCACCGATCTCGACAATCATGTCGACATTGGCTGCTTCATCTGCCGAGGGTTCCATCCCGTCGGATGTCGTTTTGCTGAAGCACATCTGCTCAAGAGCCTGGGCAAACAGCACCGGACTGACCAGGTTCTGCACATAATGCTCTGCCCCCAAGACCTTGGGTGATGTGACAATATCACCCGTAACCGGAGACGCGAACAAGGCTCCGCTCCAGCTGGGACAAGATGGGACGACCTTTCGTAGCTTGTCGGTGTAGTCCTGGGCCATGGCCGTCATGTGATGCGAATGATACGCCAAGGGCACGTTGAGCCTTCGGGCGAATATACCGTCCTCTGTCAAGCGTACTGCTACCTCGTCAATGGCAGCCGAATCCCCTGACAACGTCACGCTTTCGGGGCTGTTATGACAGGCCACGACCACGGTGCCCGCTTTCGTGTCCTGGATGTACGCGGCAGCTCGTTCGGCACTTAGGCCAGCGGCTAGCATACCGCCCAAGACGGGGACAGTTGCCGCCTCGTGGTGCTTGTGCGCCAACTGACCACGAAAGTACACCACTCCCAAAGCTTGTTGAAACGTCAGGGCGCCGACTGCATAGGCGGCTGCGATTTCACCGCTCGAATGGCTGGTCACGGCCGACGGAGTGATGTTCCATGACGCGAGAAGGTCCACCAGACACAATTGAAGGGCCACGGTTATCGGCTGGCTCAGGGCAATCTCGTGGACGCGGGTAGACTTCTCGTCACGCAGCATTTCCTCTGCTCGGTGTTAAAGACTGCCACAAGATGACTTAAGACAAAAGAGACATACCAGAGAGTGACCACTGTGCACCATAGTCCCGCAAAATCTGATCGGCTGCGAGCAATGAACGACGGAATACCGGGTACCCCTGGATCAGCTCGCGACCCATGGCATGCCATTGGGCACCTTGACCGTTGAACACGAAACCCAGTCGCGGCTTTTTGGTAACGCGCGACGCCTTGCAGCCTGGCTCGCGGAGCCGTCGCGCCAGCTCGGCCAGGCCTCTGGCACGCACGACGGTTGTCCAAGGGAATCGTGATTTGCGTTCCGCCAAGGTGAAGGCTAGGTCGACGGGCGACGGTTCTGTTCCCATCAGGCTCCTTTCGTGGATGTAGTCGGCCAAATTGATGTTCATCTGTTGGGCAGTTGTTGAATCTTTGGCGGTTATAACATAGACAAGTGAGGGATCACCGGGGCTAGAGGTGCTACCGGGGCTGGTCCCGTTGTTCTTGTTTCTGTCGCACTGCGTAACGCCGTCTGCGTTGTTCGTGAGAGCACTAATGGCGGTATCGCTGAAACTACCGCTAATGAGTTCAGGCGTACCATCCACCATCCCATGCCCCCTTGAAGGCAGGTGGACGTGGGAAGAGTCGGCTGCTTCCAAAATAACGTGGGCGTTAGTGCCCCCGTACCCGAAGTTGTTGACTGATGCCCGTCGTGGCTTGCCAACTGGCCACGGCATCACAGTCCGAGGGACCTACAGAAGCGATGGCGAGGTCAATCAAAGCGCCAGCAGATCTTCGGGGGCATTATCAGCTTACCTTCAGCCGCCAACGGTCCAATGGGATGTTGGGATTGGTGACCTTGTAGTTGACATTGGGCGGGACCACCGCATTTTTCAGTGCAAAGACTGTCTTGATGATGGCAGCCAGCCCACTGACTGGCTCGGTGTGGCCGATGTTTGGCTTCACCGAGCCTACCAGTACAGGGTCATCGACCCGACGGCCTTCACCAAACGTGCGGGCCAACGCTTCCGCTTCAATAGGGTCGCCCGTGGGTGTACCTGTCATGTGAGCTTCGACATAGCCAGTGTCGGTCGGGTCAAGGCCAGCACGGCGGTAGACATCGCGAATGAGCTTCACTTGTGCTTCCAAAGAGGGCGAGGTAATCGTGGGCGTCTTGCCATCCTGGTTCACCCCAGTCTCTCGGACGACGGCGTGTACGTGGTCGCCATCCCGCAGCGCAGCGGCCAGAGGCTTCAGAACGAGAGAGGCAACCCCCTCTCCTCGGCCGTAGCCTTCGGCCCGCTCATCCCACGCGAAGCATTTGCCATTAGGTCCGAGAACTCTGCATGATGATTACGGTGAGTGGAAAGAGCAGTATCACGGGGCAGAAGTCACATACCCTGCGATGGTCATGGCAGTAAACATATCAGGGGATAGGCAAATGAGCGAAGACCCGACAATCGAGACGTCGGACTCGCCAGATCGCAACGACTGGCAGGCCTGATGAAGGGCGACCAAGCTGGTAGAGCATCCCACGTCGATGGTCATGCTGGGGCCCTGAAAGTCATAAAAGTGCGATATCCGGTTCGACAACATAGCGATGCCGTTACCCGTCTTGTAAGACGGCTGCATGGTGTCCGGATCGCGCAGCGTCATGTCGGAGTAGTCGGTACTGAAGCTGCCGGTGAACACGGATGTATTGGATCCGGCCAGTTTCTCGATGGGAATGCCCGCTGAAATGATCGTATGAGAGACTGACAAGAGACCGAAGACCGAAGAAAATAGATCTGGAAGAGACTCACCATCTTCTACGCTTTCATAGACAGATTCAAGCAACATGCGAATCTGAGGGTCCATTGCCTGAGAAATAGTTAGAACACCGACATGGTCCGATTTCAAGGCTTGGGGACTTGTACGTTGGCCACATCGGTCGTGTAATTGTAGAAAGCCGAGTCGAACAGAGCAATGTCGTTGAGAAAGTACCCGCCCTTGACACTGTGCTATAGAAGATTCCGTCCGTTAGTACGTATCCAATGTGGTGTTTTCAGGCCCTGAGGTCACTTACCCGGCCCGGCTTCCCTTTGCGCTCATCATACAAGCCTGCGGCGTCGAACCGTTCATGTGGAATCGGGGACCATGCGTCCTTGGCGGAAGTACATAGATCCCAGAGTTTCGATGGGCTGGTCGCGTCGCCACCAAATTTGCAACTCAGGCCGACGATCGCGATGGGGGCACCTGAAGGGCTTCCGGTATGGCTTTCCCGTGTGATGCCCTGCGTCTCCATAGCTGCTTGTTCAACCGTCATTGTCGATGATGCTTGATGGGGTATTGCCGCTCTAGAAGTTCAAGGAGCGCACGCGGATGGACATCACCGTCCCAGTGGCCAGGGCTTGGACCCTAATATAAAGATGGTGCATTCGAAAGCGCCCCCATCATTGAGCTTGTAGCTCACAGCTTCGTTGTTCGAGATGTCTTGAGGCTGAACTTGGCCTCGCAAGCTGACCCCGAGTGCGTCTGGACCCCGAGTACGCTGGACACTCAGCCGCAACCCACCGTTCACTCCTTCAGATACAGCCGTAATCACAGAGCTGCACACTGCAAGGGGTCGTCCAGTGGGAACCCGGTCCTTAGCAATTCGACATGGACACCCACGTGGAGGACATGCGCTGCGACGCAAAACCCGGGACGACGGATGTTGCTGGGAGAAGAATTCATGCATGGCACTTGTAGCCTCGTCAGCCCTGATACATTCAGCACGATCTATTCTTATCACATACCTCGGGGCGCAACACACTCTACACTCGGTTTTCGCTCACATAGTTGTGATCTGGATGCCACAACACCGAGTAAGGTTGCTTCCTCTCTCAGGGCAGAGCCTCCATTCGATGGCGTGGATACGCCACTGGGAATGGGGACAGAATCGAGGTTGGTGCTCCAAATCTCGGAGTGAAAAGCCTTCGGGATCCCGGTCTGGTTGCCGTTGAAGTGCTCATCAGATATTCTTGCCCCTTTGGTTCGTTCGCTACTGCTCCGTTGTCGATCTCCTTAAAGGCACTATCATGATGTCCAGACTGCTCGTGGCGCTATGTGGTGTGGCTTCGTCGTGGGCCGCTCCCAACCACCTCCGGTCGTTTGACTATGTCATTGTTGGAGGCGGCACTGCGGGCTTGACAGTTGCCAACAGATTGACCGAGGACCCAAGGGTCACCGTGGCAGTAATCGAGGCCGGGACATCCGTTCAAGATGTTGTCGGTAATCTCAGCGAGGTTCCAGCGTACGCCAGTGCGATTCAGAGCGAAGCGACCACCAACCTGGATTTGGGATGGGGCTTCCAAACGACACCCCAACCGGTTCGTACATGCTGCAGTTTGAGCGAGATAGCCTCGTTCGCTGGGTTCTGACCGATCTGCTGACATCGTCTCAGGGTCTAGGCGGTGCCATTGTCGACTATCCGCGAGCGAAAACGGTCAGTGATCCCATTGTGCCTTGCTGTCTGTCGCTCTACTGACCCTTCTACCAGCTCGGAGGCTGCAGTTCCATCAACAACGTGGCATACGCCCGCTCATCGAAAGGAGCCTTTCAGCTCTGGGCAGATACCGTAGGCGACCAGTCCTACACTTGGGACGAGGTCTTGCCCTACTATCTCAAGAGTATGGACTTCACACCGCCGAATGCCGAAACCCGCCTCGCCAATGCCACGCCTCAGTGGGACAACACCGCAACAGCCACAGGCGGGCCCTTGGACGTTACCTACGCTGCCTATAGCGAGAGTTGGAGCACTTGGGTGGCCAAGGGACTCGCGAGTATCGGCATGGCTCCCACCGGGGCCTTGATTGGGGGTTCGCTCATCGGATCAACCTGGCAGATGTACACAGTCGACCACGCGACCGGCCATCGCGTCTCATCCGACACAGCCTTCTTACGCCCCGTACAAGGACGATCGAACTTGGTCGTCTTGACGAAGACCCTGGCAGAACGCATCGTCTTTGGGAGAAACAGGAAAGCCACAGGTGTGGAGGTGTCCTCGAGTAGCGGCACATTTGTTCTCGAGGCCAAGAGGGAGGTTATCCTCTCCGCGGGCGTATTCCAATCGCCTCAGCTCCTCATGGTGTCCGGTGTTGGGCCTAAAGCAGCCCTGCAGCAGTACGGCATCCCCGTTGTCGCCGATCGGCCGGGCGTCGGCCAAGGGATGCGCGATCACATTCTGATTCCTCTGACATACCAAGTCAACCTCGCACCGGTGGACACAACCTCGGCGGCGGCCGCCACTGCGTTCAACTCCGAGGCGGTAGGCCCCCTGACCAACCCTGGAGGAGATTTTGTTGGGCTGGAAAAGATCCCGGGGTCGTTGCGTGCGAATTGGTCGGCCGAAACAAAACAAAGTGAGTGCACCCATGTTCTTCCTTAATCCGCCGCAGCGATAGGGAATCTTACATCCGTCCAGTCTTAGATGCCCTGCCCGAGGACTGGCCCGAAGTCGAGTATCTCGTCCTTCCCGCGCCCGTGACTCCCGGCACCGTGGCTGGGGCAGCATACGGGACGGTATTCGCAGCGCTCCAGGCGCCACAATCGCTGGGTAATGTAACCATCGCCTCGGACAAAATGAGCGACGCGCCAGTGATCAACCCAAACTGGCTCACGGCCCAGGCAGATCTGGATATCATGGTGGCCGCATTCAAGCGTGTTCGCCAGATGGCGGCATCCAAGTCCATGGCGAACGTGATCGTCGGGGATGAATTCCTGCCCGGCCCAGCTGTCCAGACCGACGAGGACATCCTGGCATACTTTCAGTTGGCGGGCACCTCAATCAGCCACGGCCATGCGACCAACGCGATGGGCAAAGCCACAGACAGCAATGCGGTTGTCGGTCCCACGGGCAAGGTGTACGGTGTGAATGCAGGTGTGTGCCCCTAACCTTGTTCCTGGAC
The DNA here is from genome assembly GCA_022376655.1 of Xylariomycetidae sp. FL0641. NCBI lineage: Eukaryota > Fungi > Ascomycota > Sordariomycetes > Xylariomycetidae sp. FL0641. Next base: position 821 of record JAJJKE010000127.1, on the reverse strand, counting down.
TTGTTTCATTCGTGTACTGACCGACGCTGGGCAGTACGCGTTATCGACGCCTCGACGTTTCCATGGTTGATGCCAGGTGAGTGTTGCCACCCACATTGCGGTGCAGGAACCAAGCTGACGCAGGTTTTGCACCCACAAAGGCCCGGCTCCTCAGGCTCATATCTGTAAGTGGCGCACGGAACGACAACATGTGCTTGAACCTAGTGGGAGATAGAGGCTGACCAGCGATTAGATATGCTCGCCGAGAAATTGGCAGATGCGATAAAGAAGGGCAGGTGAAGTACCGTTGATGCGGTGAATGCGAGCTGGAGATGTGTGCTGTGAAGGTTTTGGCGCGACCGGCCTCACCACCTGGGCACCCCTCACCCGGGCCACCTGGTCCCGTCCCGGCGGTTAAACCCCGATCCCGTATTAATCCGTCTATCGTCTATATGAATTTCCCGATAGAAACATAGCTTCATTAGTCTGAATATCCATCACCACCTGCATTGCTCTGAATTATTAGGCTGCCTTCTGTGACATTGGAAGTTTGGTGCCGGAGAGCCCTGGATTATTCCTACAAAAGTACATTGTGCTTACAAGTCGGTCGACCGAAGATGGATAGCAGTGCTTTTTTAGATGATACGTTGACCATGCCTTAGTAAGAACACAGCACCTTGGAAGACATGTGTTTTCGGATGTACTGGGTCCGGGCCAGCTCACAGGGTAGGTCACAGGGCATCCAAGTTAGGGCTTCCCTTGAGGCGTAACGCCTACTGTACCTCTCTAGAGTAACTGGGGTGCTCTGATTTTGCTCAACGATCTGATCGAAGACGATGCGC
>JAJJKE010000126.1:0-65161 GCA_022376655.1 Xylariomycetidae sp. FL0641 | reverse complement strand
TCCTACACCAAAGGACAGACGGCAAAGTCGGGCCTGCACTGCGGTCCGCCGGCAGCCAGCCTGACTGCGATGCCCCATCATCGATTGACAAGCGTGGCAAGCGTGACAAGCGTGACAAGCGTGACAAGCGTGACAAGCGTGACAAGCATGGCAGGCCTGACCACCTGCTGATCAATTCCAGGAGTCTTAAAGCGACGACCAACGCGATATCCTCCACTTTCCCCGGTCAGTCCATCCATGTGTTGCCACGGCGCAAGTGCTGTCGAAACAGATCGTAGGGGTCACATGTTCCGTCCTTCATCATATGTAAGGATGGATTCCCCGGATTCCACGATGAGAAGCACGGGGGGGCAGACCCATAAGGCTTAGCCGGAGCCAGAGAAACAGGGTCCAGTATCTGTATCCGTACATGCCTTAGATATGAATCCACTGCCACGTACATATCAGCGACAGCGTCGTACTGGGACCTGAGGCTCTAGCTGCATGTCTATACCATACCGTCCCAAGTGTATGGTATTGCAACCTAGGTTCCAAACTTTCACAGGCGGCGGATAAGCGGATGCTTGCTGCCCCTGAGCACACCTGAGAGCATGGGCCCATGATCGATCGATGGCTCTTTCGTCGCTTGCTTCATCGTAAGCTTCGGCAAGGCGGCCAACGGAGCCGCCTGCGAGTCGGCAACCTGATCCTACTTCGACCTGAAGAGCATCTCGCCACGCTGAGCCGGCGTCGCACTCCGGATACCCTTGAGGGACAGCATTGGCCACTCATTCTGGACTCCTGTAGACTCGTATCCCGCAGGCCTTGCTCGTCATGTCGTGCGACGAGAGTCAGTTTCCTAAGCCAATTGAAGACGGGGCCTCGGCGCTACAGCGCCTAGAACTGGTGTGCCGCATGTCCAATCCTTGCAGAAGGGAGATTTGGACCCCCAAAGACCGCTCGACCCCCGGCCTGCAACACGTGCCGGGCCACATTGGGCCGGACGGAGCCCGTTCCCCCGCCTCTCCTTTAGGCACCCCTGCTTTGGGGAAGCCGGGGTAGAGATGGAGACGGGTGGGATGACAGGAGGCATTGGTTATAACGCGTGCCATCGACGCCTCGAAAAGCGCGATGGGGATGTTCTGAATCTTGGTTCTTCACCCCCCCCGCAGTCTCCAGTCAAGTCGCCCATCCGCCGCCTCGACGACAACATGGCCGCAATCAAGGGCGACGAAGCCGATATCCATGTGATCCACGAACACGTCCACGTCAGCGAGGGCGACGGGGCCACCGCCAAGGCGTCCGGCGCGAAGGCGAAAGACGTGCACAATGTACGGTAGCACGAAGCCCCCCTGCCCCCCCGTTGATGGGAGTATCGACTGACGAAAACACCAGGCCGAGCTGTACGCCGCCATCCAAGCAACCAAGATCGAGAGGTGGAGCAAGCAATCGATCCATCTATACTGTACCTGACCCCGGCGCTGAGAGATAAAGTAGTCAGGGGACGCCTGCCAATAACCTGAACAGACGCGATCTTCGTTTCCTTCTGCTGCGCTTGCGCAAACGGCTACGATGGTGAGGAACATCTTCCGTGCAGGTGGTCTCCAGGCTCGCTCGGCTCACTGACGCGCGCGCACGCACAACGCAGGCTCCCTGCTGACCGGCGTCGTCGCCATGGACTACTTCCAAAGCACATTCCACAGTGGGACGACAGGCACTCTGGTAGCCATCATGTTCTCAATGTACACGGTGTTAGTTTACGACGAAAGCCCCCCTTTCTTGAGTAGGTACGTATTTGCTGACGAGACTTGGTAAAGTGGCGCCATCGTCAGCTCTCCTTTCTCGGCCATGATCTCGGACAAGTGGGGCCGTCGACCCGCCATGTTCGTGGGAGGGGTGGTCATTATCGTCGGAGCCATCATCGCCGCGACGTCTGGGACCATTGCCCAGTTCGTGGTCGGCCGCTTCGTTCTCGGCACCGGCGTCTCGGTCATGACCGTGGCTGCCCCTGCTTATGCAGTCGAGATCTCGCCGCCTCATTGGCGCGGACGTGCTACTGGTTGGTGTTGCCATCGCATAACGTACCGCAGGAGCGATAGTTGACCTGGTCGTTAGGTTTCTACAACTGCGGTTGGTTTGGTGGCTCCATCCCGGCGGCGGCCCTCGTGTACGGCTGCAACACGATCAAGAGCAATTGGTCGTGGAGAATCCCCCTCATCTGCCAGGCATTCGCTTGTCTGGTGGTGATGGCTTCGGTATGGTTCATCCCCGAATCACCCCGGTACCTCATGGCAAACGGCCGCTTCGACGAGGCTATCGATTTCCTGGCCAAGTACCACGGTAACGGAGACCCGAACTCCCGCCTTGTCCTGTTGGAGGTGGCGGAGATGCGAGAGAACATCCGAATCGATGGCATTGACAAGCAGCCATGGAACTGTAAGTCGAGATTGAAAACCCTCGGATGTGGTTGTCAAGACCGGCATGAGCTGACGAAGTCTAGACCGCCCATTGGTCATGTCGCACAATGGACGATGGCGAATGGCTCAAGTACTGATGATATCGGTCTTTGGTCAGTTCTCTGGCAACGGTCTCGGATATTTCAACACCACGATCTTTGAGAATATTGGCGTCAAGACAGTCCCGCAACAACTGGCCTACAACCTCCTGAACTCCGTGCTCTCTGCCATCGGAGCTCTCACCGCTGTCTCGATGACGGACAAGGTGCCTCGCCGAAAGGTGCTCGTCTTCGGAACATTGAGTAAGTCAAGTCCCAATGCACAGGAACGATGTCTGACCGTCATACCAGCTTGCGCGGTCGCCCTTGCTGTCAACTCCGGGCTTTCTGCCGCTTTGGACAACCAGGGTGATAACATCCAGACATCCTACGCGAAGGGCGCCCTCGCTGCCTATTTCCTCTTCAACGTGATCTTCTCCTTCACATACACTCCGCTGCAGGGAGTCATCCCGACGGAAGCTCTGGAGACGACCACCCGGGCCAAGGGTCTGGCTTTCTCCGGCATGATCGTCAACTCGATGGGCTTCATCAATCAATTCGCCGGGCCTATTGCTCTGGGCAATATTGGGTACAAGTACATCTACGTCTTCGTTGGGTGGGATCTTGTCGAAACCGTTGCTGTAAGTTTAACACTGTCCTGTCCTTCACCGTGCCTTAGAGCTACATATGCTAACCCATGGTCTTCCAGTGGTATTTCTTCGGGTAAGCAATAATGGACCGCGTTCCGAAGATTCCAAGGACTTGTACTGACCTTTCTATCTAGTGTCGAATCCCAAGGTCGTACGCTTGAAGAGCTCGAGTGGGTCTATGATCAACCGAACCCCGTCAAGGCCTCCCTCAAGGTCGATAAGGTCATTGTTCAAGCAGACGGCACAGTTACCGAGAAGATTGAAACAGCGTGATAATACGAAGGGCTCTACGAAGGTATAAAGCCGTGGTATGATGGACTGGATGATGAATCGAGCAGTGTATGGGATGGGATTAGTGGGCATGATCAGTGCTATATAAGGTAGTGCTTAATACATGTCAAGCCATTCCTGACCGTGATCGCTGTATCTACCACATAGCCGTGATTGTCTTAGACTAGGCGGTCTCAATGACGCCTCAGTGTAAGGCAAGGTAGTGTACAGATGCCAGATATAGGGAGGGACCGAGGGCAAGGGAATATATAGCGCGGCAAGGAAGCCGAGCAAGATGGTGTTCAGCAGAGCCTTGAAGAAGAGAAGCAGCTATCCCAGGGCGCGAAGGGGCCCGAAGCACCTAATATAGCCCGGCACCGTCACGTGACACCCGTACACCTGACATCAGAAAGGGGAGCGAGCCACTGGCTCTATACCGACAGGGCACCTGTAGCCTGAAATACAGAAATGGGAGCGAGCCATTGGCCCTATAGCGGTAGGGCGCCTGTAGCCTGGAATAGGCGGCCAGCTGTAGCGGGTGGTAACTGCGCAACACCTAAACCAGCACACAGCAATGCCAGACTACTTATAACAAAATAAAAGAAGCAATCTTTAACAAATCTGGTAGAGTGGTTACATTCCACTCTTCCACCCCGAAGGTAGTCAATTCAACACCCCCGGTCATACTTGCAGCAGGCGTATGGCTGGTGAACAGGTTCTGGGATACGCACAGGCGTACACTAGAAACGCTTCCTTCACTTTTTTCCCTTCTTTTCTCCTGCTATTTTCCCACTCTTGACTGGTTTCCACGGATGCAGTTTCATCTTCCTTCGTAGCTACCATTTTGCCTCTCTCACCTACTGGTCTACTCCGCCTTCAACACGACTCAGCCTGCACCCCATCACACAGTCCCTATCTTGTCCTAATTGATTTTCTCTGTCACAAGCTTCACACTTCGTGTGTCTCGCTCTTGTCAACCTTCGACACCACCAAGCTCCTGGATTGACCCAATCCATTTTATTTTATGGCAGCTTGTCTCGGCTGTTCTGGGTGTTGTACAATTGTACCCATGTGGCTTGATTAGTCTTGACTGCGACAATGCCTTCAACGCGGTAAGTCATTCGTGCCCTCTCGCCAACATGGATTCTGTGGTGGCAGTCGCGACAACGACCCCCCCCCCCCCCCCCCCCCCCCCAACTAAGGAGCCTCCCCCCTATTCCTCCGCTGGCCCTAGAGGCCAACCCAACCATGCTTTTCCCAACCCTTTCACCCTGTTCGCGATACAGACCAGGACATGACAGATTCTAACCAAATCAGAAAACCCAGTAAGCGCGATGAAGCTCGGAAGTCACGCTACATCACGCATTGCCTACCCGGGTTCACCTTTGACGACGAGGACATGTTTTCAACCAGAGTCCAGTGCATATGGCTGCAACTGGCCGAACGACCATCGGAGGTTGCGGATCTTACCACGAACGACGTGGCATCGAACCTTGGCGACGCCGTCCAGACTTGCTTGGACATCATCAGCGAGAAAGGGCTCGCACCAAATGCACCCGCGGTAGACCGCATATTTGAGGCTGCGTCGATTCAACTCTCGATTACGTCTTCCTGGACGCACACCACCAAGACCGTCCGACACCTCCAAGATTTCATCAAGCAGGTCTGCCGAGCCAGGATCGAGCACACCGATACCGCCGCTTGGGAAGAGGTAGCACCGTTCAAGTCCGAACTTACCGCGAAGGTCGACCACCTAATCGTACTTTTGAACCTTCGCCGCGCTGAGAACAAGGAGGCCCCCTTTTCACGCAGGGGAGCCTCGCGATGTCAAGTCATGGCCTGGCTCAAGGATGCGACGGACGCAGCGACTCGCGCCGAAGCCGACGTGTACGAGCTCATGGAAATGAACAAGATGATTCGTCAAGAGAACGACACGCTCAAGAAGAAGCTGAAGAGACTGGCACCAATTCGCGGCGCCTCCGCCACACCGGCACGCACGAACACCGCGGAGTAGATGCCGAGGATGGTGGAGTTTAGCACCGAGTTCTTCTCGAGGAAGGACGATTTGTAGCATTAGCATGTTTGTTGGATTACATCCCCATTGGCGATACCCCCACCCCCACCCCCGAAGCTGTAGTATTTTCCCAGAGCAGTCAGTGGTCAATAGGAGAATTGATTGCTGAGAAGATTGTACACGTCGTTGGCCGACTCGTTCCCGAACGCCTCGTAGATCAGGCTGTCGTTCATGACCGTGAGCTCGTCCATGTATGCGCTTCCGTCCACGCCTGCTGCAGCTGCAGCGCCGCTGTCCGCAGGAAAAGCGTCCCACGCGACCGCGTCCGCGTTCGGCGCGCCCGCCTCCTCCTCCTCGAGCCCCGCGGTTGGGGTCGGGGCGCCGCCGTATCCCAGGTTGCCGAAAGCGACGAGGGAGTCGTGGTGGCCGGGGGAGGGGCCGTTGGGCGAGTCATCATCATCATCAGGGGCGAGCTGCTGCTGCTGCTGGTGCTGGTGCTGGTTGGGGGCCGCCTTCTTCGTGGAGTGGGCCGCCGCAGCAGCAGCAGCGGTAGTCTTGCCGCCGCCGGCGTCGGCGTCGAGGTTGGCGAGCATCTTCTCGAGGCCGCGGGCGATGGGGTGGAGCAGGTGGCGGTCGGAGGTGACGGAGCCCCGGAGCAGGCGGACGAGGCGCCCGAGCAGGCGGGAGACGTCGCCGGGCTCGACGGCGAGGCCGAGCGCGCGGTTCCAGCGCGTCGCCACCTTCATGAGGAAGACGGCCGCGAAGGCGATCATCATGTGCACGTAGAGCGGGGTGCCGACCAGGGCGCGCCGCATGTCCGCCTCCTCCAGCACCAAGGTCAGGATGCTGGCCGCCGCGCCGATGGCCAGGTTGGCGAACTCCTTGCGCTCCGTCGACAGCCGCCGCTGCTGTCTACTTCCTGTACCTGTACCTGTACCTGTACCTCTGCCGCCTCCTCCTCCTCCTCCTCGTGCCCCCGCCCCCGCCCCCGCCAGCAGCGACACCCCCCGCACCGCCAGCGAGTTCAGCTGCAGCTTCGCGAAGTACGAGTACAGGATGATGCCCTTGGGCGGGAAGGAGCCGATGTAGGCGTTGTCCTCCTGGCGCGCGTACCACCGCGTCCGCCACTGGTCGATGGCCAGGTTGAAGCTGCGCAGGTCGGCGAAGTCGCCCTCGCCCAGCGCCGCGCCGGCCGGGTCCTGGTGCGGCGGGCTGCGCTCCGCGAACCGGTCGTACACCCGCGTCAGGATCTGCATCAGCGCCACCTGGCTGAGGATGCGCCGGTCCAGGGCGTCGGCGAAGGGCGACTGGAGGAAGAGTTCGTGCTCGCGGATCTGGAGCGACTCGGCGATCATGGGCGGCCGGCCGTACGCGATGCTGAAGTGGTGGTCGCAGACGTAGAGCATGTACCATAAGCGCGCTCGTAGGAAGTGTTCTCGGTCGCCTTCCAAGGCCTTGCAGAAAGACTGGTGAAGGCTAAGCTCCGTGGCGATCCGGATGGCATGGCCGGATAGCTTCCATGAAACTAGTACATTGTCAGAACTTCTGCGACATCAAGAGTGTAGAGATGGATTGCATCCACGTAGGTAGGAGATTCGTACCCTCGGAAAGCCAAAAGGCTGCTATGCAAAGTGCGCGCACGTCGTCGATCGCATGGTAGCGCGAGAACATGGATGAGGAAATCAGCGAGAGGAACTCCTTGTAACATTTATCGAACGTCTCGGCACTCGTTGGTATATGTAGCGCGGTGACAGTCAAGATCGTCGCAGTCAGAAGTTCCGATGACTTCCGCACGGAGGCGAAACTGGAATGTGTCTGTTCCAACCCAACCCAGAGATAGTGGTTCAGGGAGATGTGGAAACTGGTATGGTATGCTATGTTAATGCCGACTGGTGGCTTGATACCAGTGTCGTTCGAGGGACGGTGCATACCTCCGGTACAGCTCAGTCGCTTCCTGCTCGGATATCACGCCGCGAGAGATGAAGTCGTTGACTTCCCCGGTTTCTTCCAGAGGTCTCGTCATCTTTGCTTGGTTGCTTCTGATATTTCGCAGTCGCGTGACTTCGTAGAGGCTACCCATTGGCTCCTCCACTCTCACCTCTCCATTTGCTGTTGTCTCGCCGTTGGGTTCCGGCTCTATAGAGTTTTCTCTCGTCATGGCCATGTGCATGTTATCCTCCCTCGCGGACAGATTGGTACCGGCCGGGCTAATGGTGTCAAGGGGAGTGCTGATGCCTTCGCCTTGGACTCTCAACTCGGGGACAGGTGCTGGTAGACTCCCTCTCCGAGTTTGCCCTACCAAGGCATCTAGCGAATGCTTCATTTCGCGGATCTCCCTTCGCATGCTATCGATTTTGGCTCTGGTTGATCTTAGCAGACGGCTGAGCAGCATTGTGGCCGTGTCGGTCACTTACTCGTACCCTTCGCCATGCGCCCCGGCATGTCTGTCCGTAACCACTTCCGACGTGATGACTCTCTTGAACACGCACTCGACACTTCTTCGCAAGCAATTCTTGCATTTCCTGTCTCCCGGCAGTAACTCGCATTTCATCTTCTGCTTCTTACACTCCACACCTGCACCGGCAAAACGTTAGTCCCAGCCTCATTCTGATGACCAATCGACTTACACGCTCTTGGCTTCCGTCCGGGGCCCGACCTCCGGACACCGGTGTCCACCAACGGGCGTTCGGCCTTGGCCGAGGCCTTCCAACCGATCCCATCGTGGATTCTGCCGGCAGTGTCGGGCCCGGGGCTTTGCTGCTTGGTCTCCATATCTGTGTCTAGGCTGCCGGAACCCAGTGACGGTAAATAAAGTCCGGGGCAAGTTTGGAGTTTGACGTCGAGCGGGATGCATCGGCCTTTTAACGGCATTTTGTCTCGCCCTCGCCAGACCCCGCCTTCCCCTCCCCTACGACCGCTAGGATTTGCTAGCAGTGGTAGTTCCTGCAGCTACACCTGTTAGCCCGGTAGCTTGCCCTGAACCGTCCCGCTATAGTGGATCATAGAGTCGCTAAGGCCCCGGGCTAGGGGTCTCGGACAGCGCTATCCCTGACGGTTCGAGCTGTGCATGCGCGGGGAGACTGGGGAAGCTTGGGGGGCTAAGAGTCATGACTGAGGAAGATCCGGGGCAAGCATTTCCTGACTCCCATGACCTGACAGCCTCATCTGAGGCACCTGCTTGCATACTTTTATTGACTACTTAGTTGGTTGCATATGAGAGCTGGTTCATTGCCGTCGAAACTCAGGGTCAATCTCCCAAGTGTGTTAGCCGACAATTGACAGTCCAGTCTTGAACAGCTGTAAGGAGCCTCGAGTCGTGCCACAACGTCGCTCGAAGGTATTATTCAGGTACATAGCGAAGTAGGGGTGTAAAGGGACGCCAGTGGGACGACGAAGACCGTACATATGTGAACCAATTCCAATGCGTGCATTTGACAAAACTCCAGATCATAATCTCATTAACAACCGCTCTCGCTGACCGATAACAACCCTCCGACGTGCATCATACCCGAATAGCAAGCGGCACTCAAGTGTCGTACTTAGCGACAGCACCAGCCCGGCTGCCACCCAGGGGTCTGCCAGCGGTCGGCGCCTCGTGATGCTCAGCCGTCACATCCATCTTGCCATCTGCAGCGCCCTCTTCCATGGTCCAGCCGGCCACTTCCGCCTCGTCTATCTTCTTGTTGTCTTTCTTCAGCAAGAGTGAAAGCGCGACCGAGGACACGATGATCACAACACACAGGGCAAGATTCACGGACCAGGCTGGATAACCATCAGCAACATTGCATGGATTGAGGTGAGGTGAAGGGCGCCGACATACCAGTGACGTACCGAGGCCCGTCGCTCTCGGGGTACAGGTAGGGCGTCCAGACGACGGCGAGGTTGCCGATCGCGTTGTTCATGGCCAGGCCGATGGCGCGCTTCTTCTGCGGGCGGGCGGCGATGTTGGCCATCCACGCGTTCGAGATCTGGAAGCCGCCGTAGATGCCCGGGAGCATGAGGAACAGCGAGAAGTAGCGGGCGGCGTGGTTGGTCGTGGCCAGGGTGATGATGATCCCGATCATGCCCACCGTCGTGGGGAAGATGATGTGGCGGGATCGCTTGCCGGACCGGTCGGAGTGCCAGGTGTTGTACAGGCAGAACATGCCAGTAAAGACGTATGGCTGGCAGTCGTTAGTCCTGCGACTTGTGGATGCTGCTGGATAGGAAGCTTACCGGCGCTGTCAAGAGCAGTGTATTGATAGTGTTATAACCGAATGCCTTCACGAGGGTAGGCAAGAAGTTGGTAAGGGACGCCACGGCTTGAAGACCGAACTGAGATGAGGGTCAGCTGTGCTTTCAAACGCAGTCGAATAATGACGCGGTACCTGTCCCAAGATGCAAAGCCAGACTCTGTAGTCCTTTGCCGCCATCTTGAACGCATCCTTGGTGGTGATCTCCGGTTCTTCCTCGCCGGCGTCCTCTACAAGACGGATAACTCCCAACGCCTTCTCTTCTGCGGTGAGCCACTTGGTCGTGGCAGGCCAGTCAGGGATGATGAATACCGTGGCACAGGCAAAAACGACAGTAGCAGCGCCCTCGATGATGAACAGCCACCTCCAACTAGGGATCTTGTTGTGTTCAAATGCGGCTGCAATGCCGGCGGCGAAGAGGCCTCCAAAAGCACCGGAGAACATTGCCGCGCAAAAGAAAATTCCCAGTCTGAGGCCCAACTCTTTACGCGTGTACCAACCCGAGAACAGGAATGCGACGCCCGCAAAGAAAGGTGCCTAATTACTGGTCAGTATGCCACTCCGCATACACCAGTTCTGCGAGGGAACGTACCTCAGCGATGCCCAAGAAGAAACGACAAGCCGCGACGCCTCCGAAGCCCTGTACAGCTCCCGTGCAGCCACTGACAATACCCCAAACTACCATGACTCCAGCCAAGTACCAACTAGGTCTGCATAAGGACAGGATCATGTTGCTAGGGACTGTAGCCAATGTTAGGCTTGTTCCGGTTCCGATGAAGGATGAAGGAGGGGCAGTACCTTGCATCAAGATATACCCGATGAATGTCAAGCTGAGAACCACATTGTACTGAACACCGTGGAGCCCTATATCTTCTTCGAGGCCTTGAACTCTGGCTTGGGGAAGAGCATTTCGGTCGATGTAGTTGAGGATGTACATAATGATCTGCAGGCCCGCGAGTCAGTTGTTGATTTTGCTAGAGGAGATTCGTCAGGTACGTACCAGTATGGGTAGGAGACGAAAGTCAATCTTCCTCACGAACTTCTTCTCCCTGGCGGCCCTCTCCTCTGGCGACCATGATGCCACAATGAAGGCCCAGTCCGTGGTCGTGCCATCGGGGCCAACTTCAGCGACTGTCAGATTTGTCATTGCGTCTTTCTAAACCGAGTCTTTGGAGGTATGTTTTGTAGACAGGAATCTGGAGAGGAATCGACAAAACACCGGCCATGTCAAGATCCCAAGAATCTGGGGTAATGGAGCAAGATCTTATACGGGCTTTGATCACCCTTTCGTATGTTCAGAATCCGGGATAAGGGCCGCTGGTGGTGGCCATACCACCCCAGCTCATCCTGGGTCATGCCAACTAATCATGACTTCCCCGGCTTTCCATCCCCCTTTCCCCAGATTGACCGGCGTAAAAAGGAACCTGGGGAGAGTGGTGGAGATGGTGTGACTGGAGTGGCCTCATGACTCGTCATTGTCCGATTCTCCTGCTATTTCCCGGTGTGGATCCACTTTTCGCGGTGTTGATGGTGTCGCGCCCGGGAAATGGCCGGGAAATCGATGCACGCTCGAGGCAGGCCTCTCGGAAAATCGCCAATTGAGCGAGAGGTTACGAATACCGGGAGATGCATTGCACCGAGTGCGGAGAAAGGGGTATCCTATAAGAGAGACGATCTAGTGATGGATGTCAGCTTCGAAGGCATCATCGGAGTATTTCACAACTTACCTCGATTTCAGCCAAGATCAGTCATTACGAAGCCTGTTTCACTCACTGAAGTGTCTTACCATTGTCAAATCACCCTCATAACACACTCACTATGACAAGTCTCTCAACCAAGCTCGCCGAGCTGGAGGCGGCTGGCAAGCCGATCCAGGTTGGCATAATAGGAGCAGGAAAGTTCGGCTCCATGTTCATCTCACAGTCACATCGCACCACTGGTATGCGGTTAGCTGGGATCGCAGATCTCTCCAAAGACCGGGCATTAGCTGCTCTGAAGCGAACGGGCTTCCCAGCGGAGAAGTACGATGACACCGTCACGCTGTCGGTATCTGACGGCATCAAGGCCGGCAAGACCGCCATCACCACAGATTCGGCAGAACTGATCGCGACCCCCGAAATCGACGTGATCCTCGAGGTGACCGGAAACCCGGCGGCGGGGATCCGCCACGCGCTCCTGTGCTGCGAGCACAAGAAGCACATCGTGATGATCAACGTCGAGGCGGACGTGTTGGCGGGGCCGCTGCTCGCGCGGAAAGCCAAGGAGGCGGGCATCATCTACTCGATGGCGTACGGGGACCAGCCGGCGCTGATCGCCGAGATGGTGGACTGGGCGCGGACGGCCGGATTGTGAGTCACACGTTCCCCCCCGCGACGAGCCCCCCAAGTGGTACTTAGAGGAGGAGGAACTGACAAGTCGACAGCGACGTGGTGTGCGCGGGCAAGGGCACCAAGCACCTGCCGCAGTACCACTACTCGAACCCGGACACGGTGTGGGACTACTACGGGTTCACGAAGGAGCAGCTGGCGTCGGGGGACTTCAACCCGCAGATGTTCAACTCGTTCCTGGACGGGACCAAGTCGGCGCTGGAGATGGCGGCGGTGGCCAACGGGTGCGACCTGCAGCCGCCGTCGGACGGGCTGAAGTTCCCGCCGTGCGGGGTGTGGGACCTGCCGCAGGTGCTGCGGCCGGCGGCGGACGGGGGGCAGCTGGAGCGCAAGGGCACGGTGGAGGTGGTGTCGTGCATGGAGGCGGACGGGCAGCGGTGGGTGTTCAACGACCTGCGGTGGGGGGTGTACGTGGTGATCGAGGCGCCGGGGCCCTACCAGCAGGAATGCTTCAAGCAGTACGGGCTCAAGACCGACGGCACGGGGCGCTACGCCGCCCAGTACAAGCCGTACCACCTGATCGGCCTGGAGCTGGGGGTGTCGATCGCGACCATCATGTGCCGCGGCGAGCCGACGGGGCAGACCAAGACCTGGGCCGGCGACGTCGTGGCCACGGCCAAGCGCGACCTGCGCGCAGGCGAGAAGCTCGACGGCGAGGGCGGCTTCATGGTCTACGGCAAGTTGATGCCCACCGCCGACTCCATGCGCATTGAGGGCCTGCCCATCGGCCTCGCCCACGGCATTGTGCTGAAAAAAGACGTCAAGAAGGATCAGGGCCTCAGCTGGGCCGACGTCGAGTACAGCGACAAGACCCAGGCCGTCGCCGTGCGCAAGGAGATGGAGGCATTGTTCAAGAAGGAGTTTGAGGCGGGGAAGACGAATGGCATCAATGGCCACTGAGCGTTGGATTATGCTGTAGATACCAAGTACTTAGTCAGTGATACACCTGCTCGAATTCCATGGGGGTTTGACGATGAGGTTCGCGTTCCGGGGGGTGTGAGTTTGGTGAAGGTGTGCAGTGTGCCGGCAAACGACCGCCTGAAATGTGGGCTGTTGGTGGGCTTCCATAGCGCTGGGGCTGTTGCCGGATCGGCGCCGTTGGGGCGCGGAGCGGTCCCGACTGGGTCGCACTCCTTCATCAATTTCCCTCTCTCCTCCGCGGCCGACGGTCCTCGATACATTCCAACTTCAACTTCAATCTACCTTCACTTTCCATCATTATTGAGTCTTTGTATACTTATTCAAAGATCGGAGCATTCACAGCGTCGCATCAATGGAACACTGCATACATCGTTACTGAGGGGAATAAGCGCTTGATTGGTTAGTATTGGGCGAGATCTGCACCCGGCGCATACTGGTATGCCCGGTGACAGAGCACGCAAGAAACTCAGTACGCTTACAAGAGGAGCCATGGCGTCCTCTTCCTCCTCCGCCACCGCCATGCCTCCCTCTCCAACATCTTCAGACTTCGAGACAGCCGCGCTGCTTCAGGATTTCAGCATGGGCAATCCCGAGGACGAATCGCCCAACAAGTCGGTGGCCGCCGAAGATGTCGCGAACATGGGCGAGACGGAGGCCGTCCGGCAGTACGGGGTGACGGAGTCGCGCAAGATCGGCGTGGTCGGCGCCATGTTCCTGATCATCAACAAGATGATCGGGACGGGCAGTGAGTTCCTGCCTCCCCTTCCTCCAGCTACCTACCTCCCGATCACACACACACACACACACACACACACATCACATCTGACCGCGCGCAGTCTTCTCCACACCGTCCAGCATCTTCACCGCCACGGGATCCGTGGGGCTCTCGCTGGTCCTGTGGATCGCGGGCGGCCTGCTGGCCCTCTGCGGCCTGAGCGTGTACCTGGAGTTCGGGCTGGCAATCCCGCGGTCCGGCGGCGAGAAGAACTACCTGGAGCGGGTGTACCGGCGGCCGCGGCACCTGGCGACGTGCGTGCTGGCGTCGCAGATGGTGCTGCTGGGCTTCACGGCGAGCAACGCGCTGGCCTTCGGGCGGTACGTGCTGCTCGCAGCGTCCGGCAGCGGCGCGGGCGGCGACGGCTGGGCGGCGCGCGGCCTCGGCGTGGGGTGCGTGACCTTCGCCGTGCTGGTGCACGCGGTGCTGCCGCGCTGGGGCCTGCGCCTGCTCAACGCCCTCGGCGTCTTCAAGGTCGCCGTGCTGCTGCTGATCGTGTTCGCCGGCTTCGCCGCCCTCGCCGGCCGCCGCCGCGTCCCCGACCCCGGCAACTTCCGCCACCCCTTCCGGTCCGAGGCCACCGACGAGTACGGCGGCCAGGGCGCCTACGGCTACGCCACCGCCCTGCTGTCGGTCATCTACAGCTACAAGGGCTGGGAGAACGCCAACTACGTCCTCGCGGAGCTGAAGAACCCGCGCAAGACCCTCTCGATCGCCGCCCCGCTTGCCGTCGTCGGTGTCATGACGCTTTATGTTCTGGCTAATGTCGCCTACTTCGCCGCTATCTCCAAGCACGACTTGGCGGCTTCTGAGGTGCTCGTCGCTGGCTTGTTCTTCCGCAATGTCTTCGGGGACAGTGCTGCGGCAAGAAGTCTGCCCGCCTTCGTGGCGCTGAGCAATCTGGGAAACGTGCTGGCAGTGAGTTTCTCGCAGTCCAGACTCAACCAGGAGTTCGGCAAAGAGGCCCTTCTACCATTCAGCAAGTTCTGGGCCTCAGCCCGACCGTTCAAAACGCCAGCTGCTGCGGTAAGTTCTGCGCGCCCTTCTTCCGTTTGGATTGTTGCTCACACTCGCTCTCTAGCTGTTCCTCCATTGGCTGGTCACCGTCATCGTCCTGCTGGCGCCACCCAAAGGCGCTGCTTACAACTTCATCGTCAATCTCTACACCTACCCCAGCTCCTGGGTCAACGGGGCTGTCGCTGCAGGGCTCATCTACCTGCACTGGAAGAAGTCGGAGAATTGGAGTTCGCCGTTCCGCACAGTCCTCCCCGTGATCGTCGTATACTTGCTGTCCAACATCTTTCTCGCGATCGTGCCTTTCGTCCCACCGAATGGCGATTGGAACGCAGCAGGCTACCCGTACTACGTCTTCCCCGTCGTGGGTGTTGGCGTATTACTGTTGGGCGTGCTCTACTGGGTGTGCTGGGCGAAGGTCTGGCCGGCAATCGGTGGCTACAAGATTGTAGCGAATCGTGTCATTGGAGATGATGGCACAGAGGTTATCCGGTATCAGAAAACCACCGTGCGCTCGTAATGAACACGCCTGTAATGCGAAACAGATATCCTTTGAGAGTATTGTAGCAATGCGCTCCTTTCGTTCGGTGCTATCACTCAGCATCTCAATGGACGAGATCGCCTCCCTGACACACAGATACATGTATCCGACAACACATGACGGTCAGAAACGGAGACAACATGGGATGACTCCGGTTTCCTACCAGTGGTAGCGTCCGGGTTTTCCGACAGTCTTTACCTCAAACCTTCACCCGAGAGAACGTTTTAGGCAAGTTGCCAGTGTCGAGACCTTCAGCTGACATGTACAACCTCTTCTCTTTTTATCCTCAACAACGTGCAAGGGAACATCACCCCTTCAGTCCCCTCGCGAAGAGCGACTGCGGGGCAAAGCCAATTGCCACATCACACCGCTTTTCGGAAATCAAAAATTTGAGTGAAGACCAGCTCCACACAGCCCATTGAGCAGGACCGGCAGCCAGTTCTTGTCGACAGCCGAAAAAGGAACGCGACAACAGGAATAAAAAGAAAGATGTGCCTTGAAGCCAGGCAAAACTTGAGGTTTGCGGTGAGTGCGGATCGAACGCACGACCTTCAGATTAGAGATTGAAGTGTGACTTCAGTCTGACGCTCTCCCAACTGAGCTATCCCCGCTGCTGGTTGATGATTGCGACGCTCCTATACGTCCTTATGTAACGGTCGGGAAGCGGCTAGTCTAGTGAGGGTTTGGCGACCGGAACCCTGTTGATCATCCACTCCGGTCGCGGAGTTGAACAAGCATTGAAAGAGGGAAGCGAAGAAGTAGACGAGAAACTGGATCTTTGCTGGATCTGTAAATACGTGCGATCGGAGCAAGATCTGCCTACAGGGGGTGACCATGATCCGGGTCAAAGGGTAGGCTGGAAGATGTGGACTACGGTGCAACAGCAGGCATTGTAACACATTCCTATACTCCGTGCATGGTGATTGACTTGCCGACTTACGACATACTCTCCAGGTTGGTATGACATTGTCAGCGAGACTGTGCAATTATTTAGATGGTATATCGGTGCTGTTCGGGGATTTAGAAGTGGGGTGAACCGCCGACAACGACCGAAAAACATCAACCAATGCACTCGTGACACGAACATGGAAAGAACGGAATCAATGGAAAAAAACAATTATGTGGGTTAATCTGTAAGGATTTCGAAGGAGAAAAGTGCCATGGTTAAGCAGACAAGAGCGATTAGAAGACATTCAACTGAGATTGAAGACCTTGGAAAGCCAGAGTTCCTAATTGTGGTTACTGCTTTACTGCACACACAAGCACGTCTAGTTCGTTTATAGGAATACTCATTCAGAAAGCAATTGCCGTTATGCATATCACAGGCCGGCAAAAGCTGTGGAGAATGCCGACGTCCACTGCAAGAGGGTAGCAACGGCTAATACTCCATAATCCCCCATAATCTGCCGAAAGGTGGTTACGCACGCCCCGAGCAATTGGGCCAGCTCATAACTTTACCCCGTACATTGCTGCTGGCGAGTAGCTTGACAGGCAAACAGGTAAGGCATGGAGACGGGAGACCCTTGCTGCGGTCCGAGGTTACCATGCGGGTCGTGCTTTGTTAGGTAGACAGATCCCTTCTCCCAAGTTCCAACTCTCCCCATGTTGTTGTTCCTGACTCGGAAACCCTCGACGACTCAAGCGTAACGAACCGAAGAACTAAGACCGAAGAGCTGTACTGCTAGTATCGATTCAGCAAGGTTCCAGCCGGACGAACCAATTCATCCCGAACGAGACCGAGAGGGGTAACGTAACCCGACCCAGACGATCGCAAAACACCACACAGGGCGTCGATTCCGCCGGCCGGGAGATCATTTGCGTCCGGGTGGTGGGGTTGTCTCGTCATCCACGTTTCTCGCGTGAGACAAGCAACTGCGAAACCACGTGGGAAACGAACGGTCTTGAAGCTTCAAGATGGCGTCGATTGGTGAGTTCCAGAGCGCAATTTCCTTTGGAAGTCAATGGACGCGACACACGGCGACCGCGGCTGTGCGACGTGTCATGAGCTGTGCCTCAACAGCATTCAGCTCCCAACTCTACCCCTCCCTGGGTAGCAGCAGAAGAGACACTTGCTAACCGGCCATCGATGGGAGCAGCAGCGGGAGTGGCGGCCACGGCCGCGGGCCTCACATACCTGAACGGCAAGTACCACTTACGGCAGGACTGGCACACGATCCGATCCAAAGCGAAGGGTAACAAGCTGCTAGCCAAAGCGAGTACGTGTCCCTGACCCCTCCCGAACCACCCGCACCTTTTGACTCACCGGGGCGCGCACGCGCGCGCACACACGCAGTCGAGGAGAAGCGGATCTCGCCGTACTACTTCTTCGAGCGGCGGGCGCAGGCGCAGCCGCAGAAGGAGTGCATCTGGTCGCGGGGCGGCAGCTACACGTGGGCGGAGGCGTACTCCCGGGCGCACCAGTGGGCGCAGTACTTCCTGGCGGCCGGGGTGCGGCCGGGCGAGCTGGTGGCCTTCTTCATGGCCAACAGCCCGGACTTCGTGCTGGCCTGGATGGGCCTGTGGGCGGTCGGCGCCGCCCCCGCCCTCATCAACCACAACCTGACCTCCCAGGCCCTGCTGCACTGCCTGGGCATCGCCGACGCCCGCCTGGTCGTCGCCGACGGCCCGCCCGCCCTGCTCGAGCGCCTCGACGCCGTCGCCCCCGACCTCGCCGCCCAGGGCATCCGCGTGCTGACGCTGGCGGGCGACGCGCGCGCCGCCCTCGACGCCACGCGCGGCGAGCGGCCCCGCGACGAGCTGCGCGCCGGGGTGACGCCCGCCTCGCCCTTCGGGCTGTTCTACACGTCGGGGACGACGGGCCTGCCGAAGGCGGTGGTGGTGCCGGCCACGGCCGGGTTCCTGCACGGCGTCAGCCGGGAGTGCGGGTTCGCGTACGTGGACGGCGACGACGAGCGGTACTACGACTGCATGCCGCTGTACCACGGGACGGGCGGCATCAGCGGCATGACGCAGCTGCTGACGGGCCAGACCCTGTGCCTGGCGCCCAAGTTCAGCGTGACCAACTTCTGGGCCGACGTGCGCGACAGCCGCGCCACCTGGTTCGTCTACGTCGGCGAGACGCTGCGCTACCTGCTGGCGGCGCCGCCGGGGCCGCGCGACCGCGACCACCGCGTGCGCGGCATCTACGGCAACGGCCTGCGGCCCGACGTCTGGAAGCCGTTCCGCGACCGCTTCGGCATCGAGGTGATCCACGAGTTCTTCAACTCGACCGAGGGCATCCTGCCGCTGGACAACCCGGCGCGCGGCGACTTCCGCGCCCACTCGGTCGGCCACCACGGCCTGCTGCAGCGCTGGCGCCACGCCGACGTCCTGGTCCCCGTCGCCGTCGACGTCGACACCGGCGACCTGGCCCGCGACCCCCGGACCGGCTTCGCCGTGCGCGTGCCGTACGACACCGGCGGCGAGATCCTCGTCCGCCAGCCCCCCACCATCACCCCGCCCTTCCCCGGCTACTACAAGAACCCCGAGGCCACCGACAAGAAGTACGTGCGCGACGTGTTCGCCAAGGGCGACTGCTGGTACCGCACGGGCGACGCGCTGCGGCGCGACGGCGACGGCCGCTGGTTCTTCCTCGACCGCCTCGGCGACACCTTCCGCTGGAAGGGCGAGAACGTCAGCACCGCCGAGGTGTCCGAGGTGCTGGGCCGCTACCCGGGCGTCAGCGAGGCCACCGTGTACGGCGTCTCGCTGCCCGGCCACGACGGCAAGGCCGGCATGGCCGCCATTTATATCGATCCGGCGGTGGCGAAGGAGGGCGAGTTCGACTATACGGGTTTCCTGAAGTATGTATACCCACTGGCGCCCCCCCCCCCCCCCCTCTCTACCCCCTGTTCCCTCGCGTATATACCCTGGTTCTTCTCAACCTATCAATCCAAGTTGTCTATCCAATCTCTTATCTTTCCTGTGCTGATTCACTCATCCCAGACACGCGCGCGCCCACCTCCCCCGCTACGCTGTCCCCCTCTTCGTACGCGAGCTGCGCATCCGCTCCGCCACCCACAACAACAAGCAGGATAAGGTGCCGCTGAAGCGGGCCGGCATCGACCCGGCCCAAGTCGCCCCAGACCCCTTGCTGTGGGTTGCCGGCCTCGGAAAGGGGGATGTCTACGAGCCCTTCGGCGCCGCCGAGTGGGATGCCTTGAATGCTGGGAAGGCCAAACTGTGATCTTTCTAGGATCTTGTGTCGGCTGCGTGTGTGCGAGGGTGCCAGCGATGTGTTGCAAGATATGCTGGGGCATATTGTTACAGAGTGGCTGGAGCGAGCTTGTGATGGACCTTCTGCAGTGAGGAATAGATACGGAACCTTGCCACGTGGGCCGTCATACAATTCAACTGAACTTCACCAAGGCTTTGTGGGCGAGTTGCACGACCACCGCAGCTCTCTGTTGTGCATGAGCAAGGTTTGCCTGGTACCTATAGCTTAGCTCCTTCCTGAAATCAGCCGTCGTGCTCGGAAGCTCGTTATGGCAGATCCTCTTACCTACCGACCTAGCTAGAGGTAGGCCTTTGCTTGCGCTACCGTACCATCCCGTATAAGAAATCTCCGCCGAATAACACCAGTTGCTTGCTGGACTTAACAGATCGTACACACCCGGTAAACTCCGGGATTGGAGGTCCAGGTTCATATACGCCCCTTCACCTGACATTATTGCTCTTGCCCAAATACCCGCTGTACAAGTTTTCATGCTGCTCGAACTTCCATGGTGGATAAAGCTAGCAGCGAGCTGCCAACAGGACCTCTGTGCTGTTTTCCCAGAGAATTCTTCGCTTCTTCAACGCGGCGCGGATCTTCGAGGCCACTGTTCTGATGTATAACCGAAGGGTCTGCAGTTGTTGAGCAATCCACATCAGGGCCGTGTAGCTGAGAAGTGACATACTTACTGGGAACCTCCGGTTCCTCCTCTTCCAAATTACTCACGAGGGGTACTGAATTGATCGTCTTCCAGGCACTCGGCGATGGTTGCTCGTTGACCTTGGTAGGCTTGCGCTTGCTGATCGAACTGGCGCGAGAGTTCTTGGTGGTGTGTGATGTTCTCTTTGTACCAGTCAGGCAGTGCTCTTGTAAGCGCTGTCAAGGTGAGACTTACCTCGCTCTCAGCATCGGACGCATTCCAAGGGTCTTTATTAGCTACCATTTCAGCATAGTCCGGCCGAGGTACAGTACGAAGTCTTCGCCGCGGCGTTTCATCTTCCAACTCCTCTTCCGATTCACCTTTCGCGGAGTGAGTGAATTGCCGGTCATCTTCCTGACTTTTCACAATGGAATCTTGGGTATCGGCATGGCTTTTTCTACGTCGTGTCTTACCCGGCTCGACTGGACTAAAATTAGCCTTCACACAGAGCATTGAGGTTTAAGGGGGATACCGAGGTGGAGAAGACATACACGTGTGCGGTACTGAGCCAAGGTGCTCCCGAATCCAATACTTACTTGCCAATTCGCAACCCTCAACTGCACCAATAGCATTAGCAAGGAATCTGGGAAGAGGACGTAGGCTGGCAACTCACTCTGGCACGCGAACCGGTCAAAGATCAGCTCGTTAGTCAGTTCCGTGTTGTCTGGCCCGGCGTCTCCATGTTTTTGGAAGTGTTTTATCGCGCGGTTATAGACGAGTGGGGGGTCGGTGAAGAAGCCACCACATTCAGGGCGGTCACACCGGATCACGAAGAATCCTCTTCGGGCGGAGTGGCGAAAGATACATTCACCTGTCTCCAGATTGGGGAAGGCAACCTTCCGGGAAATATCTGGCAGTTGTTTCCCCTTCTTGATCTAATATGGGTTAGTTGACTAGTACTGTAAGTTTTGCTGCTTGGGGTGGCCACGGGCTCACTCTTTCTCCCTCTCTCTTTGGACGTTTGGCTGGGCTGGATCGTGCACTAGGCCGAGACTGAGCACGAGGACGTTTCGGGGTCGCACGAGCCATGGAGCTCTCTGCCATCACCTGGGCTTGCACTTGGCCGTCGATGCTGCCCATCGGTTTGGGGGAAGCGACTGACACTCCTGGCGACACAAGCGACATTTCAGGTGATCCGAGAGGCTTCCCAGGCGAACCGACGGATTCGCGGGGGTTGGGGGCTGACTCAATTGCAGGAGGGGCCGAGCCCTGGCCAGGAGGTGCAGGCTGGAGGGAAAAGGCATTGGACCCGAGCACGGTGTTGAAGTAGCTGTTGTTGTCGCGCACAGGAGTCATGAGGGGCGTAGGAGGTCGTATAGCCAAGGTGGACGCGCTGGGGATGACACCTAGATACTTCGGAGCCATTGCCGCCAGCGGAGAGGTAATAGCATCAACAGTGGCATCGTCGGCTTGCAGCATTTGCAATTTCTCGCGCAGTCCCCGAATGAGCCTCTCTTTGTGGTGCTCGAATGCATCGCGTTCCTTGTCGACCTCTCTGTACAGGGCGCGTAGTTTGGGAACATGATCGCGGCCGAGGTGGTCATCGCATTCACGCGAGAGCTGCAGCAGTTCCTGCTTGACGAAGGACTCGGCGAAGCCGAAAAGAGCACTGTTGAGCTTCCCATCGGCGCTGCCCTGCTGAGCAGGCGGTTCGTCGGCGGCCATGGGTGTCGCTACGGGATTAGGGTTGCCGATCACCTCCGCGCCGGGGAACTAGACTACCTTAGCAGCGCAATCGGGAAAGCGAAGCAATTACGCCAGATCAGACACCAGCCGCTCTGATCTGTATTGGCTCGGGTGAGGCGATGTCTGCACCGACGCAGAGATGCAGAGATTGAATAGAACGATATCCGAAAGATCGTAGATCAGGTAGGAGGGACTTGAAAGACAGAACAACAGTCGGTAGGTGACTGGAGGTCAAGATACCCGACGCAGGCGGTGGGCCCGGCTTCGGTGAAATGGTCACCGCTACGGCCCGGGGAACCACGAAAAGATAGAGCGGCGGTCCAAGCTCGGGCCATGCACGCGGGTGAAAGACGAGATACCTAGATAGGCGCAATTGGAGGGCATAGGCGGGAACGCGTGATACGGGAAAGTGCAAGTTCAGATCGAGGTGCTGAAGAAGAAGCGGGAGGGCGCTGGGAGTGAAAACGCAAACTGCTGCGGTGGGGGTTGGCGATTGGAGGAGAGCGAATGGGGGGGTTGGTTGTGCTGGCGGTGGTGCCAGCGCTGGTTGCGAGTGGTCAAGGTGGTGCCGCGCTGCGGTGCTGCTGCTGGAAGATGGAGAGATGGAGAGTGCAGCGCTTTTCGTTGGGGTTCGAAAATATGGCACTTTGCAGAAGCGAAAAGAAACCCGGCCGCGTCCAGGATGGAAGCCAGGATTGGAGGAGAGCGCAAAAAGCTGATGACGGCTGAGATGCGTGCTACCTGCAGTTGCTAGGTACTTCCTGATACGGTGCGTAAGGTACTTACCCTACCCCAACGAGGCTGTGATATCGGAACATAGCAGCAGCAGGCGCTCCAACGCGCGCTCGCTGCCCCTGCTTGTCGTGCCTTTCCTAAGATTGTCGAGACGAAGCAATGGAAAGCTGGTAGGCATGCTCAAGCCCAGCCGGAAGGTGCCTGTTGGTGCCCCATGATCTGCCCCGATGGAGGCTGGTCGAGCTTTCCCATCTTGTCAATCTCGACGCGCTCGTACATCAATCAGGGCAATCACAAGATGACCGTACAGTATCTCGCAAAGAAGCGACGCATGCTGGTTGACGCGCTGGCCATCTGTGCTGTCCCACCCCACCGGCTGCCATGAACAAATGGCCACCTGACAGGTCGACGCGACTGACAACTCATATGCCCGCGCTTCTTCGGCTACGGACTCCGGGCCACTCGCATGCACCTCATGCACCTCCTGCCCAGCTTCCTCTTTAGGCAAATCATTTCATTTCTCCATTGGGCAGTCTTCACTTACTTACGTCCGAGCTTTTCCGAGCCTGCATGCCGACGTGACTGTGGCTGTTGCTCGCCTCCAGGGCTTCCTACAAATTGGCCCTCACCTCCTCTCCGCCAGCAGATCAAGGTAGGTTCGGGATAGTCTTGCGTCCTAGGAACCGACGTATCTACTCGCCCGTCCTTTGCCATAACTACATGATCGTTTATGCCGTTATATACAAGGACAATGAGAATCCTTGCGGAACTCGGCAAAACACATTCGTTGATCGGGAGCATGGTGTCCAACCACGCCGGTTGACCCCATCAGTCAATTGCAGCAACATACTACACCAGATGGAAGGTGCTTGGGTATCGCAGCCTCGCTCACATTCGGAACAGAGACCATTTGCGGAAACCCCATCTTGTTACACGGCATGCTGGACGCTCAGCTGGACCCTTAGCTGAACACCAGGGCCGATAGTGAGTCGCACGATGCTGGGATCCAAATAGCCATCTTGGTCCTTCGGAGCGACGAGAAAGTATTCGCCCTTGAAATGGCGCTTACACTGCTGAAGCCTTCCGCGAAAGACTTCCCGCCCCCGTCGTCCTTCGTTTCGGAATGATGAATCAGGCATGATAGCAAAAGGTAGGACTTGATTGCAGCCTGAACGTGCTTGTGTACTTAGTTGCCTTCAAGCCTCGGCACGCATCCAACTATTCTTCCTCTTCTTGTCGGTTTTCTCTTCTACGTGTTCTGTTCACTGGAAAGCCAGCTGCTACTGATTCGGCAGTCTCGCGTTACGCATTATGGCTGTTGCCAGTCCCTATATGTGATAAAACCATCTTCAAGCCTGCCAACCACCATGCTTCGTCATCGTGATGCCTTCAAACGCATTGCGACCATCGAGGCCGACGACGCCGATTGCGAGTATTATTTGCAACCATGCGATGGACGACTTACGCTTTTACATGTACAGGGCGCTGGCAGCTTCTGTGGTTACACTGGTCCTGGCCATTGCAGGACTGGCCAGCCTGTTAGGCAAATCTCTTTCATCCTCAACCTTGTCCATTGGACCTACTCGTCGATCTTGAAAGAGGGTACCGAGGACCGCGACTACTCTTCCGGAGCAATGTCCCGACCTGCCATCAAGTGGATCCCTTCATGTTTGTTACTGGTCCCGATGGTACGCGTCGAGCTTTTCGAGACAATGATTGGTATTAACGACTCGTGAAGCTACTGATCCCGCAAAATCTTGAAGACGAAACCGGGAATGGGGGCTTTTACGACCCTGTGCGCTACATGGATTGGTAATATTCGAAGGTCGCCCGGAATGTGAAAGAGGGTCCTGATGCTGCAGAGTTTGACAGCTATGACTTGGAGGAATGCAAGCCTTTGATGCAGGATGTTATTGAGATGAAAGCCCTCACTCAACAGGTCCCAACTCTCCGCCATGAAGCCGAGCTCGACGACGAGTTTGATGACCTCCCTTCGCGATAATTCCGCCCTCGATACTTGTGCTTCCTTCTTGACGGACCAGAAGGTCCAGGCACGCGTTGCGAGACACGAGTGGTGAATGAATGGATGACATAACACGGCCAATCTGGTTCCGTCATTTTCATCTTCTTAAGCTACACTCGCAAGCAGTCCGTCGTTGCGACCGAACAGGAATTTTGCAGCTGGACTGTGTCGAGCCCCACCGACTACATACAACTTGCAAAAGATGATCGTGAGAATTTGAAACGCTACGGCATTGAGGCAGCACATACCGCCGGCGTCCAGGCGTTTTGACTCGACCTTGAATGCATTCGCGAGGCTGATAATCAAGCCAAAGCCGAGACCGAGAGCAAGGATGTGTACAACATTTGCGACATCGTCCGCATTGCGCACACGCTCGTCTTGCTCGTCGGCCCCCCGGTCGAAAGCAAGTTACCGGGCGGTGTACCACAGGCTTACAGCACAACCACGGCACAACAGTGGCTACAGGTATGGGGCTCCCGACTATGGACCCTGCCCGAGATATTGCTGTGTTCCGCGGAGCACCGCATCAGACTATATGCCATCGGCAATGGTATGCAGCCTGAGGAGCTACCTAGGTAGCTAAGTGCAACTTGTTTGGTCGGACGCAAAGGCAATACGCCAACTTATCGACCATCATGACTTCTCTGTCCACCTCACACAACTTGAGCTTGTCAGCATCGCTCTCGAATGTCTGGCCAGGCGCACAATCCCCCAGTTCGCCAAAGCTGACTTTATCTATGCACTGATGGGCCTCTTGCGTCGAAGACCTCCTATCAATAAAGCCGGTACCAGCTTCGAGGCTTTAGCGAAGTTGTCTCTCGCCAACGACAGCGATATGTTACTCGAACACCTGATTTGCATGCAGCCTTTGGAGTTCGATGCCGCCTGGCACCAAATTGTTGACGCGTGGGGCGCTCGTCTTTGGGATATAGAGCCTCGATGCCAGGTAGCCGGCATTGACGAAAACCAAACAGTCATGCTGGATGGTGCGTTCGGAGCTTCAATCCAGTGGGTTAGGGCAGACCCAGTCGCGTTTTTCAAGCGGCCTACATTGAGTCGAACCTTCGAAAAGATTTTGCTGCGAGTCTCGCCTGTCTATTTCCTCATTGGGTTGGCCCTTACCGTCCTAGGCGTTGTCCTCAAGCCTCCCAGTGACGGTCACGATTCGAAGAAGGCTCCGAAGGTTAACCTCGCTTCTTTCATTCCTGGTCTCATTCTCTTAGTCCCAGCTGCAGTCATCGTTTTCAGTGCCCCAGCCATGCTGCTCGATATGTACGGGGGCAAATTATGGAATACCCAGGCACTTTTTGTGGGCTTTGAGGGAGAAATTGATATCGGAGTCACTGAACAGCTTCTCTTTGGGTTCAATAATGGGGCGTCGCAGGCAGTACTCTCTCACGACATGGCCCCTCACCAGATGGAGAGCGAGTAGGACTTCCATCCCGAGAATCCAAGGCCAATCAAAATGCCAGCCCAGCGGAGCCATCCAGAAACGAACCTGGCTCGCTTTTCACCATCGTGAATACATATTGCATGACCGCAACCGCTATCAGCGTAAGGAGACCACCAACCGTTGTGTTGGTATGTGGCCAGGAGGGTGGCATGCACAGGGCAGTCCTTTGCTCTTACGACTGGCGAAGGGATAGCTTTGCTCGGGAGACCGTTATTCGTGTCAAGACCAAGGATCTTGATAGGATGTCTCGTGTAGACCAGTTTCGTTTCGCTCTTCGACGGATTCAGGATGATGGCAAGTCAGGAACAACTACAGCGCGAGCGCGAGCATTGCCCCGTGCGCTAACTACACTGGATCAAGAAGCCTCTGGCCGTCCTGACGAATCGAACTGATACTTCCTAGCACGGAAAAAAGTAAGGTCCAAATAACAAAACTCTTCCTTTATGTCATTGAAGGGGGCATGTTGTCGGGTCTCTTCACTTTCTTTACCTCGTGCATGATATTTCGATTTCTTGGTATATTCACCTTTAGCACATACTCGAAACTCGCACGGATGGCAAGAAGGACGTTCCCCTGGAGAAAGACTTTTCAATCGGGGCAGGCTTCTGTGCTTCAGATTCATCTGGGTTTTTTCTGTCGAATTTGATACGGGATAAGGAGTTGCTATATACTACTGGTTTCCATTTGATCGTCAAGGCATGTAATTTGCACTGCTTTAAATGCTAGGTTTTGTGTCCACGGTTCCACGTCGGTACACCGAACGGGCAAAATGATCATTGTGTCTCTTTGCTCCATTTTTCATTCCTCCTCTTATAGCCACTGTCTTCTGCTGTTGGTTGTTCTACTCAGCTGTATGATATTTCCAAAGACTTGCCCATGCAATCGCTACCGTAACGAAGCCCATATTCTAGCCATGGTCCCAGTCCAGAGTCACTCTCTGGCATTTCTTCCTGCGGGCGTGAACCATTACCATCCCTCGTCTCGTGCAGGGCCTTCACTTGCGGCAGTAGGCGATTTCCACTTTCCCGACCATCTTCGCCGGCAGCACGGGGTGCCAGGACGTCAAGTCAGCAACCATCAACTCGTGCGTCCTCCCGATCTCCTCCTCAGTCATCCGAGGCAGTACCCTCGCCGACTGCGGGGACTTGGTCAGAAGGAACCGGCAGATGGCACCGTAGTCGCCGAAGGCCAAGTGGCTTTCAACCTCGACGACCTCGACATCTCGGAACCCCGCGCCCCGCAGCTGCCGCGCGACCTCCCCGGCGGACCAGCAGCCGTGGGTCGGGCTGTCAACCGCCAGGTCCGGCCGCACCTTCGCCGGGTACGTGGCGAGCCGCGCCCACTCGGCCTCGCGCAGGGCGGACACGGCGACCACGCCGCCGGGCGCCACGACGCGGCGCATGGCCGCGACAGCGCGGCCGGGGTCGGGGACCGCGGCCAGGACGAGGTTCGCCAGCAGGTGGCTGACCGCCCCGTCCGCCAGCGCCGCGCAGTCCCGCGCGTCCAGGTCGACCGCGTCCGCCGCCGCGCGCCGCCAGAACACGCCGCCCCGCGCGATCGCCGCCGCCCGCGTCTGCGCGTACTGCGCCCGCATCCCCGGCGCGGTGTCGGCGCCGAGGACCCGCGCCGACGCGGGCAGCGCGCCGTGGTGCGCGCTCAGCACTGCTTGGGTTACCTGCCCGGCACCGCACCCTAGGTCTAGGATTGTGGTGGCTTGGGAGAAGGGCAGGAGTGCGTCTGCGTGCACGGCCATGTGCTGCGCGGATGCGACACTCGGGCCGGAGGTGAGCATCTTCGCGGAAGTGGGCGCGAGAGCGTCCCATTCTTCTGGCGTGATGGCTGCGATGGGTTAGTGAGGCCTGATTCAGCTTGCCATTGGGGTTACGGGCGGCTCGGCGGCGATGGAGAGGGACTTACGGGATTCTGGGGAAGCCATGGTGCGGGGGCGCTTCGTGCCGGATTCCCAGGTCGGCTGGTCGGATTGTGTGGTCGGGGGGAATGTAGAACTCGCAAGGGATTGCAAGCTTCAAAGCACGTTCTGCTTGTTGAACGGGGAAAGTGCAAACTCAAGAACATGACGGTTGCCTTAGGTAAACATCAGCACCTCATCCCATGCATTAAGGGTATCGGTGATCCTCCAGATCTACCTGCGTCTTTGGGCCCCTATGACGGATTGGGCTCAGCTTACGGCATCTGATCACCACATAGGTATGATAGGAGGACAGGTCTGATAGGCTTTCATTTGGGTGTCCATCAAGCTGCTTTTCGCGATGTGATACAGTACCGGTAGTTGCTGTCTTTGCCCGGCTGTTCCTATTTAGTTTCATATAATGCCCCTGTAATTGCTAATGTAAAGTCAACGTCTCTCTGGGGTAAATGACCCATCTCACAGCCGTGTGCATGTGCCCCTAAGGTAACTAATGCCAGCCGGGTTGTACGCACTGCCTGGGTTACCTAGGTACTTAAGTACCTTAGAGGGACAATTCGAATGATCCAGCATTTGGCGGGCGGTTGCCGTTGAAGCGATGCATTCAGTGCCCAGTTGCATGTTCCATGGTGCCCCACACCCTGTTAGGTAGGTACCTAACTTACCTTACCTACTCAAACTCCCTTCGCGCCTGCGCTTTCAGCCAAGGGTGCACACAACTCCTTTTACACCATCGGCCAAAGGATTTCGCAGTCCCAAAATCCATCTACCTGGCACACCGTATCGTGACCAACACCAGTTGCAATGGCCACCGACGCATCGTAAGTGCATCTGCTTCTATCTGACTGTGCTGGTACACACTACTAACACTGCCTTCTTTCAGAGCCGAGGTGACTGCTCAGCAGATACGAGACCTAATCCTCCACTACGGTGGATTCGGTTTCAACGCTGACGAGACTCTTTGTGACGATGAATCTTACGTCTGGACTTTCTTGTCGACCGTCTCTTCGGACAACTCGACAACCTGCGACGGCGAAACTGTGGCCGAGAACGCCGCAGTCGCCCTCAACGTAGTTCGCAGTGTGGTCCAAGAGACTATCGACCCCATGAATCCTGCTATGTTGGCAGAGGGTTGGAGCACCATGGACTACGGCGTTGAAAGCTCGATATTTCAAGAGGCCTCTCAGAGACTGGCCGCAACTGTCCCTTATTGGCGGCACTCCTCTCACCATGCCAATGATCTGTATCGATTCTTCACCCGCATTCTCGATGCACGAAGATTCCATTGCGCCCAGATGCGCGCGCAAGGTTCGAAGCCGAAGGACAACTTCCTCGCATGCAACTTCGACCGCCTTTACACTGCTCTGTACAAGCCTGCGAATCTTGACGAAGCCATCCATTCCATCAAGGCAAACGATATTGTCATCGAGTTGATCGAGCGCAAGCACCGCAAGGAAATCAGAGAGAAAGTTGAGGACGTGCGTCAGCTCCATGGGGTGATCCAAAGCAAGGACGAGAAACACTCGAAGCTGGTGCAGAAAGCCCACGGAGCACTCAGGGAGGCGAGGGAAAGGCACCATCGGAAACTCGAGGAGAAGGAAGAGCAGCACGACACCGATATGCGCAAGCTCCGCGAAGAGATTATGGAGAAGGAAGAGCAGCACGCCACCGATATGCTCAAGCTCCAAGAAGAGATCATGGAGAAGGAAGAGCAGCACGCCACCGATATGCTCAAGCTCCAAGAAGAGATCATGGAGAAGGAAGAGGAGCACGCCAACGATATGCTCAAGCTCCAAGAAGAGATCATGGAGAAGGAAGAGCAGCACGCCACCGATATGCTCAAGCTCCAAGAAGAGATCATGGAGAAGGAAGAGGAGCACGCCAACGATATGCTCAAGCTCCAAGAAGAGATCATGGAGAAGGAAGAGCAGCACGCCAACGGTATGCTCCAGCTCCGCGAAGAGATCATGGAGAGCGAAGAGCAGTATGACAAGCTCAAGCTTGAGTTTTGGGATCTAGTCCAGCTGCAGGAACTAAACGCCACGAATGAAAGCAATCTCCGTGAAGAACTCATGGACAAAGAAGAGCGATACGCCAAGATCAAGCTTGAGCTTTCTGATGAGGTCAAGGACAAGAAAGAGGTGAAGCGTATGCTCCGTGAGAAAATCAAGGAGAAGCAAGAGATGGAGGACAAGCTCCATGAGGAACTCGCGGAGAAAGAAGAGCAGCAAGCCAAAGAAAATGCTCGACAGAACCAGGAGCTCACCTATGCCATGCAGCAAAAGGCAGAGCTCGAATCAGAGCTCAAGCGACTTCGAGCCCGCGAGGTCCTCATTGACGAACGCCTCGAGCTGTTCACCGAGAGGTACCTTTGCCTAGATGATCGACAGAGCCTTCTCGACAAGCAACAGGCTACTCTGAGCGAACGACAGTCTGCCATCGACAACCAGGAGGCTGCTTGGAAGGAACAGCTCTACGCCCTCGACAAGCAGCAGGTAGACCTTAACAAGCAAGCGTGGCACCTCGACAAGCAGCAAGCGACCCTTGACAAACGAGAATCTGCCGTCGATAACCACCAGGCTACATTGAAAGGAGTAATCTCTGCCCTATACCAGCAACAGATAGAGATCGGCAAGCAAGTTTCGGACCTTGGCAAGCAGCAGGCATCCCTGGACGAACGAGAGTCTGCCGTCCAGAAGCAGGAGGCCACCCTGAAGACCCAGGTAGTTGCGCTTGACAAGCAGGAGATAGACCTCAACGAGAAAGAGGTTTATCTCGGCCAACAGGAGGCCGCGCTGATCGACCGAATGAATGCTATCGAGGAGTACGAGGCTACACTGAAGGACAAGTTCTCCACCTTTGACATGCAGCTGGCGATCCCTAACGAGAAGGAGTCTCACATCAGCCAGCAGGAGGACGTACTGGTTGACCGAATGAACGCCCTCGACAAGCAGGGACTTGCACACGACGAGCAACAGCCAGCTCTCGACCAGCAGGACAACCTCAGCGAGCTTGAGAACGGCTCAGACCAGCAGGAGGAGGACAATTGGGCCGTTGTTTAGTGGTTTCTTCCCTTCAATCCGACGAGTCTATGGTGTCGCCTGGGATTGTAGGGCCACGGAGACGCCATCACGGTGGATTCGTGGAACGAGTTGATGAATCTGGGATCTGGAGCTGCCGCATGTCGTTTGCACTGGACTAGGTAGCCTCCCTACGGGAGATCCCGAATAACTCATTACTTGCGTGACCATAATTTGGCTTCTTGACATGTGATCCTGATTCACAGCGTAGATCTGGTGCGGAAAGTGCGTCTCGAGACTCGCCCTACCTACCCGTCACGGTCGAGATATTCACCTCGTAAATAACTATCCTGCTACGTCCATCAAGCCATAGGATAACCCAGTACCAGTTTCAACATGCCATGTGATGCTCATATTGGAAGAAATCATTGATGATAACTTCTGCCCATAACCAGTCTGCGCTTTGATCAATGGTAGAGGGGGCATCGACTTTTCGATGTCTACCGTACTAGACTTCCTTAATGGACAATCTTCTTGGACCTAGATCGCCCTCTTGAGTAGTACCTCTTGAGTAGTCGGCAAGAACGGGACACTTGTATTCGAGGTGATCATACAATGTGCTTGTGGTGTGGGTGAGCCGCGGGCAGGACGGAGACTCTTGATAATTGGGTGTAAAGTTCCGCTGCTGGAACAACGTATCCTTTCACAGGTTCAACCACCTTATCATTATGTGCCCGGATACACCCTAGGTGTGCTATGGGCTGATACTTGCAAAATTAATTGTACCAATATCGATGCCAGCGATCATCGCAACAATTCTTGTGATGGCAGCCGCCACCGGCCACCACGGGCGCCACATGGGGCCCTACACCCCAAAGCCTCCGCCTGGCACCCTTAGCAATCGACCATGCTTCTCCCAACCTTTACGTTCAGTCCTTGCAGTGAAGGACGTGATAATTCTCCCGGCGGGGTCGCCAGATTTTATGCCACTGATTACACCAGTGACTAGTTCACACAAGTGCTTTCCATACCAGGATATCCATTTCGTCAAAGATCGCCCCGCTACAAGTTCTTTCACAGTCCGCCTGGCGCCTACCAAGTACTTGCAACCCTTCCTGGCGGTTAGATCCATTCTAAAGCGCCTCTCACGACGTCTTTCTCCCCCGCGTCTCTCCATCTCTCTAATTATTTTCGCAGACCCGCACCTGCCAATCGGCAACAAGGTATAAGTCTTCCGACGTATCACAGGACATTGGTTTTCGCAAAGCCATGCCGGATAAGTGTTCAACGTGCTCTCTGTACGTGTAGCCTGCCCATCATTCTTTAATCAAAATCCGTAACTAACGTTGCCTCGAGCGTCCATAAGTGCGACCACCGCTGGGCCCGGGACACTCTGGCGGAGGAGCCAGGATTCAAATTCGATGCTGGCAACCACCTTCCACCTCACGAGGACCCCATCTGGATATGGCTTCAAATTAACGAACGTGACTGTGACTGGAGTTTCAAGAAGGATACTTTTGTTACTTCATGGAAAACCGGATATCTCCTCCGCACGTGTGAGGCCGCGATCAAAAGCTCATCTTGCGACGATCTGGGAGACGAAGCGATGCTTAAAAAAGTTGTTGAACAACTCTCCCAGCATGAAATTGTGTGGTACTGGGATTGCAAGACGCTCGAACGTTTCTTCACCGGCATGCTAGCCGCTCGAGCTGCTTACCTCCAAGATGCGAATGATCAAGACAGAATCCCATGCACAAAGCGTCACGCATACTTTGTGGACAATATGGAAAGAGCCCTTAGTCAGGTTAAGGAGTCGAAGAAAGCCGCCGCATCCGTTGAGAACGCCGACGACTCGCGACCGCAGCTCAAGCGCAAGCATTCCGATGGAGACAAGAACGTCGAGAAGGAGGGCATCGAGGGCGGAACCCAGAACCAACGCAAGGACGATGCCCAGCCCAACAAGAAGCCCAAGGCACAAGACAGCGCCCTGGTCCAAGAGCGAAACACCCTTGCCCAAGAACGCCTGTCTCTCCAGCAGTCCCAGATCCGCGCCCAGCGGTCCACCATCCAGACGCTGGAAGCCCGCCTTCAAGACCAGGAGCCGACCATCCAACAACTGCAATCGCGGATCGACGAGCAGAAGGCAGCCATGGATGAGCAGAAGACCCGCATGGACGAGCAGGAGGCTCTGCTCGACGAGCAGGAGACCCGCCTGGATGAGCAGAACGACGAGCAGAAGACAGCTATGGATAAGTTAAAGACCCTCCTGAATGAGCAGGAGGATCTGCTCAACGAGCAGGAGACCCACCTGGATAAGCTGAGGACCTGCATTGACGAGCAGAAGACGGCCATGGACGAACAGAAGACCCGTATAGAAGAGCAGGAGGCTCTGATAGAGGAGCAGCGCGCCCTCATCCAAGAGCAGCGCTCGGTGATCGAGAACAAGGGATACATCCTCCGGGAGTAATGCAGCGGCTGGGATAGTCGGCATCCACATGCGTATTCTGCTGCACGGTCATGCCATAGCATAGTCCAGTGCAAGAACGATGAATTTATGAATTGAGCACAAT
The DNA here is from genome assembly GCA_022376655.1 of Xylariomycetidae sp. FL0641. Taxonomy (NCBI): domain Eukaryota; kingdom Fungi; phylum Ascomycota; class Sordariomycetes; species Xylariomycetidae sp. FL0641. The sequence continues at coordinate 31,557 of JAJJKE010000126.1, read as the reverse complement.
ATTACCATCGCCAGTATTGTGACTGTCCCCTCGTAGAGCTTAGCAGTCACCTTGAGCTAAGAACGTAGACATATGTCCAAAAGCATACGTCGAAGTACCCGCAATTGGGCATCATAAATGCCACAACTCCCAAAGTCAGATAATCTTGGATGGTTCACGACAGCGAGATCAAAGAAGATGCCCCGAAATTTGAGATAGACATTCGCTCCCCAGTCAGTTCAACCTAACTTCCACTGGAGTTCAAGACTTGTGGTATCACGTCCACGTTGCTCCAAGTGTCCTTGAAGTGGTCTTCCTTGCTCTAATAGATGATTAATCGATATAGCTACATACTAGGTAGGTATGATAGATGCTTCAAGGTCGGGAGGCATACCCGTGGATAGTAGCAACCAGAAAGGTACCCAGGTAAGACATATGCCACCTACACATAACGGCAGGCTCGAGCCAAGCACAGGCTACCTTATGCTATGCTAGATCACTCAACCCAATGTCATCAGAACCTGTAGCGTATGCCTACCCCAAATCCAGGGTTACCTGCGCGAGTAGAACATCGCCCCGTGCGCTTTGTTAGATTCCTAAGTTATAAGCTTAGAGCATAACCAAGGCGGGCAACATGGTACCCTCCGGCTAGATAAGTACCTCACGTAGTCTTCTTCGGCCGGCCGCGCTTGCCTACATGGGCCTGCCTGCCGCCCTGCGCCTCCCAGTACTGCTCCAGCAAAGCAGGCGCAGTTTTCCGGATTTTCGTCTCCGGTTCCCAGGTGGTTTCGCCTCGGGCATCCGAATGGCCAACCCACTGGATCTCCATCTGAAATCCCCTCCCGGGCGTCTTCTGGTGTCTGAGGATCTTGAAGACGTGGTACACTTCGCGCGGCGGGTTCTTGGGCTTGATGAACAACGCCGCCACGCGTCCGCCCTGTGCCCGCCAGTAGTCGTAGAGTGTCTCCGCGGCCGATTCCTGGATCTCGTGTTCGGCCTCCCAGCTCGCGTCCTCGGCCTTCTCACCCTCCCAGTGAACCAGCAGCTCAAGCGATCCGGTGCCGTCGGCCGCAACGCGATGTTTGATGATTTTCTCAATCTCCTTCTGCTCCCGGTTGTCACCGTCTTCGTTCGAGGCTGCTTGAGCCGACTTCCGTTTTCCTTTCCGGGTGCTTGGAGGCGTATCCGTAGTCTCTTTCGCTGGCTTTGCAACGGGCGCTGCGGTTTGGGCTGGTGGGCGAGCGTCGAGTAGATCTAAGCATGTGAGAAACCGTTAGCTTAGACGCCTCAGAAGTTGCATTTTCAGATGGGAGCGCAAACCTAAACCGCCCATGTCAGCTACCGGCGCAAGCGGACGTCTCTCAGCATCATCTTCGTCTGCTTGCAACCGTTGAGCTGCCGGCACCTTTGCGCGGGAAAGATTCGGTCTTGCATCCATACGTGCGTCACGGGCAGGTAACTCTTCTGCCCTGGAATCTAGTGAAGCCCGGCTCGCACGCTCTGTTTCTTCTATTAGTCACTTGTTTCGAGGCCAGGTTGGCTGTACAGGTCGCATACGAGATCTGCTAGAGGGAGGTCGACTGGAGCTGGGTCGACTCCTGAGAGTGCCCGTCGGCGCATCACCGGAGAGGCGCGGGCGGCCGCGGCGCCGCGTCGCTGATGCTGGGCTTCCGGTTGCGGTCTTCGAGATTTCCTCGTCTACGCATTCCAGCCAGTCAGTATGCGGCCACATTCCGGGTTGGGGCCAGACATATGCCAACTTACCACCGCCAACATCGTCGTAAGGGTCAATCTTGGCTTTTCTCTTGGTGCCCCTAGGCAGGGGACTGCTGTTTGTCGCGACGCTGCTGCTTCCCTGCACGGTACTGCTGCTTCCCGCACGTTGGGCGGGGGGCTTGTTGAAGAAGTTCAACAAGGACATGTTCGCAGGACGTAAGGGAGAGAATAGAGGAGCTCCAGCTTCTGCGGATGTAAGCGGGAACACCAAGACGCGGGGCGGACCGGCCAAGAGCTACCTAGGTAGAGAGGAGGACAAAGAAGGGGCCTCAGGGCGGTTGGAGCGCGACGCGATGGAAGCTATGCGGCGGTTGATCGCGCCTATGTGCTGCTTAAGGGTCAACACTTCCTGTGTTGATGTTTGCGACGCAACTCGCGCCTAAATGTTCGTTCGCGTCGTATGACGGAGTTGAGCTCGCAAGTCGAAAACCTGCCCGCCCCAAAACACAAGCTATTTGTTGCAACGGTACCTCAGACAGCACGGGACACTAGAGCTGTCTGAGGTACCGCTTAGCAGGGAGCCACCCGTAAGCGCGGTTCCCCAGAGCAACCAGGAGGGTCCAAGAGGGTCTTGGAACAGGATCCAGAAAAACAGTATCGGACAGTTGCCCGAGTCCCGGGTGGATACTCTGGGAGCTCCGGTGCAGGATTACGTCAGGTGGTCAGAGCTCGCTTTCCTACCTTACTGTGTAGGTTTAACCGTTCAACGCTCCTTCCAGGTCCCACTTTCCCAATTGGGCAATCTTCATCGTGACTGACCGAGGCACACCGAGCTTTCCAGGGTTCCAAATTGGTTCCCGACTTCCCAACACCTCCTCATCAGGCACCCCAGCACAGCACAGCACAGCACAGCACAACGCGAAGGCATCTCAGGTAGGCTATCTTCCTTCCCAGGTAGGTAAGCACATCGCAGGTAGGTAAAACGTGGTGTATCTGTCTTCTATCATGCTTAACTTTGAGTCTCTACGCGAGCTTCTCTGATGCCAGTCTCCCAGGTACCCCTTACTTTAACGCTGCCGGCGTCAAAGCATCAAGACTCTCGCTCCAACGCCTTGCATCAGCACCCGTGGATCCTGTTTTTGAGTGCTTCTATGGCATCTGCTCTCTTTCATACATACGATATGTCACCAGCTTCCCAGCCAGGAGTCCATCCGTAGGCGAAGCGATGATAATCCAGATCCCGGTACAGTAAGTGGCGGTTGTCGGTGGTGGTGATATGGAAGCCGGTGCAAAAATGTCGCGTGGCTGTATATATATACAGTCATTGTAGGCGCGCGGGCAATTTCTTCCACTCGTCAACCCGGTAATTGGCAGCAGGCAAGTCGATATCCACCATCCACGGCACCTGCACCGGCAGCTCCTCCGTGAGCCCTTGAAAGGCCGCATTCACGAAAAGCGTCTCCTGTCCGCGCATCAGGGGCTTAGAATCGTCGTGACAGTGACTGGTCTCCGCGTACCCCATCTCCTCATATGCCGCGGCCCTGAAGATTCTTAAAGTTGACCGTGCTGGCGGTGTCGAACCGGCCAGGCAGCAAACACTTCAACGAGCGCAGGACCTCCGAGTGCTCGTCGTCGATGTGCGTCAAGTGCAACGCCTCCGTCCATCCGGACCAGTCCGCGTCTTTGCGCCAGGCCACCAGCTTCGCGCCCCAACTCTCGTGGACATGACCGAATCAGTGCAGCGCCGGCCTCGCCTTGGCGACGGCACTGAAGAGCCCAGCACATCCGACCCGTTCCCCGTTCTCCGTTCTGTCCAGGACCCCGAGCGGCGGGCCGTTCGTGATCACGACGTTGGCGTTGGCCTCGTCGATGTTGAAGGCATGCCTGGACCCCGCAAGGTACTGGAACGCATTGACACCGCGCGAGGGCGTACACGGGCTGGCGAAGACGCGCAGATGCGCGCCGTTGGCCAGGGTGAGTTCGTACGTCCTCTCGTCCAAGAACGTGATGCCCGGCATCGCGTCAATGAGGCGCCGCGCCTCGCCGTAGTCACCGTACTCCCGCTTAACGTCCTCGTCACCCTCGAGCTGCGCCTCGGCCAACTTGCGCTGGAATGTCGGCACGTCTAGCGTCAGGTCGTGGTTCCCCGTGATCACCAGCTTCAGCGGCGCATCCACGGATTCTAGGAGCTTGAGGGGCCGCCGGTATTCGTACAGCCGTCACCCCTGGTACCCACTTATTGCGGCGTGCAGCAACATGATTCTCGGCAGCATCGCAAGGCCGCGCAGAGAAGGAGGTTGAGCTTAGATACGGAGATCGGGTTATCTAGTCTCGGGGTTTCGGCCGTGTATGCCCCTTTTGCGGTGAGGCTTCCGTAATTGGCATCACAGAGATTCGATTCGGGATGTGGCTCCGTGTTGCCGGGGGGGCGCCGAGACGGAGATGGCTTCATTGGTGCAAATACTGGCCCCGTAGGGCTCGGAAATCGGCAGTGGGGTGTGGACCATCAAAGTAAAACCAACAGACCACCTCGGCGATGCGACATGGATGTGAAACCGATCTCATTTAGTCACGGAGTGCTGCGGCCATTCCTTCTCTCATTTCAACGACCATGGAACCAACCACACCAACAACATGTGTTTGCCCGTCCGTCCGGCGGCGCTTTCGTGCCCCTTTTGCAGATGATGACGAATTCACGATGGCACGGCGCGAACCGAACATTCCTACATAGTATATAAGAGGTAGGTCCCAGCAGTAGGTGCAGATCAATCTTGGTCGTCTTTTCGGTTCATCGTCCGTTCTTTTTACCCCCCTCTGCTCGACTGGTCTGGTACTAGCAGTTCTTCGTGCATTCCACTCTTTCTCATAGCACTCACCATGAAGTTCTCTTCGCTTCTTGCTCTGGCAGGTAGCCAGCTGGCAGCTGCTTCCATTCTCTGGGATGGCCGTTTCGACGAGAGCTCGGCCGACGACCTGAGCCAGTGGGACTGGTCGAACCCGGTGGGCGAGTACCAATACTACATCCACGGCGAGGGGGCGGTGACCGACTACGTGAACCTGTCGGCGGACTTCAAGAACCCGGCGGCGGGCGGCTCGGAGCTGGGGGCCAAGATCACGCTGGACGAGACGGCGTACTGGAACGGGCAGAACATGCGGCGGACGGAGCTGATCCCGCAGACGGACGCGGCCATCAACGAGGGCAAGGTGTGGTACCACTTCAGCATGCAGCGGACGGAGACGAACGCACCGGCGACGACGCGCGAGCACCAGATCTGCTTCTTCGAGAGCCACTTCACCGAGATGAAGGCGGGCTGGCAGAGCGGCGCCAGCGGCGAGGAGGACAACAACCTGTACTGGTACGCCGACGGCCAGAGCCAGTGGAGCACGCCCTGGGAGGCCGGCGTCTGGCACAACGTCGCCTACGAGATCGACTTCGACGCCGGCACCGTCGCCTTCTGGCACTCCACCGGCTCCGACGCCCTCGCCCTCGAGGTCGAGGCCGTCGGCGTCGACGCCTCCAGCAACGGCGCCGACTGGCACCTCGGCGTCCTCGAGCTGCAGCGCAGCGGCTACGAGGACGCCGTCGAGGACCTGTACTTCTCCGGCGTCTACATCGAGAGCGGCAGCCTGACCAAGGAGGTCGGCAGCGGCAGCGGTGAGTTGCGATGCTTCCACGACGAGGGCGAGTTGTTGTATGGGTACTAACGGAGTTTATTATTAGGTTCCTCTGCTGACAACAGCGGTGCCGGCGACGCCTCCAGCTCGACCACCGCCGCCGCCGCCCCGGCCGCGACGAGCGCGCCCTCGACCACCGGCCCGTCCCCGGTCCCCACCACCCTCGCCACCTCCTCGAAGACCACCACCTCGGCCGCGCAGGCCACCACCAGCACCACCTCGGCCGCGCAGGCCACCACCAGCACCACCGCGGCCGCCGCGACCCCTACCCACACCTCCAAGTGCAAGTCCCGCAAGCGCCGCCAGGCTCGCCAGCTCTAGAGCGCCCGGTAAATGCGGTTTATCTTTCTGATGAGTGATAGGGGAGGCTGGCGATGAGGAGAGTTGGAAGAAGGGAAGACTTCTTGTACATAGGTTATTTTCGACTGCAGATATCGCCTGTCGTCGACGGTTCCAATTGATCATTTGATCCGTGAGCTCTGGTTCATTTTCTCGGTGCTGTTATGAGAGTGGTCATGCTGTCAACCTACCTAAGTACCTATACGTCGGTCGGGACACTCCAACCAACTCCCCACAACCCTTACCCACGGTGCTGTGCCTCGGACTAACATCTCCTATTTCGCAGAGCGATAACGCACGCGGGTGCATGTGCCAGGGTCCAGGGGATGGCCAATGGCGGGAAGATCTCGGAGATGCTCGCTGATAAGTAACAGCTGGTGGTAAAATCCGAATCTTCTCCGACGACAAGTCCATTGAGACGGTGGCACGTCAACTGTCATCGCGTATGGGTGCTGACTCTACTCTGGCGGGTGGAGGGATAACCTGTCTATCACCGGACCCTCGCCGGGTACCTACCAGCCTACAGAGGTTACCGCAACCGCTGCCGGCAAGGCCCACGACTGTGTCTTGATCGAATTGTCAAGATGTCCGCTTCCCCGGTGTCAGGTCTTCCGTCCGCCAGCTCATGACAAGTCTGCTTCCGGCTCATGGTCTTTGCTTACACGGTTCATAGCCGGGGGCTTGCTGATGGCTACACAGAACGCCAGGCAGGCGGGTCGACAAGATCCCTTGCAGTGACATCTTCATTGGCAACCTTATCACACCTTCACGATCTCGCTATGGGAAAGCCATCAGCTAGGTACTCGCCGACATGGTTAAATTTCCCAAGCATGAGATACCTATTGATCTCACCATGTCCACCACGACGCCTCAGCGACGCAGATCCCCAAACTCCTTCGGCCGGTCACCTAACTACCTACAGCAACCACTCGCAGCGGTCCGGGCTCCCGGGCTCCCCCTCGCGCAGCGCCGCGAACTCGGCGTCGGTGAAGCCGCGGCCGAGGATCTCGACGCAGACGCCGTCCCGCCAGTAGACCTTGCCGCGGTAGGCGGGGGTGCCCTCGAGGCCGTGGGCGAGCAGCAGGCCCAGCGCGCGGGCGGCGCGGCGCGCCATCTCGTTCGCCGCCGGGATGCTGTACCGCACCGCGTTGGACTGGTGCAGCTCGTGCGCGCGCTCCAGGATCACCAGGCATATTGTCTCATCGTCGGAGGAGGAGCAGGAGGAGGAGGAGGAGGGGCACGCGCAGGCGGCGCTGTGCCGGATCGCGCGCGAGGTGGGGAAGCCCGTCGTCGGGTCGATGGCCACGAGGCAGCCCCAGCTGAAGTGCTTGGTGGGCGGTTCCGAGTTCATGGTGGTGGTGGTGGTGGTGGTGGTGGTAGTGATGGTGGTGCTGAAGCAAGAGAAGGTCCTGGGGGAGGCGTGGAAGAAGCTCGGGGTTCATGGTAGATAAAGTAGACATTGTAGAGCGCCCTTTATAAGGTCTGGTGCCGTCATATAGGCGAAGAAGAATACTGTACTTCGAACTTGAGTCGCTATTCACGGTTCTTGAGGCATTTGCGCTCAGCGAATGCCATGGTGATTGGGAGTTTTGGTGTGGAAAGGATGCGGTTCAATGATAACCACCTCCAGTTCTATGTGCCCCTGAACTCATCGCAAGCTAAATCGGACGCGGTAGCAGAAGTTGGCATACCGATCCATCAAGTCTTACCCGAGCTAGCAGAGCCCATTTCAACATGTCTGTCGTTTGACGCGGTCATGGTAGGACAACGCGACTCGCAGACCAGCCAGTTCATCAGGGTGTTGTGACATCCCTATATGCACTTCGACCGGGTTACTGTCTCTGTTCTTATTCACATATCAATATCTCCATTGACTTGACCTCATGAAAACTCATCTTGCCGTCGAATGCTCCTCATGATTGAGGAGTGAATGAAGCACTAGAGACTGAGGTGATCAGTATGAATCGCAGTGCCACCCAGCTGCATCACCCAGAGCCGTCAAACTGCAGGTGGCATGATTCATTGCCCCCAGAGTGTTGCGACTGGGGTATCCCGTCAGTCTTTTGTGGTAATACATGCTTTTGTTCCTGTCTTTTCCAACGTTGAACAGCATGACAAGATGGAATAATGGTAATATGTACTCCCCTGTCCGCGCATGCGGGGTCTGTATAGTCCTCGGGATGGGCTCATCCCCATTGGCCATGCATCTGTGGGGATCCCGATCTGCCTGTCGCCGTCGTGATGATGTCGTGGTATAAGCTAGCATTATCAGCGTCCAGTCACGAGGTTGGCGTTATCAAACTCGGACCTAACGCACACGTCGCCCGCCTCCCGCCCTGCGTGCACTGCATGCATACCACTGCAGATCTATCTGTGATCTCTCGTGATAAGCATGGCCACGAGTACACCTCGCCCGCCCGATGTGCGGAGGCCGTTATCGGGTTGCGTGCATGGGCGGAACGACGTGCTGCCGTATTAATAGCAGCCCAACCATGCAGGCCTGATCTCACGAGAATCCAAGCCTGACATATAGTTGCCTACTTAGACATCGATGGGCTCTTAGCGAAGACAGTCGCGGCGCGTCGTTCGATTCAACATCCCTCGACGCCACCTAACCTGTATCAAGTCAATATTTACCCCGGGCACCACACCTTCCAATCTGCACGTACTCGTTGGATTCACCCAAGATGCTGTCCCTCATCCTCTGGCCAGCCGTCGCCGTCATCATCTCCCTAACCACCTTCCTAACCCTGAGCAAACCCCAACAAGCCACGATCCGGCGGCGCCTCGGCCTCGCGCGCCGCGCCTCGCGCCCGAGCACGCCCTCGCTAGAAAAGCAAGGAACCTCCTCCTCGAAGCCCCTAGCCTCGTCCGCCACGGACCTGGCAACCGCCTTCCCGCCCTCGGTGCGCGCGCAGCTGCGGGAGCTCCACGCGACCCTCCCGGCGGCGCAGCAGGCGGCGTTGGGCGAGCTCGACGCCCCTTTCGACCCGGCCTCGGCCACCCTCCTCGGCTTCGAGGCCGACTACCGCACCGCCCCCGCCGGCGCGTACACGCCCACCGGCCTCGCGGTGCGCGAGGTGCGCGCCCTGCTGGCCGGCGGCGGCTTCCCCGACTACGCGGCGCTGAGCGGCGTGCCGGCGCCGGCGCCGTACCCCGAGTTCGAGGTCGAGCGCGCGCGCCCGCGGCCGTACCGCCCGTTCCGGTGGGCGTATCATCAGACGATGTGTGAGTAGTGTGCCGGTGTCTCTCCCCCGCGCGGCCCCCCTTCCTTCCTTCCTCCCTCCCTCCTTCTTTTTTTTATCACTCTCTGTTTCTCAGTAGGTAGGAAGGCTGATTTTTTCCCGCCGGGGAGGAAAAAAAAAAAGCCCTGACCAAACTCGAGCCCGACTGGTGGATCGAGCTGGAATCCACCTACCGGCAGCGCATCGCGCAGCGGAAGGCGCTGTACGCGGCGCACGGCCGCGCGGTCCTCGCCGCGCTGCCGGGCTCCGAGCTCGCGTGCCGGGAGCTGATGGAGATGGTGGTGGCGTTCGTGTGCGCGCGGTACCCGCAGTACTTCTCGCTTTCGGCGGACCGCTCCGTGCTGACCAACCGGATCCTGGGGACCACGGCCGCGTTACGTGGGGAGCAGCCGCAGCAGCAGCAGCAGCACCCCCTCGAGGTGCTGCTGGACCACGTGCCCGAGGACTTCGGCATCGTGCTCCGCGACCCGGCCACCGGGCTGTACGTGTTCCGCGCCGGCGTCATCTGCTCGGCGCTGGGGTGGAACGTCGCGAGCAAGATCGGCCTGCCGCTGCACGAGATCCACCGGCCCGTCCCCGACTACGCCGAGAAGATGCAGTTTAGCATGGACCGGTGCGTTGCTGTCCTCCCCTCTCCTTCCTCTTTTCTCCTCTTTGTCTCTCTCTCTCTCTCTCTTTTCTTCCCGCCCCGTGCGTGCAGGGAAGCCAAACGCATCGCTGACCAAAGCCATCTTCCCAAAGCTTCTTCTCCAAACTACCGACCCACAAGCCCATCCAGCGCGGCTCCTGGGGCCTGGAGATCGACCAGCCGCTGTACATGCCGCCGGGGGACGCGCACGAATCCTTACGCCAGACGCAGGACCCGGCGCTGGACCCGGCGCGGCTGCACCTGCGGGTGGACTGGCAGACGCTGCGGCGGCTGCCGCTGTCGGGGGCGGTGGTGTTCAACTTCAAGGCGCTGTTCACGCCGCTGGCGGCGCTGCGCGCCGAGGCGCGCGTGCCGGCGCTGGCGGCGCGGGTCCTGCGCGGCGGCAAGGCCGGCCTGCTGCGCTACAAGGGCACCTGGCACGTCGAGCACCTGGCCCTGCCGCTGCTGGAGCGCTTCGATCGCGAGCAGCGCGCCCGCGGCCTGGTCCCGCCCGCCTGGGAGCCCCGCACCCTCGACGAGAGCCCCTGGTTCCCCGGCTGGGAGGCCCAGTGGCACGCCCAGCAGGGGTTTTGAGGGGTGCGGTGGACGGGCACACGTGCGTTGTTGCCCGCTGTTGACGTTGGTGCTGTCGGGCGTGTCCAGATTGCATAGCCGGCGCCGTAGGGTAGAATGGCATGTAGCGCAATGTAGGGTGGTCTGTATGAGAGCCATAGGAGCGGGCGTCATCAGATCAATTCAGATCTACGTGTTTGTGTTGCGCTCCTTCACGGATCTTTCATGGGAATTCCAGCTTCGGATGAAGTCTGAATTTCCACAGCTTTCAACCAGTATCCACGAAAGAAGACGAGACTAAAGACTTGGATGGTAGTATGTCATTCTTCAATATGTACAGTGAAGAGCTGGAGTCCCACTTAACTCCCTTTATGTGACAAAAACGGTATTTTAACCAGTCCCGTATACTCCATTTATACAGACGGCCCCTTCAACCACGGCTATGCAGCATCTCTTATGTCATGTAGTACTTCGGTCCTTCGCCACCTTGAGGTACGGCCCAGTTGATATCCTGGTTAGGAGCCTTGATATCGCACGTCTTGCAGTGGATACAGCTGGTTCGGGTCAGTCACACAGTTCATAAGAGCAGCTCACAGGACACTTACTTCTGCGAGTTGATCTGGAACCGGACACCAAGCGGCTTCGATTCATCTTCGACGTATTCGTACACGCCAGCAGGGCAGAACCTGTTCTCCAGACCCTTGTAAGATGGCCATGTCTCTGCAGTATGCTGATCCCAGTCCTTCACCTGAAGGTGTACTGGCTGGTCCTCCTCGTGGTTCGTTCCAGTCCGCGAGACACTCGTCAAGATGTCAAACGTGATTTTTCCGTCTGGCTTCGGGTATTCGATCTTCGGTGCCTGGTCTGCATGCTTGGTAGCACCGTGATCGGTGACCTTGTGCTTCAATGTCCAAGGAACACGCCCCTTGAGGAGGAAGGAGTCGAGCCCAGAGTACAGCAGGCCACCGTAGAGACCAAGGGGGTTGTGGAAGGAAGGCCTGATGTTCCGTACTGACTTTAACTCTTTCCAGATCTCAGACTTTCGAAGCGAGTCCTCGTAGTCGTAGAGGAAGACAGAACCGGGGTCTTCGCTTCCTGACAAGGCATTCCATGCTGCTTCTGCGGCAAGCATACCCGACTTCATCGCGTTGTGAGAACCTTTGACCTGGGGAACGTTGACAAAACCAGCCGAGTCACCGATGAGAGCACCACCAGGGAAAGCAACCTTGGGAATCGACTGGAAACCGCCTTCGATCAGGGCTCGAGCACCGTAGGAGATGCACTTGCCACCCTCCAGTACAGATTTGTAAAGGGGGTGCTGCTTCATCTTCTGGAACTCGCCGTACGGGGATAGCCACGGATTCGGGTAGTCCAGACCGACGACCAAACCGATACTGACGAGGTTGTCGCCGAAGTGGTACATCCAGCCGCCACCGTAGGTATCTTTCGATAACGGGTATCCCATGGAGTGGACGATCTGGCCCTTGTTGAACTTCTCCGGGTCGATCTCCCATACCTCCTTCACTCCCAGACCATAGGTTTGGTGTTGGCTATCCCTCCTGAGATCAAACTTTTTGATAACCTGCTTCGTCAGGTTGCCATGGCATCCCTCGGCGAACATGGTGACCTTGGCATGGAACTCCATACCCCTTTCGAAGCTGTCCTTAGGCTTGCCACTACGACCTATGCCCAGGTCATTCGTTGCGACGCCCAGCACCGAACCGTCGGACTTGTAAAGCACTTCAGAGGCAGCAAAACCGGGATAGACCTCAACCCCGACCTCTTCGGCGCGCTCTCCTAGCCATTTCGTGAGCTGGTTCAGACTGACGATGTAGTTGCCGTGGTTGTGCATCTGCGGGGGTGTGGGTATCGGGATGGCGCTGGACTGGGTCAGAAACCTCATCTTGTCACCAGTGGCGGGGGTGGCATGTTCGAAACGGTTCTCGTTGGCTTCGTCGAGCCAATCCGGGAATAGCTCGTTGATGGCGGTGGGATTGATCACAGCGCCCGAGAGGATGTGTGCGCCAATCTCGCCGGCTTTTTCTAGGAGCAGCACCCGGAAGTCCTCGTTTCCGTTCTCGGTAGCCAGCTGCTTGAGGCGAATGGCAGCGCTCAAGCCAGCAGGACCTGTGGGCGGCATCAAGGATCGGTCAGGGAAGATGAACAATGCTAGTTCAAACGGCAGAAGACTAACCTCCACCTATTATACAGACATCTACCTCGTCACTCTCGCGATCTATGGAGTTTGGGTCGAAGTTCTCGTCGGCGCTGGCGAGGCATCTCGGCCGGGTGGTAGTGAAAGCTTTGATGGCACGGCGAGGGAGGAAGGCGACTGACGGGGCAGACTGTCTCGTGCGTGGCCTGACTACTGCTGAGGAGTAGGCTGCTTTGCATGCTCGTTGAGCGACCCGAGATCGTACTGGCAAGACCGCACCGCGACGCACGAGATTTTGAAGGGGAGCGGAGGCCGACATGGTGGCAGTGAAGAGGAGGATATTCGATCGGGCCGGAGGTTCGCTACGCTACGGGTAAGAAGGGGGAGAGAGATTGTCACCGAGCTCCAGAAGCCATACGAAGAAGCTTGTCCACCTCGAAATTTTCACCTCTTGCGCGACAGGGAGGACGTGATGATGGAGGATGACGATGACATCAAATTCCTCACAGTACTCACAGCGGCTTCGGCGTAGCCTGCGACCTGTGAAAGAGACAGGTCCCGGCCGAGGTTATGGGCGTCGCGACTCGCTGAACAAAGCCGTTCTGGGCCGCTACCGGGTGTCTCTAGCGAAAAGATGCGGGGCTTAGCGAGCTAAACCACCTATCAGAAGCTAGCAATTAGGGAGCTCTTTCGCGTCCTCCCGTGGGCGTGTGTCCCTGAGCTGTTGGACAGCTTCCCCGGCCTGTTCCGGACGAGGAGCATTTTCAGTCATGCAATTGTCGTGCAGCTGTCGGTCGGTCGGTGTGTGAGGAGCGGGACTCCCATCCTTATCGCGGCTTATCAGCATCACCCCTTGCACTTTGCACCGTTTCGCCAATCACTCTTGCACTACGAGCCAGATCGACCTCGTCTATCCACATTGCGTTCACCCAGCAGTAAGGTAGGCTGTTGATCACCTCCTGGAAATCTCTCTAAACTTGGCGCATTGACTAAGGTATGATGTGTGCATGATATGGACGGAGTACACCAAAGATGAGAAGATCATCATCATCATCATCACCACTCATCACTCCCGTCCCGTCAGTCGATCTCATGTCGATTGCCGTGGTTGCTAAACTCGGCAGCTTCCTCTCCCTTCAAACCATGCTTCCATGTCAAGCGACCGAGGCAAGCTGCGGGGCTCCACGAGTTTAATGGCAATAAGCTTGACTTCTGCTACAGGCCACTTCTTCGGCGCCGAACCGACCGCGTCGGGAAGCAGGGAAGCAGGGAAGCAGGGAAGCATGGGAGGAGGAAGCGTGGATCGAAACGACTCTGCTTCTCTGCTTCTCTGCTTCTCGAATCGCAACCTGCGCCTTGTTTCTTTTTCTGTGCCTCGGGCCCCGTCTAGAAGATTGGGCGGCGGTCTGACAGGTCTGAGCAAGTAGCCAAAGGCCGTGTTTACCGCCGGCTTGTGGCCACACAGGCGATCGGCAAAGGTATCTTTTCCCCTCTTTTCACAAGTCGAAAATAGATTCTTATGCAAAATGTGGTGCGGTGTAGCTTAAAATCTACATGGAGATTAAAATCGGCTTGTGGCCACAAGTAGACTCGGTACTTATCGCGCCACTTTTGATCCGGTTTTCGTCGATATTTCCTTTATACGGAAGTTGGGTCCTATTGCTGCTGACTTGTGGCCACTGTGACCAGGGGCCGACAGTCGCGACAAGTCAGTGGCCGCAAACAAACTTGACTGGCCGCCTTACAAAATCCCACTTTTAAGTATATATGGGCCTTCGCTGCAATGGCCACAAGCTGGCGGTAAACACGGCCAAAGTCTGGCTCGCGTCTGTTCACGGCCCTCCCTTCTCGTCCGAAGACAGCCCATGTCTGTGCCAAAAGACCTCCACAGCCCCCTTCAGGGCCTTTACAACTCCTGGATGCAACCGGAAGCGAGCGCTTCCACCCAACCAGCCGCAACCCAATACCACCCTGCAGCTGTTGGCAGCTCTCGGCAGCTCTACCGCTTACCATCGCCGTGGGCCAAGGGGTCTTGCGGGAAGTCAGGGTCGTCAGAACTGTGGGCTGACTGATCTCGCGTGCATCTATGAGACCTGGGGTTGGCCAGCTGCCCTGTTACAGCCTCGTTTGATCGACCCCACTCGAATGTTTGAGTCTCCTCGCAACCTATCCCAGGAACCGCCTGAAAGCCTGGTCTGCCTTTGCCCTTCTTGGCTTTTCAAGACTTCATCTTGTTGGTCTTCCGTGTGACAGGCACCAGAGGCACGATAGAGCCGCCCACAGTGGGCTGTGGACTGTGATCCTCTTCGAGATCTCCGTGATCCTCCTCAGCGTCTGCTCGAACCCGGCCTGCACTGCTTCCAACGCGCCTCGCGTGATCTACTCAATCGGGCATCTTATGTCGTCCGGTATGCGTTTGAAATCTCTACGCCATCTTTTTTTACTATGCAGATCTTGTTTGCCCGCGGCCAGGCCCTCCTTCTCCAGATCTTCAGAGTGGCAGTGTTTCCTGATACCGGCTCAGCACAGAACAGTGGACTGCGTTTTTGATCTTCTGGTATGGCTCCACGGGCTTGTCATATAGGGTCCGTGAGAGGGTACGGTGCAGTCGGTTACCTACTGCAAAACACTCCGGGAGCTTCTTTTTCTGGTCGGTATGGGGGCAATCCCTGCATCACGTTGACATTGCTGGTGAGCTTCTCGGGCCAGCCTGCGGTTTGACTGATCCCATCTCAACCATAAAGGCTGCCCATCTCTTCTTCTACAGTTCGTCCTTTCCCTTCCTCATCCACCCACCCTGCTATCTTCATCCCAGCCTTCACCGTTCCTTTCATTGTTCCGTTTCTTCCTTTCGAGGTAAGTCGCCGGACGGCATATCACCCACCCTCGAAGCATTCCCAAGCTAACACACCCCCAACAGCTGCGCTCTGCTTCCTTCTTTCGTCGAGTTGACCTCTACCATTCTTTCATCTCTGCGTGCAGATCGATTCAGTCCTTTCTTTCTATCAAAATGAAGACCTACACCTCTGCCTTCGTTGCCCTGGCGGCCGGCTCCTCCTTCGTGGCTGCCCTGCCCACAGGTCCCGCCAGCAACGGGGCTATCCACGCTCGCTATGGAGACAAGATGGCTGTTGGTGCCCGGGAAGTTGAGCACGTGACCCCCAAGGCCCGGAGATTCGCTGTTGCGCCGCGTCAGGCCAACAACACTGGCGGTAAGGCTCCACCTAAGGGAGAACCCGCCATACCCTGGAGCAAAGTACTAATCATAACCGACAGACGCTGCTGAGGACGACAACGGTGGCGGCCTGTTGGGCGGCCTGCTCGGCGGTGGTGACGACGGTGGTGACCTCTTGGGTGGCCTGTTGGGCGGCGGCGATGACGCTGCTGGCGACGACGGTGGCCTTCTGGGTGGTCTGCTCGGCGGTGGTGATGCTGCCGGCGGTGACCTCCTCGGTGGCCTGCTAGGCGGCGGTGACGACGCTGAGGACGCTGAGGACGCTGAATCTGACGACGAGGACGCTGCTGCCGACGATGGCGGTCTCCTCGGCGGGCTGCTCGGTGGTGGCGATGCTGCCGGCGGTGACCTCCTCGGTGGTCTGCTGGGCGGCGGTGACGACGCTGCCGGTGACGATGGCGGCCTTCTCGGCGGACTCCTCGGCGGCGGTGATGCTGCCGGTGGTGATCTCCTCGGTGGCCTGTTGGGCGGCGGTGACGACGCTGCCGGCGACGATGGCGGCCTCCTCGGCGGACTCCTCGGCGGCGGTGATGCTGCCGGCGGCGATCTCCTCGGCGGCCTTCTCGGCGGTGGTGATGCCGGCGGCGACCTCCTCGGTGGCCTGCTGGGCGGCGGTGCCGACGCCTCGTCCTCTGCGGCTCCCGTAGCCACCTCCGCTGCCCCGGCCGCCACCTCGGTCGCCGCCCCGGCCGCGACCTCGACTGCCGCTGCTGGCAACGCCGCCGCCTCCTCGGTCGCCGCCCCGGCCGCTGGCGACGCCGCCGCCACCTCGACCGTTGCCGCTCCCGCCGCTACCACGGCTCCGGCGGCCGGTGGTGCTGCTGCGGCCCCGGCGGCTGGTGATGCTGCTGCTGCCCCGGCGGCTGGTGACGCTGCTGCTGCCCCGGCTGCTGGTGACGCTGCTGCTGCCCCGGCGGCTGGTGATGCCGGTGCCGCTGCTCCGGCCGCTGGTGCTGCGGCCCCGGCGGGTGGTGCTGCTGCTGCTGCCCCGGCTGCTCCGGCTGCTTAAACTGGGCATCAACAGCAAATCATTGCGAACCAGCCCTTGTACGCCTATAGAAAATGGACGTCTTATTATTTTTCTTAATCTACTATGAGGATACCGATTTGTTTTGAGGGGTACACAGGAGTCAGGGTGGACGGTCTCTGCCCAGGGACGGGGAAATGCCTAGGCAGGGTCACGTCTTGGAGATGCCTAGCTAGTCTGGGGCATCGTGTACTTTTTTTTTTTACGAAACTGGGATCAATGGAGATGGCAGCTAGCCATCGGGGGTTGAGAATCGACCGCCTACCCTCCATCATGTCCACGTCACGATTACTAGATACCAGCTCAATTAGAGAAACCCAATCACGAAACATGAGGTCAACCCTTGCATTCTTTTCTGGCATGTCTATGGTAGTGAACAAGTCTGGTGGTTTCCGTGGAAATTACCCCCGGTGCCTTCCTTCTAAGAAGTATTTACCCTACCTTGGACGTCCCGAGGTCGCTCGACGACTTCGTCCCCTAAGTACTTACTTACCCGTGCTCCGATGGCCCCTCACTCGTCTATCTGGTCCTGTGCCCTCCGAACATCAAATAAGCTTCACGTGTAAAAGCGGCATGGCGAGGCCCAACGATGCTCCATCGCATTCGATTTCCCGTCAGATGCCGACCGGTTGACCAGCCTGCCTCTCTCTGTCTTCGGAGCCTCCGCGACTCCCGCGCGCGCGCGCCCGTCGCGGTGTGTCGCATTGCAGCGAGGCAGGCAGGCAGGCAGGCAGGCAACCAACGGAACGGGATCGACCGCGTGGCGCTAACAAGCTTTTATTATCTGCACTTTCCGTCCGCATACGGGATGTGTGTGTGATGGATCTCGACATGCCGGCCGGCCGGCCGGCCGCCTACGTGTCCGCGAGGGCTGGCTACGTACGTCATCGCAGATGGACGAACTGCGACCTCGCGGATGCGGGACGCGGTACCGCGTGGTGCTTGTGGTGTGCGGTTACTGTTGGCGTGCGTCGATAGATAAAGTAGAGCAGCAGCAGTGCGACGGCGACGGACGGCCGCATGCCAGATGACCGCTACGGGGGGGATGGATGTACGGTTGGTAGGTAGGTAGGTATGAGTGCGTGCGTGCGTGCGTGCGTGCGTGCATCGCATGCTACGGAAGGGCACGCGAGTCGTCGTCTTCGTTTTCTTCTTCGCCGCCGGAAGAAGCGGATGTTGCCTTCAGCCTCTGGTCATGATCATGGTCGTCGCCATCGTAGCGCCTTTCCCGCCCGCCGTTGGAGTCCCTAGGTAGTTAGGGTATCTCTCGGTCGGCAGCGACTAACCCCAACCCTCCCTCTCCCGTGGCCACGTCAGGGCCTCGAGATCGCGGGCAGACGTGACAGATCTACTAACTACTTACGGTCCCCCCGCGGGGTCGTATTCCGGGTGTGCCTGCTGGCCCTGGTACCGTACCCGGCGGTGCATGCATGCATCAATCAAGCTTTGGGGATGGGGAGGGAGGCACGGCAGATCTAATCTGGGGGCGCACGCACGCATGCAGCAGGTCGGGTGTGCCCGCGAAAAGCTTCGTGCGCGGCAAGGCAGATCGACGTTCTGGAAGGGAGGGGTTTGGGCCCGTTCTCCGGGTTGGGCGGTGAAATGGACCTGAGGTGGAGAGAGAGAGGGGGAGGGAGAAGGAGATAGTGGCATTTTGGGAAAGCAGTCGTTCGCTTCAAGCATCACATCTTCAGCACTGCCAGATACGCGAGTACCTAAGTACTTAGTAGGTACCTAGTCAGGAGATACACACCACCACCAGGGGGATTGCACAGGAGTCGAAGAGATCTGGGGTCTTTTGTTTTGGTATTGCTGTGAGGTAGGAAGACATTCACGAGATACCGCAAGACTCTAGGTCTGAAGTATCGCACGCGACCCGGAGTGTTCTCCGGCGTGTGCTATCATACAAGCACACCAGGAAGTGATCACAACGGCACCTTCACAGCGGACCTCTAGCGAGAACATATAGTTTGCAATAGTAGACCAGTCACCTGATAACTCAAGACAGTTGTTCGGGAAAAAGCATAACAGACTAATAGGATTGACCTCATCAGAGCTACACCTATCCAAGCCGAGTCCCTGAGCGAAGAGTGACAAGGGGCCTGAAAGGCCTCGTCATGGAGGCCACACTCACTACCTGTGTTCGCCGTAGTGGTCCCCCTCGTATTCCAATACCTTAGTAGCGTGTATCCCCTATCGCCCATTCCTCCCATCTTCCCAGGAGCTCGCTCAGATGGGCTCATCGCGGGGCTCGATCAAGACCTCATTAACGCTTACATGCTCCGGCTGTCTGAGGGCATACGCAATGCTCTCCGCGACGTCCTCGGGATCGAGCACCTTCGCACCAGTCGGCTCGCCGTACTTCTTCAGCGCCTCCTGGTCGGTACTCATGCCCAGGAGATCCGTGGCGACATTGCCCGGCTGCACCGCCGTGACTCTGAGTCCGCTGCCGGCGGTCTCGAGCCGTAGACTCTGCAGGGTCGCCTCGACGAAGAACTTGGAGGCGGAGTAGACGCCAAGGCCCGGAAACACCTTGCGGCCGGCATCGGACGAGATCGCCACCACATGTCCCTTCCCACGTGCCAGCATTCCCGGGACCGTAGCCGAGAGGCAGTGCAGGAGGCCCTTGCAGTTGACGTCGACCGTGCGCTCCCACTCGTCCTTCTGGTTGTTCTTCATCATGGTGAAGTACATGACCCCCGCACAGGAAACCAGGATATCGACTGGCCCGAGCTCCTCTTCCGCCGTCCGCAGCAACGCGTCGACCTGCTCGCCGACCGTGACATCGGTCTGCTGGACGAGTACCTTGCCTCCGTGCCGCGAGAGGCGATTTGCCTTCAGCTTCTCGAGCTGCTCGGTGCGGCGGGCCGCGATGGCCACGTGCGCGCCGTCGCGGGCGAGGGCGTTGGCAACCGCGGCGCCGATGCCAGACGATGCCCCCGTAACGACGGCAACACGGCCGGCGAGGGGTCCCTTCTTCACCGCGTGTGCCTCCGCGTTGTCGGACAAGCGCCGCGGCGGATGCGGCAGCCAACCGCGGGCGCAGAAGTGGCGGGCGTAGATCTCGAAGAGCTTGGCATCGACCTTGGGATGGTCCAGTCCCGCCTGGTGCAGCAGGGGCGCCGTGTGCGGGTCCTTCAGCACCGTGATCCAGGTCAGGAACTCGATGGTAGGCATGCCGCGGCGCAGGATGTCCGTGGTGAAGATGTTGGCGGCGTCGCCCTTGACGCCGCGCTTCTCGTTCCACAGCGCCACCCAGTCGTCCCAGCCCAGGGGCTCGGTCGGGTAGCCCAGCTCGGCCAGGTCGGAGAATACCTCCTTCGTGGTGACCGGGTTCGGGTCACCGAGGTGGAACATGCGCTGCTCCGTCTGCGGGTTGTCCGCCAGAGACAGTATGGACTTGCTGACGAAGTCGACAGGAGTCATCTCCGCGTACCAGCCCTCGATATCCGGCGCGTGCCCCAGCTGCAGCGACTCCACGATCAATGCGTTCAGCAGATCGTACGTGTTGGTGGAGCCGGACTTGCTGTGGCCGCTGATTGTGCCGGGGCGGTAGATGCGGGCGGGAAGACCTCGCTTGGTCGCTTCGAGCACGAGCTGTTCTGCTACCCATTTCGTCTGCCCATAGCCATCGAGCAGCTTCTCTGGCACGTCATCAACATCCACCATAGCGTCCTCGGACCACCCTTCAACCGAATTTGGCAGCACGCCGTTGGTTGAGACGTGATGTACAGTAGCACCGGCTTGGCAAGCCAGGCGCAGAATCTCTCGGGTTCCAAAGACATTGGCTCCCTGCATGGCAGCGTATGGATATACCAAGTTGACAGTAGCCGCCGAGTGAATGATGACATCGACCCGCGAAGCCAGCTTCTCGAACTTGCCAGGCGAGAGACCAAACCGCTTCCGGGCCAGGTTCGCGGGGATGACTTCGATGCGGTCAAGCATCGAGTCGTTCCAGAGTCCGAGGTCGAGGAGGTTATTCCTCACACGCGCCATGCCCATGGCGGTCGTGGCGCTGCTGATGTCTGCAAAGCGAACCAGACAGATCACCTGGGCCGATGTAGTCTCAAGTAGGGTACTGAGCAGGAAGGCGCCCAGGAAACCGGTCGTGCCAGTCAGCATGACGGTGTTCGCCTCGCTGAGGAGCTTCATCTTGGTTACTGTGGGCTTGATATCCGATGGGAGAACGGAGTCCTCGCGCAACACGCGCGGCAAGTCAGCCTGGACCGCCGCAGTGTGTCCATCTCTGGCGTTCTGCACGACTTCTAGGTGGCCTTGCAGGGTAGGGTTGCCTGCAAGACGAGCAAGAGGCACAGGGAAACCATAGGCACCAGTCAACTTGGTGAGTAGCTCCACGAGAGCCAGTGAGTGGCCTCCCAAGTCGAAGAAATCGTGCTCCTGCTGCATAACTGACTTGTAGGGGATGTGAAGTGCACCGGACCACATCTTGGCAATGTCTTCAATGGTGATCTTCTGGTCTACGTCCTTCTTCTTGCCGTTGACGCCTCCCGGGCTACGAGGTCTGGAAGGCGACGGCAATCGCTTGAGATCGACCTTGCCGGAGACTTCATGCGTGGGTAGAGAGTCCATCTCAACCCATAAGGCGGGAATCATATAGTGTGCCAAGTGCTTCGACAGCGCTTTGCGGGCGACAGGACTGAACCCAGCTTCGTCGATGACGACAGCTGGTCGGTCGCCTGCATCTTCGGTGTCGGGGACGATGTAGGCCAACAGCTGGCGATCGAGCCCGTCGCCGTGGGAAACGACAGCACAGTGACGAACAGCCAGATGAGTGTTGATAGCGTTCTCGACAGCTCCAGGCTGGACGCTATACCCTCTGATCTTGATCATGGCACCGACTCGGCCGGTGATCTCCAACAGCCCAGTAGGAAGCATCTTGGCGGTATCGCCGGTCCTGTAGACGCGAGCACCGGGAGTCGAATCGAAGGGGTTTTGAATGAATGCCTTGGCAGTGGTCTCTGGAAGGTTGAGGTACCCCCGCGCAAGGAGATCACCGCCTATCAGCAGCTCACCACTGACGCCACGCTCCACCTTCCTGTTCTCCTCGTCGACAATGAAGGTGTGCTTGGGGTCGAGGGGAGGCCCCACAGGCACGACTTCAGCCTCGGCATTGAACATTTCCTTGATGTCTCCACAGGCTATCTCGTGAGTCTCGCTTGCACTGTAGCAATTGAGCAAACGGGCATTTGGGAGCGCTTTAAGCGCTCTTCGGGCAAGGTCTGTGGTGACGACCTCCCCGTTCAGCCAGACCGTACGGAGATCTTTCAGACGGTTTCCCAGCTGCGAATGCCGGGTGAGCACAGTCGCAAGCAGGGTGGGTGTCATGAGGGTCTCCGTAATGCGCTTCGTGCGCAGAAGCTCGACCAGAGCCACGGGATCGTAGCTGGTCTCATCTGGAACAGTGACGACCGTCGCTCCCCGCAGAAGAGGACGCAGAATCTCCCAGATGAAGAAGACATTGCAGGCAACCCTGTCACCGGGTTGGAGGTCGCTGAGGCGGAATCGCAGGTTGTAAGACTTGACCGCGGCCCTGTGCGGGTTGGCGATTCCCTTGGGACGTCCGGTAGTACCGGATGAGTAGGATACAAAGGCAAGTCGCTCGAGGTCATCCTCAGCAGGCAGATCCGTCAAGGTGTCTGCATGACCGTTGGTGCCGTTAGCGCCGTTGGTGCCGTTGGTCCCATTGGCATGGTCGAACCCGTTGGTGTAGTGATGTCCATTGGTGCCATTGGTACCGTTCGTACCGTTGGTGGCATGGCCGTTGACGCCGTTGGTACTGTGAGCACCATTTGTCCCGTTGCTGGTTGCGGATCCATTCGTATCCAATCCTTGGTCGTCAAGAACGATCAGTGGGATATCACGGTTGATCTGGCCGACATGGGCCCGGTGCGTGATCACAACGGCTGGCTTGGCATCCTCAATCACATCTGCCAGCAAGCTGGGTGGATAGGCTAACTCGAGAACGAGAAAGGCGCCGCCTGCCCGCAGCGCTGCGAGACAAGAAAGCACGTAATCGGCGCTCCGGCCGATCAGGACTCCCACGAGGGTATCGCGGCCGACGCCGCCGTGGCGCAGACGACTAGCGAGATCTTCGACCTTTTCGTCCAGATCCGCGTAGGTAAGCGAAACAGTGCCATCTTCCAGGGCAATGGCATCAGGTGTAGCTTGGACCTGGCGCGAAAAGAGCGTCGCCAGGTCTTTGGTGGTGTCGATGACACTCATCTTCCCGTTTCGCGGACAATGTGTCTGCTGGCTGAAGGGAAGAGAAAGTGCAATTGTAAAGGTAGAGCGGAAATCCTCGATTTATATCGACTGATTCACTGCCCTGGCGAAATCCACAGCAAATTGTTGCGCCGTACGTTTGCCCGTGGAGTGTCAACGAACCCCGCCTCACAAGAAGCCCGGGATGTGATCTTCTCACGGCCCCGGAGCAGGGGGGTGGATCAGGCTAGACAGCTGATTTCCAGCCAAGGTCCTAACGGTATGCGGAATGATGACGATAGCCGTTGAGGCTCGAAACTAAATAATTGGAAGTGTTTGTGGGGAGTGTTGGGACGGGTTCTGCTGCTAATTCTTGGTATCCGGAAGCGGAGACATCGCTTGAAGCTTGGGAACCCACGAAGTCTACTTTTATCGAACTTTCGTTCCTTGATTCCGTCTCTTATATAGATGACCATGACGACTGTCTGCCATCTTTCCCCATGTCCGAAATGCGAAGCGACTGGGTATGTGAGGCGACAGATGCACGAACGCACGCCCAACAGCCACCACGCCGCGGGGACCGACCCAATTGGCCCCAGCAAGGTCATTCTAGACGTGGTAAATAGCTATCGCGAGACGGAGGACAAATGAAGTCTCTTCCTGTGTTGGCCGCAATCCGATCATCGTCGACTTGGTTGTCTGCATGGTTGGACAGACCAATCAAAGCTTCGAAGCTCCCCAATCGCACGCAAGGGTTATGGTCACCAGAACTCGACCCCAGGTGCTATTTTGGACACAGGTACGTACCCGATCGGCTCGTGGCCCTGGCTATGGCCCGGGCTGGGTTTTCGAAGTCGACATGGCAGTATGCCAATCGGCGGTTTGGCGGCCGGGGCATTGCCTAGTCGAGCTGGTCTCGAACTTGCGGAGCATTCCTACTGGACGGCAATCCCGCTTGATCATCACATCATCGCTTGGTTCAATGGCACCATCCGCCGGCCCCGATGATCTTCGGAGGGGGTAGGGCCTAGGAGGACCGGCCTTTTCCGAGGGGCAACGGC
The DNA here is from genome assembly GCA_022376655.1 of Xylariomycetidae sp. FL0641. Lineage (NCBI taxonomy): Eukaryota > Fungi > Ascomycota > Sordariomycetes > Xylariomycetidae sp. FL0641. Next base: position 7,702 of record JAJJKE010000126.1, on the reverse strand, counting down.
TGGCGATCGGGGCCGTGGTATCGAGATTCAATCGTCAATCACATGCAATGGAACCTCGACGGCTCCGAAACACTCTGGGAGCGAAGAACAACCGGCTGTCAGGCCATCACGGGAGTTTCACCCGCGGACGGGATTGAACCCATTCAGCAAGCATTGCGCGGCGTTCGTCACTGCCGACACTCGATGCTCCAACTTCCTTGTTTGCTTGCAGACGCAACGCTGAAAAGCCCGGCCAACATCCAGATGAGAAGGGGGCGCCTCCCACCCACTGATGTCAATGATCCCGGTACCTGGACGCTGCTTTTGCGCCTCCGCGGTGCGATAACGGCCTCGTAACGAATGAGGGGCGTCACTCGCGAGGCAAGCAAGCAAGCATTGGTACGCGCCCCCGAGGTACCGGTTCTACCCCGCGGCCGCTATCTTACGCGTATTGGCACGCTTGTGAGTTTCGTCGCGGCCAAGTAGCGGAGCAGAGTTGTGGGGAGGGGCGCTGGTGGTTGCAGTGCACACGGATGCTCCCTGGCCTCCCCACGGGGCCCTGAAGGCAAAGGAAAGGCAAACTCCATCTTCTCCCCCCAGAAAAGCTGCTGAAGCCTGCGCACCGGCATGAAATGGCCGACACGAAGTTGCCGTTTTCCCAGCGATGCATTCTGTCGCAGGCCAGACCTGCGGCTTCTGGCTGTTGTGGAAGGTATTTTGCCCATGGGGTGGGGTCCAAGGAGTAGATTCCTCCGCATCCACATCTAGGACCGAGAAGGGCCTGTTGACCCTGCACTCTCTGCATGTATGGGCTGAGTAAGTCTTCTTCGAAGTGCCTTCCGATTCCAAAGGCATCGGTATTGCGAAGGCTGTGAGAATTCATCAAATCCCATTGCCGAGTGTCGCAGATGTGTCAACCCAATTTGCGGAAGGAAAGCTTTCAGCCTCCAGGTTTAATCTCGGAAGAGGACCCAGAGCGCTGTCCCCGAGATCCTCAGTCACCGGCAGTCGCTTGTCCGAACAAGTGTTCTTTCTGACTGTCTTTCCACGATAGTTCTCTATGTCGAGCTCACCGGTTTGACTCATTGGCTCAACGCACCACCTGACTCTTGTTGGATCGAGAACCTCGACGACTCCATGCAAACGACCTCCGACTTGCGGTCCCTGAATCGAGCATGTTGATGAAGAGGGGACGTCCTAGGCCATTCAGTCATCGAGGCTCTTCGCTGCTGGTGAGACCAGGCGCAACCCACATGTCGCTGGGCCTTGGGTTGCTGCCATATCATATTCCCTCAAGAGCTGAGCCATTCCCAAGCTCGCTCCGGCTACCCCAAAGCAGTTCTTTGGTCATAAGGTAGCCTGGCATAGCCCGGGGGTGAGTGTACCGACAAGACATTATATGCTGATCAAGGCCATCTCCTATGACTTCGACACACCAGGTCTTCGTTTCGGCGCATGCGACCGCCAGTCGAGCAGTGCTCCAGACAGGACTTGGAAGAAATGGCGCCACGAGGTGACCACGCCGGCAATTGTCGCTCGAGCTAGGGCCGAAGGACAGTGGGCACGGTAGAGGACTTTCGTCTCATACCACCAATTGTATTGGCATTACCCTCCGCGATGGCTCCCAATAATGCAAGAGGTCTGACCTTGTTCTTCGGTCTTTTCGATCTCGGCACCATCCGACTTGGCTTCGCTCAGCTCGCCGACCACGTTCCACGAATGCGCTGATCCAAAAGTGACGTCGGTGCGCTGCCAAGCCCGTGCTTTGCTGGCATGTCAATTGTGCCCCCGAGTATGGCGGCGAGTATTGCAGTGAGCTGTAACAGACGCCATGTCTCGGATGACGTCGTGCACAGTCCCAAGTCGGTAGCCACTCGCAAGCCATTCACCGGACTTTCGACCGGCACTGGTAATATCTTCGATCAAGACTGTGGCGTCCCGGTGTGCCCGGCTCAGGGCCTCCGAGTACCGAGGAGTTATCAGCATCCCAGAGGACTACTGAGTCCGGCAATATGTTGGAATCGAGGTAGCGCCATTCGAAGCCGCCTGCGACGGTGTTCGAGGGTAAGTGGCGCAGATGTTCGCCAGTGAAGGAGCACCGGTGTCTGGCCAGACGTTCCGTGGTCGTCCTCATCTGTACCACAGCATCGCTCCATGTGTAGCTGTCGGTGACCAGCCAGTGGTGTCATGGTGTTGCTGAGGGAATTGCATAGTGCTTTGCGGGTGTGGCGCCGATAGGTGTGTTGGTGTCCCTTCGGGTCGTTCAAGGACTGAGCAGCTCCTGACATGGCATATGGGTAAGAACCACTTCGGTGGAAGCAGTCGAAAAGGGCGATGCCACAAGAGAAGAGACAGCAGTGACAGCAGTGATCTCGTAGTACGAAAACACGAAAGCACGAAAAGCACACGGAATGGAGAGCGCAGGGCGATAGAAATAGGCACGAACCGTGCGGGCAAGAGCACTGGATATAACGGGGAGGATGAGTGCACCTACCAGCTAAAGCCAGCATGGTCCGATCGTGGCTTGATTGGTCCGATGGCTGGCTGGGCCCCTAAGCTCGGGGCTTGCTGGGGGGCATCGAAGCGTGCTGGAGCGAGGGAAGCCCACAAATACGGCACGGCTTTGCGGGGATTGTGGGGGATCACTTCGGCTTCCCCTCAACTTCCAAGTGCCCTTGGTGCCCAGAGCCAGAGAATGCGCGGTCGCATCGCGATTGCAGCTCGGATCTGATACCTCTTTCAGGGTCTTTCAGGGTCTTGTTGTCTCCGTGTCCCAAGATTCTTCAGAGCTGATCAGTGATCAATTGCCCATGGAAATGGGCCAACCCAACAACAGCCATCAAGGGCTTGGCAAAACCACCGTGAGCGTGAGCATCTTGGGTGACTCGGGGGCTACGATTGCCTATCCGGGAATCCTGTGGGATTGCGTGAGATTCCTGCATATTTCATCGCTGGAAGGTAGGTACTGTAGCATTGCTCACCTGCATACTCAGCCATCGCTTGCAATGGAGGACGACGGCGGCACAATCCATCGGCGCGTCTTACATGCGCGTGCATCCTACGCCTGGAGGGAACTCCCGTCCGTAGGCTGGGATATATATATCAATGCCGTACACCGTAAGTTTCTGGGGCCCAAGTAAGTCTCTCCGGTACGGGAGCACGCCATCTGTTACTATAAGCTCGTCTTGGATCAACATGATACGTACGCGGCACCCAAGAACGGCTACCGTCGATCTTTTCTGGGCGATATCGTCCTTGCGCACAGGTATGAGCTTCGCCAATGCCACTCGGAACCATTCAAGCCCTCATCATGCCGAAATACGCCCGATTAGATGAGTATACTGATTGCGGTTTCTTAGAACGCTGTGTGATTGCACGGGCAGCTCGCACGTGTGTTCTTGGTCAGCTCGGTTCCGAGATATGTCACGGTTCACCTATCACAGTGCTTGGCAGGCCAACATCGGAGACCCGATGAAGCTTGGAACTACACGGATACTGGTATGATATCCATGTCTTCGATATCTAGGTACATGGGAAGTTGGGAACCATCACCACCGAATGGGGCATCCTAACGAAACCATCTTTCGGTATCCCTTGCCCAGTTTCCATCAGATACGTCCACCGAGAATCACTACACAGACCGCCATCCTCGGGAGCGAAGGGTCTTATCTAGATAGTATCGCGCCAGGTTGACAAGTCAAGTAGCTGTCGGACATCCAGGAAAGAGGACGCTTGATACAGCACTCACGTGACCCGAAGGACTCGAGTCTAAGCCCATGGTCTCCAAGTAACCTACAAAACATTGATCCTCTGCCGCTGCTGCTCGCGAATTAATCCAAGTCTGTCAAGGCACGAAGAGCCCAAATATGGTCACGGCAGAGTCTACGTCCAGGGCCCCATTCGTCAGCCTTGATCTCTTCATCGTTGAATCCGTGAAGCCGTCAAGAAGCCAGTTACCTGACATCGTGGTCGTCGCCACGAGAGGGATCTATTGAACACAATAACCAATTACATTGCTGACTACTATTCTAACGGTCTACAGTAGGGCATAAGGGCTCTAGGTATAAACTTCAATTGTGACTGGAAAACACATATCCTAGCGGCTAATATGACCTACGTGTCCCGTCTATCACCAGAAAGCCTAGACAACCCAAGGTTCGTTCGACGCGCCACTCCAAACGTAGAGAGGATCTTCCTGACCTGAATTCAATGTGCTACCATGTCTTCCTGAAGCCCGTTTCGCTATGCAGCTCCTCGGGCCGGAGCTGATTACTTACTTAAGCTTCACCATGAAGTTCTCTACAAGGTCTCATCGGGGAGGCTGAGGCTTCAGTATCTATCGTGACCATGGACCATTGTTGAGTTACTTGTACTCAATAAAGTCGCATTGAGACAATAAAACCCTAGAAGGGCTCTCTTTTGCAGTTTACTTCACACAAGATTATGAATGCACTGCCGAGACAATGGGCTCTGCTAGTCTCATGTTCCATATTTTCAGCCTCCGAGACACAAGCACAGCATGAACGCAAGTACCTAGCCAGACAGTTACGTAGGACAATAGAAATGCAATATAGGATGTAAGCATCTGCCTCGGGTGTTGGCCTTAGTCATCTAGCCCAGGTGTATTCAATGAGTTCCGCTCACCCTAACAGCCCCTGCAGCACCCTGATGCCGATCAACTCGGTTACTTCTGAAGAAGATGGCGTTCTCATGTAGTAAGGGGCCAAGTGCTCTTCTCACCAATGACCGACTTACTGTCTGTAAAGAGACCTCTTTTCATGGAGGCGGACTGCCGCAGCCCCCACAGATTGCGACACGTCTGGTCGGCGCAAGGCCACAGCTCCTTGGTGAGAATCGCCAGCCCCCAACAGCCCCCAACAGCCCCTAACAGAAAGCACATACAAGTATACAATGTATCCGTATCGAAGGATCGCTACCTGGGTATGGCACCAATACCACCAGACCATATGCCATCCCTTACACTGCTGCTCATACTGCGACGTAACTCTGCACACTGGCAACCATTGTATCCTTGGTCCTTCAATTACAGTCCGGCACGGCCCCTATCCAGGCTTTCCACACATGATGTAGGTAAGCCCCCGGAGCGCAAGGGCGAAGAAAGGGAATCCGCGAAAAGGAAGAGGGGGAGAACCAATGACGAAGTACTGGAAGAACTAAGTCTAATCACTGTCATCGAAGGCTCCCCGGATAATAAGTTCAAGACTGTTGACGTAGCTGTGCTGGCTAAGTTACGAGCATCGTGAGTTGCTAGGACCTTTATGCGAGGTTGGAAGTAACGTGAGCACTCTTGGTCAATTGTGGGCAATAAAAAAATACTTACAAGTCATCCGACTGATCAATACCCGGAGTACAATGATCCATGTCCTAAATATGCGCCTGCAAGCCGTCGGTGGTGTTTTTGTTCGTGAAATGTTGCTCAGCGGGATCTGGCACCTACGCTGGGGAGCATTGCCCACGAGCCTGATTTAGATGCAGTCATTTCCTCATCGCTACACCGAGTTCGTGGTCGGCGTATCTCAATAGAAACCAAGGCAATTCCAGAAAAGCGTCGATAATTGAACCCAAATGGAACGTAGACCAGTGGAGTGGTGAAGCGGACATGACAGAACTCTGATATATATTATGAAAGCAAATGTCCCAAAGCAATTTGATATTCACACCATACCTGGTGCTCATGAGACCATTTCCAGCGGTTTGTCACCGGACGCCTATGACACGGCTCGTTGCAGCTGGCGGACATCTCAGGCGATGGCAACTTGCGTCGGGACCACACGTCCCGCGAACACGCTGCTATTCCATTCCGTGGCAATTCCGCGTCTTCCCCAATATTGGTCATCACAGCCCTACGGTCATGCCTGAATAATGTGAAGGTGTCAAGCCCATGACAAAATAATTGTCAGTCTTTTGGTCCGTCCACCGCCTCTCAGGACTGACAATTGTATTGTCAAGGGCTTGGGTGTCAGTGGCGTCAATTCGCAGAGATCTGTCATCATGGCTCGACGAACGTGCGCGCGGCCCCATCCGAAGCGATCAATGCCACCAAATCACGATGGATCCTAACCGCAAAAAGGTACTGGGCCTTATTTGTCAGATCTGGACTCAAATCAGCATATCTGCCACGAAATCGTGGCCATACCGGCAGACATGCAGGCGCACGAGGGCAGACCGCGACAATACATTGAGACAATTCTCTGACTGCGGTATCGATTGAGACTTGCAACCTCGTACAGCCGGGTGTGGTTTGGGATTATCGCCGTATGCAGGCAACCTATCAACCTCACGACGTGTGCGACAACAGCGCCACGGCTTAGAAACACCATCGATAAAAGTCATCGGAAGCATGTGACCAAGCCTCACGATGCCCCGACTCCCGAGGAGCAGGCCGCGCGGGCCGGATCGGAGGCTCTGTGCGGTTGAGGACGACGTGGCAGAAGTTAAAAGTGAAGGGCGTCCGTGTGTCCACCCAAGCCCACTGGCACTATTGAAAAAATGATGTCACGTGAGGGTCCGGCCTCCACGCGGCTCGAGCTTTCGCTCCACGAGCTTAATGCCGAGGCGAACTTGGGCGAACCAGAGGGTCTGGCTGGGGAAACAGGTTGCCGGAAATGGAATTTGGATGAATTCAACCAGAAGGATTTCGAAGGGTACACAGGCTCGACAAGCCATAAGTGAATATCCCCAGAGAACCTTCGAAGCAGAATTCGTCATCATGCTGGTGGGATCGTTTCGTTGAACAAGACTGCGATGCCGGCGATTTCATAGCGAAGCTAACATGATAGCGTTACACATGCGGCTTACCTACGGAGAAGAAAATTTTTCGACAGATCATCGCACAGTGTGCGAGCACTGGCTACTTGGAGATACTTGGGGTATCCAAGCCCCAATCGCGCAGTGTCCAGCCTGGCTGCATGGAAATGAAGCTACCCGGCGCTTGCATCAATCCTGTTGCGACGCGACTTGAATCCCTGATCAACGCGCAAAAGCGACACCCTGCCTGTTGCATCGCTTGCAAGCACGCTGCAATCGCGTTCATGCGAAAGCGATCCAGCTTGACGGGAGCCGTTTGCCCTCTGATCCCCATGGCCATGGCGTGAACAAACGAGTTGTACGCAAGATTGCGCCATCCAGCGGTGTCAGCAGCGCAGGTATGCAAACAAGCAAGCGGCAGGCTGGCAGGTATGCGACCGACGCAGCGTCGTGTTGGATGGGAAGAAAGAGGCTGTGAATGAGTCATAAGCAAGCGCGCCCAGTTGTGCATGACAGGAATGTTTCTGGCTGGTTCGGCCGCCGGCCGGGGTTGGCTGTGCGAGGCTGGAAGCGGAGCGACCACAGAGCCTGCAGAGAGGATCCACCGTGTAGCGCTGTGATTGGCTGCTGGAAAGGAGCGGCACAGGAGCAAGTGCCAAGGGTTGGTGGCCGGTCGATGGATCTCACTGTGTGCCGGCATATGATGAAACCTAGGATACGAGACTAGGGGGGTTCAGACCTGTCTCCTCGGCTCCCTTTCTTCGCACACAAACGAGTCGTTTGCGCATAGACGCTTCTTACCAAGTCCGAAAACCAACGAGATGATGCGCTGACATACAGGAGTGTTGCAATCCAGAAAACACCGAGACTGGCTGTCCATCCGAGCGCCGGTATGTCGAACTTTTGAAGCAACTGCAGGCGCGAAATGAGCAGAGCGGAAGTGCCTGTGTGCCCG
>JAJJKE010000125.1:0-65590 GCA_022376655.1 Xylariomycetidae sp. FL0641 | reverse complement strand
AGTTTTATATATATTATTATTAATATTAAGCTTTAAATTAGCCGTTTATAGTAATAAACCCGCGGCTTAATTAGTTTAATATTTATATTTATAAATATTAAATATATTTTTTAAAGTTAAATTTTAAAAAAAACTTGAATTTATTTTAATAAAAAATTATATTAAAAACATATATTAAATATTTTATTAAATATATCTCCTTATTATTTTATAAAGTTTAAATTTTTAATAATAAAAAAGTAATTATTATAAAAAACGTTATATTTAATAAAACGTTATTTTTCAATTTTAAGGCATAACGTTAATTAAAAAAGGTTTTAAAAGTTTAAAAACTTTAATTAAAGTTTTTAAGCTTATTAAACGTTTTATAAATCAATTAATTAGCTTTTAATATAATAAACTTTTTATTTAAAAATAAAAATTAATTAAAAAAAAGATTTTTATTTAAAAGTAATAACTTAAAAGTAATAACGTAAATAAAAAAAGTATTAGCTAGGCTAAACTTATAATTAATAATAATAACGTAAATAAAGCTATAAATAATAATAAAAATTATTAAATTAATATTTTTATTAATTACGTTAAAAAAATTTTTTACTTTTTAAATAACGTTAAAAAAGCAAGAGACGCGAAAAACGCGAGAAACGTGAAAAACGCGAGAGACGCGAGAGATTAGCTTAACGCTTATAAAAACAAGCGTAATTAATATTTAAAAAAACGTTTTTAATGTTATAAAATAAGCGTTTAACGCATAGTTAATTTTAAACGTAATAAGTGTATTACAAGTAGCTAAACTATTTATTTTTAGCGCGCGCGAGGGCCCGGATATAAATAAAGGGCTTATAAATAATATATTTAATATATTATTAAAAAAATAATACGGGTAATAAATATATAAAACGGTTATAAAAATATATAGTATAAAGCTTATAAAACGTTTTATAAAACCGCCTAAGTTAAAAAAATATATATTTATTACGTTAAACGTATAAAGTAAAAAAATATATAATAAAAACGTTTTAAAACTTATATTTAATGTTTTTACAGTAGTATTTAAAAATAAGCATAAGAGATACTAGAATGACTTTATATTTATTTTAAAGATTTAAAAAGACTTTTATAATTATTTAATAAGATTAAAGTTTAAAAAAACTTATAAAAAAAAGTTAAAAGCTTTAATTAATAAAGGTATTTAAAAACTTTTAAACCGTTTATAAATTAATAGCGTTATTTTGCTTTTAAAATAGGTATTTATATATAAATTTAATAAAAATAAATATTTAAGCCGTTATAAAGCTTAAATTTACGTGTAAAAAGATTTTTAAAATATATATAGCGCTAATATATATGCGGTAATATTAATAGCGAAATTATTCCGTATTATAGCCGTAGTAATAGTTAGATTTAACCTTAAATGCGAGTAATTTAATGTTTTAAATGTATTTTTAAATAGTAACGTTAATAAATAAAATAATTTATTTATATATAATTATTATAAAAATTCCGAAAATTAGGTTTTTTAAGAAATAAAGAGAATAAAATTATAGTTATAAAGCTAAAACGGGCTTTTATAAGTTTAAAAAAATACCGTAATTATAGTTTAACGAATTTATTTTATTTTTTAAAAGCGTTAAAATAACATAATTAATAAAAAAACTTTACATATTTATAAACGAGAAAATAATAATATTATTTTACGTTAACGATATTTTATTATTATATTAAAAAAAATACAAGCTTTACGTTTAATAGTTAATTATTTTTTTAAAAACGAAATATAAAATTTAAAGCAAAAAATTAGTTAAATAGTTTTTAAAAATTAAAATTATTTATAATCGGGTTAAGCAGAAAGTATATTTAACGTAAAACAGGTATATTAAAAAAATAACATATAAATTTAATTTAATTAATAATAAAGTTAAATTATTAATTATATTAATACTAGCTATTTTATTTAAAAAGTATAAAGGCATTATTAATAAAAAGTTTATTAAAACTTATTAAAAAAAAGTTAAATCGATTTTTTATGCCGTAATAATTACGCGTTTAAACGTTACGAGGGCAGTAGCGTAGTTGTTTTAGTATTTAATAAATTTATTAAAAAAACATTATAATATTATAGCTTAAACGATTTAGTATTTTTATTTAATTTGTTTTTTTATTATATAATATAATAAAAATTATAATAAAATGTTTATAATAGTAAGTAATGCTTTTTTTACAAACGACAAGGCGTTATGGCGGTTTTTATAAAAATACGTAATATTATTATTTAAAAGACCGGTTATTTAAAAGTTAAAACTTTAAAATATCGTTATTATAAATATTATAAAAGTAAAACTTTTTAATATTAAACGTATTATTAAAAAGGCGATAGCTTTATAGCGATTTATATAAGATATTATTTTTAATTTTAATAAATTATTTAAAATATATTACGATAATTTATAAACTATACGTTTAGTGGTTAAAAAAAAGCAATATATATTAATTAAATTATAATATATTAATATATAAAATATATGGTTTAAATAGTTATATAGTAAAAGATTATTTTATTTAAAATATTTTAATATTAATAATATATTTATAAATAAATTAATTAAGTTTTTAAGCAAGTAAAAGTTTAAATATTTTAAGGCGTTATTAAGGATAATAAATATTTAATAAAAAGTTAATTTAGTTAAAAAAAAAAAAATAATTAAACGACTAACGAAGTTATTTAATATTTAAAGCATAATTAGTTATAATAAAAATTTACTTTTTTTATTATTAATTTTTTATATTAAGTAATTAAAAAATATTTTTAAAAAAGTAATACTATTTATTAACCGGCTTTAAAAAAAAAGAACTAGTTTTTAGTTTTATTTACGTAATAAAAGAAAGAATTTTATAAGCTTTAAACCATTTGCTTTTACTTAAGTTATATTAGCCCTTCGCGGTTTATACCGAGATTTTTTTAGTTTAATTACGTTATTAGTTAGTAAGGCTAACGGTAACGGTTATTAGACTTTAATTATATAAAATAAGTAATTAATTTATTTTATACTTTTAAAAAGTAAAAGAAAATGCGTTAATTTAAGTTTATATAATTTAGTTAGGAAAAAAAGCTATTTAAAAAAAGGATGTAGTTTTTAAGAGAGTAAATTTTTTATTAAATTTAAAGGGTATTAGCTTTAGTAAAAACTTATAAGGCCGGGGACCCGTTATACCGAATTTTTAATTTAAGCCTGATAATTTAGCGGTTCGAAATTACGGTACGATTTATAAAAAAATAAATTAATAACGTAGTAGTTATATTTTTTACCGGTAATTTTATAAGTATATAAAAAAACTTTATTTAATTTAGGTTAAGGCATTTTTTTTTTTATTATTTTTTATAATTAATTAATGCCGCTAATATAATTAATATAGTTAACGCGGCTAGGAATGTTTTTATAAATTAATTAGCTTAATTATTTAAATAGGTTTAGGGGGTGTGTTATATTTAGACTTAATTTTATTGGCGTTAAAAGTGGTTTGTGCCGCTTTTAGTATGTAGTTATCGCTATATCAAAGTTTAGCCGGTTTATAGCAAATTTTTTATGTAACCTAGTTTTTAGCCGATGAAGCCCTCGTTTTTGACTTTTTGTTCGATAGATAATAGACATATACCACACCCTACGGGTAACTGTAACATATTAGGTACCTTAAGGTATGCTACTCCACCCCCACTATGATCCGCGATGTTAACCCGCTAATGATCTCCCGCGATAACTGATAGTTGCCAGGTCGACCCTCGTCGAATCCGCATTGCCCATGTAAATAGAACGCCAAGGCCTCGAGGACACGAGGTCTTGGCGTTCTACTCCACCCGGCAGGAGGACACTGCAGATGACTGCCGCAAATAGGTAACCTGCATACTCCGTATTTCCCTAGCATTCCCGCGAGACACGTCCAAATTGTCGTTATCGCTCGAAGCTCCCACGATATCTGGGCCACCATTCCTCAGCGCCAATGACCCCTCATGGGGAGGCAGACCCCGCCCGTCGCAGGCATCGAGACGCTGATACACCAAGACAACACCGCAAAAAGCGGAGGGAACGAGGTCATGGCGCAACTGGAGAGTCTTCGAGTCCGAGGGCCTCACGCAGTGCAAGCCGCCAAAGGCTGTCCCTGAACGCATTGGCGGAACTGGATGAGTACAACACAAGCGGCCGCACGCCCCAGCTACCCCGAGAAGCGGAACGCAGACCGAAGAAAGAGCGGGTGCGACGCGAAGGGTATACGGCTGTGGATCCAGGGTATGAGTCTCCAAGGCATGAGCGACGGAGGAAAGATGGCTATCGAGCGGCGGATACCGACTACGATTCCCCCGGACGAGAACGACGTCGAAGAGACGCGTATCGCGACTCTGAGACCGAAAACGAGATGCCACGGCGAGAAAGGAGGCGAGCCAGAGGTCTGGCGACCGAAGACGCTATCCGGGACGAAGCAGAGCGAGAGCGGAGGCGCGAAAGGAAACAAAAGAAAAGGGTCGTCAGCGGTGCTATAGTCGAAGAAGGTCGGGCGGCTCCCCATATACGCGGTGGTGCAGCAAGCAAGCACAGTAGCTGGGACAGCGTCGCCCAAGAGAAGGAGAACATCAGCTATCCTCCGTCGAACAAGAAGAAGAAGAAGTGTAAGCGCTGCTGTGCATGATGCCACCGGCTTCTCAAACTAACGAAACCCGCAGGGATCATCGCCGGGGTGGCTCTTGTCGTGCTTATCATCATCATTGTGGTAGCAGTCGAGGTGAGTAAGAAGAACTCATCCGGTGGCAGCGATCACGACAAGTCGAATCTGGACAACACATCACCAAACGATATTCCCACGGCAGCTCGAGGTACATACCTGGATCCATTCACTTGGTACACAACGGATGACTTCAACGTGACGTACACGAATGAGACGGTCGGTGACCTGCCCATCATGGGCCTCTTCTCGGACTGGGACGACTCGACGAAGGCCAACGACAAGGTGGTAGCCCTCAACAAGAACTGGGGCGACTACGCCACGACCCCAGCGCGTGGGGTGAACCTGGGCGGATGGCTCTCTATCGAGCCGTTCATCACGCCGAGCCTGTTCGACAGCTACGACAGCAAGCTCGGGATCATCGACGAGTGGACGCTGTGCGCGCACCTGGGGCCCAAGACGGCGGCGGCGACGCTGGAGAAGCACTACGCGACCTTCGTGACGGAGGACACGTTCAAGGAGATCCAGGCGGCGGGGCTGGACCACGTGCGCATCCCGTACAGCTACTGGGCGGTGCAGACGTACGACGACGACCCGTACGTGTTCCGGACCTCGTGGCGGTACCTGCTGCGGGGGATAGAGTGGGCGCGAAAGTACGGCCTGCGCGTCAACCTGGACCTGCACGGGCTGCCGGGCAGCCAGAACGGCTGGAACCACAGCGGGCGGCAGGGCGCGATCGGCTGGCTCAACGGCACGGACGGGACGACGAACGCGCAGCGCTCCCTCGACGTCCACGACCGCCTCTCGCGCTTCTTCGCCCAGGACCGCTACGCCAACGTCCTCGCCTTCTACGGCCTCGCCAACGAGCCCGCCATGGTGTGGCTGGAGGCGCAGGCGGTGCTGGACTGGACCACGCAGGCGTACCAGCTGGTGCGCACGCAGAACGGGCTGCAGGCCAACATCGTTTTCGGGGATGGCTTCATGGGCCTGGCCAACTGGCAGGGCAAGCTGCAGGGGATGGAGGGCCTGGTGCTCGACGTGCACCAGTACGTCATCTTCAACAACGACCAGATCGTCTTCCCGCACACCCGGAAAGTTACCTACGCCTGCGACGGCTGGACCCAGCAGACGGAGCTCTCGCTGAACACGGCCTCCGGCTTCGGCCCCACCCTCTTCGCCGAGTGGTCCCAGGCCGACTCCGACTGCGCCCGGTACCTGACCAACGTCGGCTGGGGCAACCGCTGGACGGGGACCTACGACAGCGGGAACTCGTCGACGCAGGCGCTGACCCCCAAGTGCCCGACCGAGGACGACACCTGCGCGTGCGCCGACGCCAACGCCGACCCCTCGCAGTGGTCCGACGAGTACAAGAAGTTCCTCAAGATGTTCGCCCAGGCCCAGATGGCCTCGTTCGAGAAGGGCTGGGGCTGGTGGTACTGGACCTGGGACACCGAGTCCGCCCCCCAGTGGAGCTACCGCCAGGGCCTCGCGGCCGGCGTCCTCCCCGCGAAGGCCTACGACAGGGACTTCGATTGCGATGCCGACGTGCCTGACTTCGCGGACGCGGGCCTGCCCGAGACGTACTAGATGGAGGAGAGAGGTTGGTGCCGGATGTGGCCGCGGGATCGAGAGGCGAGGATCGCGGCTGTCACGCTCGGCTTTGGGGGGGGGCGGCTTTGGAAAACCCATGGAGCGGCGCGAGAAGACCGGTGGACGCGAGTCGCTGTTTGTTTACCTCTTCTGGGTTTTTTCCATCAATATTTGCAGGCACACACGTTTGGGTTTTGGGTCTTTCTGATTTACGGCGCAACAAGGCATGGCATGGTGTGGCATAATAAAGCGAGCGAGCGAGCGAGCGAACGAACTCATACGAGCGAGACGACGGCTTCATGTGTATAGATTGGTAATGTGCACTACGCAAGAGGGTCAACTGTGGATAAAGGATACACGAACATAAACATTTCCCCGTAACTTGGAATCTGACACCCTGGTGAAGGCCCTCTCTCGGTGTAGTGGATGTCGAAGTCGTCGGCGCTTACCGTCCTCCTCGTCGCAAAGACCTGCCTGCTATCTTCGACCCCCAGAGGCTGTACTACTGCGATGACGATTGCAGCCTCCAGGTGTGTGCGCGCGCGCGTTGGCCATGCCGCTACGTATGCTAGGAAGGCCCCGTGATAAGGGGCTCGAAGCCGACTTAAGGCCCCTGCCATGACCAAGGCCGCGTCGACGGTGCTGCTCGAAACAAGTATCCTGGATCTTCGGGGCGGTATAGCTGGCTGGCTAAGGCTGAAAAGCCCTATGCTCGGAGACCGGTGGAAGAAGCATGTACTACTCTACCTCTCACTGGCCTGCCTTGAAATAGACCATTCAGCGGCTGGGGGGGGAAGCGAGTGGGAGGCGGGGAGGGGCTTTTGTTCGCGCTACTCTGCTAGCCGCCCGCCTCCTTTCGAGCTCTATTCCGCGACGTCGTTCGTTCATTCGCCTTCGGCTGCTCTGCTGCTTGCTACCCTCCCCGGTGACTAAAGTAGGTGACTGACTACCTACCACAACACAAACCCCGAGGCTCCACGTCCGCCGGGGTGCCGCGCCGTGACAGGGCTGAAGAAATGAAGCCCGCTTACCTACCTACCTAGCTACCGACCTACCTGTCCGCCCCGAGGTGATGTTGTTCAACGATATGGCACAGGAGCGGTGAAGAGAGGATCGGGACCGAAAAAAAAAAAGTTTCGGCCTTTGCTCTCGTGGCTGGCTGGCTGGCTGGCTGGCTGGCTGGGGTGTGTAGTAATCACGCGACGACGGCTGAGCACGCAGCGGTCCTTCGTAATCACGAGGGTTCCACGATGACTTCAGGGGATCGGTCGGTCGGTCGATCGGTCGGGGGCTGCGTGACTGGGCAGACCGCAAGCAAGAAATACTTACAGACACGAGCTTTTTTTCCCTGGGCACGTCGAGCGAACGAGCGAACGAGCGGACGTGTCCGACGAACACGTCCGCTCGTGCGGCTGAGGAAGGATACGCCACAGAACAGACAGACAGACAGACAGACAGACAGACAGGCTCGCGACGTACATACTTGCCTCGGGGTCTAGGCCCGGGGGGCCGTAGTCGAGGAGCCTACTGGCAGCGAACAAGGTGGTGGTGGTTCGCCAGCCATTGTTGACCGAGGCCTGTTTCTTCAAGCGCTCGTATCATTCCCCCGGCTGTGTTTTCTCCCTTCTTCTGGAAGACCAAGTCGTTGGGGATCACGACAGGCGCAATATTGGTCTTAGGTGGCGGTGGTGGAGGTGGTGGTGCCTTCGTGCCCAAGGGCAAGATCCGAAAAGTCACACCCAGCTCCCTCGCCATTCACGTACGGGGGTCCGGTTCCGAGATCTGGGTAGTTGCTTGGGAGCCAGATCGGGCGCTGGAGCCGGCCCTATTGGAGCGGCGCGCCAAGGGCCGGAAGCGTGTCTCCAATACTGCGACGTGACTTGCGTCCACCACCGCCCATGCAGCGTGGGAGATCATAGCATAGCGCCTCTCACCGACGACGGACGACGGGGCTCAGTATTGCGCCGGTATCTGCGGTGCCAGGTTTTGGTTTGGATGCTGGCGTCTTGTCGGTTTCAGATCTACAGTTGCATGCGGATGCTGGTGAACAGCAAGCATCTTGGACGGGAAGCATAGAGGTGCAGAACGCGTATGCAATGGCCGCAGCCGACGGCACCAAGATCACGTCAATACTTCTCTTCTTCGAATTACCCTTGGCCAGGTCAGTCCCTGGCAGTATGGGTAGAGAGGCCCGGTGGGCTGGCTATGGAGATCTCCGAAGATCCTTAGGGCTCCAAGCCAGAATTGTTCCAGCAAAGAGGCTCGGTAACCATCTTGAGAGGTGTTGTGGTAGGAAGAAGCCTGGAGATTGCCATCGCAATGGCATGGTAGACGACACCAATGCTCTTATCACCTGCGCTGTTAGTTTTGCATTATGTGGTTACTGGTGTATGGGGCCACTCTGATAATCAATGAACATCGATGGCTAGGTCAACAACGCAGTGGCCTGTCACTGAGGTAAAGATCAACTTGATAGGCTCCGAAGCTGGGGTCACGACTTTTAGCCAGACTCGTGAAGGTGCATCGATCTGGTGCAGATAGATCATAGCATTCCCCAGCTGCACGAAACCACAAGCTGGTGATGTCGGTGAATGGTCTGATGAGCGACCGCTATATTGCCTGAAACTATGTGGCTTGCAGAGCGTCCTATCAGTATCGGATCCGTTGAGGCAAGAATGAGTTATGGATCAGTTACCTGGCTATAGATCACTGTACCAAATGTCTCATCGAGAACCCAACAACACATCGTGTCCGAAGTCGATTGCCATTGCTCCCAACCGGCATCGGCATGTACCAGGCCTTCATCCAAGGCATCCGAAGCTTCGGCCTGCACTTATCGAGTTTCGTGGTTGTGGTAGTCTCGAGTGACTTGAGAGGGTCTTGTGCTGGTGGGAGGCCAAAGTAAGGCCTGGAGGTCCATGTTTGGTAATACCACACAATGCGAGAGCCGTTGACGTAGAGCAGGAGCAGAACCCCCAGCCATTCGAGACACTTTCGAACAAATCGATGAGATCGGATTGATGGGTTCGGATCCGGCTGGCAACGTATTCCGTTCCCAAGACAGGCAGTCTGGCTCTATAGACTCGGAAAGTATGTCTACGTCGCCCCTGCATGGGTAGCCTGTTCTCTTGCATGATGGCCCCCCTTTAGTTTACCCTTGGAAGTGAGAGTGAGCCTGCTGTACTGGTATAGATCGAGCAGTCAGTTGTATGAGGTATAGATAGAGCCAATGGGCCCTGAACAGAATTCAGTCTTGGTCATGGCTTTGTCAGTCGCCCTCAACATACCCGCGAGCTCACCTTTACGAACCAGAATGTAGATGCTACGCGTGTAACCGAACAGATGACGGCAGACAGTCGATTTATCGAAAGAACCCTGCGTCTTCAATGACTGTTACGAGCTGTTGACATCACGGTGTGATACGAAACGGACACCGACACAAGCAACATGGCATCCATGCGCAGTGAGCTTCCAGCCTGGCATCCACCACATACTTATTAGGCTGGCTGGGTACGGTGCATATCGGCAGGGGACGTAGCAAGCCGGCCTGCGTCCGGAGAAGGCTTGTCCACTGTTGCACAATGTCTTCACCCGTTCAGCTGACCGAACGCAGAGGTAAGATCTCAGTGCAGAATGTGGGGTGGCCGCATCCCCCGTCCATCAAGTCGTCAATGTACACGTTTTGCGAATCTCCAGCCACTGCTGTAGGCCAGCAAGAGTCCCGCGTTGTTCAGGTTGCCTTGCATACCGGTGTATAAGCCCCAGATGATGCACCAGAGATTCAAATCTCGTATCCGGGGTTCGTCCCCTCACCCACGAGGACAGCAGGCCTGATCCAAATTGTTCAGCCAGTGGCTCGCCGTGTACGTCCATACCTTAGGGTTAGCTGGCTTGATGTGATCACGCCCGAGGTTAAAAAAAGCAGCCTTGAAGGCTGAACAGGCGTATACCTGACGTCCTAAGATCAGGGAAGTGGCAGCGGCCCCCATATGCGTTGTAGGTTGCACTTTGGCAGATCCACTTCTTCTGGAAAATACTAGGAGGACCTTGGGGCTGAAGAGGTTGTCATTTGGGAATAATCAGTTGTGTGGAGTGATTGCAACCAGAGCGGACGTGCCACCGCACATCGAATGCAATGCACAACATTGTGGCAGGCGGCAGAGCGTGGTGCCGAAGTCCCTATGCGGTTGCAAGACTAGGAAGAAGGACTTCACGAGCGGAAGAGCAGAGGACATTGAAAAGGCCAGTGTCGACGACTAATGTCGGTACATCGAAATGCTGCCGGTTATGAGGCAATCAAAGCCAGGGGCGCCGCAGGCTGCATTCCTGTAAGAGGGTTGGAGACAGGTCTTGGCTACCGGCCTGTCAATAACATTGATCGCTGGTCCTTGCCTCTGAAGTAAAGAGCGAGGTCATTTGCACACGACAAAGTCGGTCTACTGCAGTGATGATCTTTAGGTACTTCGGGGATTTCGGGACGA
Organism: Xylariomycetidae sp. FL0641; assembly: GCA_022376655.1. NCBI lineage: Eukaryota > Fungi > Ascomycota > Sordariomycetes > Xylariomycetidae sp. FL0641. Next base: position 54,806 of record JAJJKE010000125.1, on the reverse strand, counting down.
AGAAGGCCATAAGACACGAGACTGCTGAGGTGGTTTTTTTTTGGGGGCGTATCTGTAGCACATCCAGGGTATATCGAGTCGCGTGCTTGATTCCCGCCAATCCTGACATTGCGAGGTTGGACATGAAGCAGAGGCGTCCGCCGGGGTGGCTTATTGGCTCCGTGACGCAGAAGGCATCGACGCAAGCAACACCCTACCGGCCAGCTCCCTCTCGCAGTGGCCAGCAAAGAGGCGATGCATGAATGGACGAAGCAGCGTGGCAACCAGGGGCAGGCGGTTGGGGTGAGCGGGAGCCCGCATGGGGCAGGAGGTGAGTGGAAAGGGCGTATCGTGGCATCGTATGCCGTCGCGATGCTGTTCGGCAGAGCAGACAGCTGGCCGTGATTCGCCGGCACTGTTTCGTCGGCTCTCGCTGTCGACGTCGATGCTGCGGCTCGTGCCGCCCCATGCATACAAAGGCCACGACGACACAGGACACGCAACCATGAGAAAGCGAGCTCGCGAGGGCTCAATGGCGCGCTGTCATGGCGGCCGGCGTTATAGATTGCAGCGAGCCAGTGAAAGGAGGGCCTTTTTCTTTGGCCGAGTAGCAGTCGATGCAGTGTTCATCTGGATGAAGCAACGAGGGGGCCCATCCGCGAATGGCACGTTGCGTAGCCTGCGGGCGTGGTAAGCCGTAAGCGGGCGAGAAGTACCGTACAGGCGGTTGCGCTTCGGGGCCGCTTGGAGGATCTACACGGCACTCATCAGAGTCATCACTCACTGAGAGAGCCAGAGCCAGAGGAAATATGAATGACATTGTCAGGCGCAAGATGGAAGTTGGAAAGTTGCGTGAGGTAAGCGTGTGTCATTAGCGATGGCAGGTATGGTAATAGTATTACAGAGGACGATGTCAACCGGGTCAGCTGCTGTAGCGGTGCAGATGCCCAGAGAGACGATGGTGAAGCTGAAAGGCAGCCAAGCTTGCCCAGCACGAGCCCAGAGAGCTTAGCAGCTTGGGCCCCACTACTCCGATATGCAGGATGTTCATGCTTATACCGGATATACCTAGGTAGTCGGCTACGGCAGCCGATACGGAAGCAACCTTCAACCCTTCGACCCTTCAAGCGGCAAGCGATCTTGTGCAAGGTGGTCACGTTTTATGCAATTACTAAGCCACCCCCAAGTCGAGCTTCATTTGGGTCCTTGGCGCGTCCTTGGCAGCAGTTGGCGCGTGCCTGGCGACCTGACCAGCGCCTGGCTGGGCTGGCTTTTGGTGGCCGGTGATGCAATGATTGCTAGCCTGTGAACAGGGGGTTCCGGGGGATCGGAGGAGTTCCCCAGCGTGGGCTAGAGACTGAACATCTGCCCGCTTCGACTGCTTTGGGGCTTGGAGGTTGGAGGGAAGTTGGAGCAAAGCGTTGAGTGGCACGGTTACAGTTGCATTTGCGGTTGCGGTTGCGGTTGCGGTTGCGGTGCGAGAGGAAGGCCGATGAAGGAAGGAGCAGCATCTATTCGTAGGTACTTCAGCAAACGGCGATCTAGTGGGGCCCGGGCTCTTTCGCTCTCTCAATTGGAATTTCATGTGCTTCCGCTGCTGGTAAGGTAATGACGACCCAGGGGCCTCTACAACCCGATTCCGCCGGTCCGTCTCTGCGGCTGCCCTGCATTTCACATAGAGACGGCCATTCTGCAGGGCGCCAGCAAGCGTCGTCCGTCGATATTTTCTTTCGTTCTCCCTTTACCCTTCGCTGTGCCTGTGGCCTTCTTCCCGTCCCTCCCCTTCGCGGCCCCTCGAAGGTGACATTGGAACCTTGACGTCCAGCCAGAAACAACCCCGCAATTCGGATGCAGCACGGCACACAGGAAAAAAAAAAGCAGGTGGACATTCGAGAAACCGAGTTTCCCTGTTGGCCAATGACGCCGCGCCCCTCGGCTGCTTTCAATCCCGACCGATATCGTCAATCGCAAATGTCCACCCCCCAATTTATTTTCCAGCGCTGATCGCCCAACCCGCCTGCAGCTCTCCTCTGTCCGCCGATTGATTGCCTGCCCTGCCAACCTGCCCTGCCATCCTCCTGCCGCGCGCTGTCCGCTGTCCGCTGTTCCTCCGTCGTGGCCGCGCCGCCGCCGCCGCGCATCGCATCCATACCTGCCTTCATACCTGCCGACGCCGTGCCTACCATTATGAACTTTGTCTGAGTTGGTCGCGGAGATCCAAAGTCCAACTCTGCCAGAATATACGCGTCTCTCCTGTTTGCCCATTGGCCCGAGCACAACCTTCCTTTTTCTGATCTCCCAAAACCTGGCCAGACTTCGCCTACTACTTCACCTGCCTCTACGCCAGACTACCGAAACTTTCCAACCGAGTCCCGTCCGTGCTGACAGGCTCTGCCTACCTTGCCTCACTACCGTCGTCCGCTTCATACTCTGTCGTTTCTGTCTGTGACGTGCGTCCTAATGCATGTATAAGCTGCCGCTCCATGACTGTCTAAGGTGGTGTCCCATGCAGACTACCTCCTCCTGCTCGATCGTCCTCGGAGCGCTGCGCAACGACATCGTCCACCCCACCACCACCAGTACCACCAGTACCACTACCGTCGCCTCCGCCGCCAGTACCGACGCCTGCTCTCTGGATCTGGCTCTATCCCCGGACCTGGATCTGGGCTGGTCGTCTTCGTACGCCTTCGCCCCCTCTGCGTCCACCTCCCAGACTGGCGGATACATATAGCCAGGTCGCCGAACACTTCTTGCCAGCTCCGCGAGAAGGCCCCTCAGCCACTCATCCGAATCGCCGATAGCATCCACCCCTTCTCGTCCAGTACCAAATGCGAACTGCTCCAGACGTCCCGGCTACCTGCAGGAGCATCGACCATCCTACATACCACCCTTGCCAGACGCCCCAGTGCCTTATCCGTCGTCGCGTGACTCCATGAGCAGTGTCTCTCCTGCGTCTCCGCGTTACCGGCCCGTCCTTGTCCCTGTTGGAATAGGAGCGCGCGCTCTACACCCCCCGCGATCTGGGTGACCACAGCGGATAGAGCCGTTCGTTGAGACCCAGCCAGCCCAGTCCCCGTCGCACAAAGAACGCCTCTTTGGCACGGGGAAGCTGCCCATTGGGGTCTGCCAGCCCAGGCCTCGTTGAATACGAGCAGCTGCCTGTCGTCGCGCTGAGCCTGTGCTATATCTCCCCTTGGCTACTGCATCTCTGGATTTTCCGGTCCATAGACTGCCGTCACACCGCACGGGAGAGCACAGCGCCATCGCGCACCAGCCCTTCTCCCTACCCACGCGCTATCTATAGAGCGCTGAGTAGGCTTCCAGCTGGTGCAGTCGGGCCCGCGGCAACATCATTGGCTTGCCCACGCTTCGAGCGATCGTCTCTATTGGCCTACTCTCGAGGCCCTGCTCAGCAGACCAGGACGGGCCTAAGGGCTTTGAGTTGGGCTTGTTCGACATTGGGGACACTTACAAGTCTCGATTCTGTGATTCCCCCCTGCACCTTGACCGTAATACCCCTGCAGGAGTTCGCAAGCTACATCTTCTTCCAGGGAAGTGTGGTTGCGCCAACTTGGGCCGGGGCTCGCTTTCCTGTGACCTCGATTACGCGTGGAGGCTCAGCCTGTCGGTTTATAAAAGTAAGACAAGATGCCGGAAGACGTTGAGGCCAACGGGACTGAGGTCTCAGATGCCATGTCCGAGAATGAGAACGAGTACGACGACGGACCCGAACATACCATCAAAGACGAAGAAGATAAGATGGTTGACCAGAACACCTCGCCCGAGCCCGGCTCCGAGAACGCTGGCGAAGTCAAGAAGAAGTACGATCCCAAGGATCCCCATCGTCCTCGGCGCAAGAAAGCTCGACGTGCTTGTTACGCCTGTCAGCGGGCGCATCTGACGTGCGGTAAGTCTCAGCCTCCGCATGTAAATGCCGAGGACCCCATCTCAGCCTCTGAACGCCCCCCACGAGGAACCCCCACGGCGGCCAGATCCATCATACTCTCGATTGATTATGCCTCATAATTATGTGATCAGCATATCGGACAGCATCCTTATACTAAGACGTACTTGTAGGTGATGAACGGCCCTGCCAGCGATGCATCAAGCGTGGTCTGGCCGACGCTTGTCAGGACGGGGTTCGAAAGAAGGCCAAGTATCTACATGATGCTCCTCCGGAAGCCCTACGCCCGGTCTTGGGCCCAACATACAACCCAAATGCTGCCTCCAAACCGACCAACGGCAGGCACCCTTCCAATGGGGTCTCGGAAGCTCCAGCCTATTTCTCGCAGGCCACTGGTGCACCTTCATACCCGATATTTGCCAATGGCGCGGAGAATCCAATGAGCGGCCTATCAGACAGCATGTCTTTTGGCAGCCAGCAGTCTCCCATGACGCCGACCTTCCATGGACCTGGCGGTTCCAGGCCTGGTCAGATGGGAGCCATGATGCCGCAAGTCTCCAGCGAAATGCCGAACAACTTCTCTGCTGCGATGTTCGATCCGAGCAACCCCGCAATCTTCAACTTCGACCTCGAAGGGTTGAATTTCGGCAGCCACTACGGTGCCCTCGAGTTCGGTATGCTGGGCCACATGTCCTCTGGCGCAGCCGAGACACCACCGAGAGAGGCGATGTCACATACTCCTGGGAATGAAGTTGGTTACAATCCAACTGCTTTGTTTTCAAACGGAGTAGGCCAATACGGTCAACTCTACGACCAAGGCATGGTTGACAACTTCATGCACCTCGATCATAACAACAATAATGCATATTCGCAAGGCAATCTCCAGCATGGACTGCCTCATGCCTACGCTATAGCAGCGGCAGGGCCTACGCCCAACAGTCTAGCCAGCCCGGGCACCGACAATACTGCGAGCCCCCAGCCAACTACGTACGGTTTTGAGACCTCGCCTACCGCTAGTGGCTACACACCTGTCAGCGCGCAAACAATCAACCAGGCTTCGAGGCCGAAACCAAAAGCTTCCAATGCGAATAACAAAGCCGGGCCCCAGTCTCTTCTGGGGAAACGACGTGATCCGTCTTCGATCTACGAGACAGTCAAGGAGCCATACCCGTACCTCACCGGGTTTCATAACCTCATCGCCTTTGTACAGCGGCGCTTCTCGCCGAACAAAACCTTGCGAATTGCGAAGTCGCTTGCGAGCATCCGACCATCTTTCATCGCTTGTACCAGACATCTCAACCGCCAAGACTTGATTTTCATGGAGAAATGTCTGCAGCGGACCCTGTTTGAGTACGAAGACTACATGGGGCATTGCTCGGCCCCTACTATAGTCTGCCGACGAACGGGAGAGGTGGCAGCGGTCAACAAAGAGTTTATTGCTTTGACGGGATGGACGAAGAATGTTCTGCTGGGAAAAGAGCCTAACATGAACATCAATACTGGGCGCACAAGCGCTGAATCCGACACCCCCAGCAGTACAAGCAGAACGGACTTCGCCACGCCTCGGCTGAAGTCGGTCCAGCCAGATGTTGGCAAGACACAGGACGGCACAATGCAGCCGGTCTTCATCGCCGAGTTCATGGACGACGACACCGTCATCCAATTCTATGAAGACTTCGCCTCGCTGGCATTCGGCGACAGTCGCGGTCATGTAAGGAGGAAGTGCCGGCTGCTCAAGTATCGCACAAAGGAGATGAGCGAAGTATCTACCGAAGGCTCCCCCCAGAGAGATAAGCGAAGTAGTATTCTGAGCAACAGGGTGACCCGCATTGACGGCGAACATGGCATCTCGAGGCTGGAAAAGGATGGCAAAATCGACTGCACATACTGTTGGACGATCAAACGGGATGTGTTCGACATTCCTATGCTCATTGTCTTGAACGTAAGCTGCGCAACGCAACCCTTACCAACTCGACCACTTTCAGTATCCTGACTTTTCTCACAGTTTCTACCCTGCTACTACCGCGACCAAGATCACCTAGCTGCATAGGCACAAGCTTGAAGCTTGATGTTTACATAGATTTCCGCACTGTTTCCCCTATATATCCCCAGGCGCCTGGACTGTTTTCATGAGCATGGGCGGCGTTTTTGGAATGGGGCTCCCTGAGCCCTTCTCCCCCTTTCCTGGGGAGCTGGTCATTTGCATCGATGATTGTACCCGGAATATGCGATATAGAGCTGTGGCCAAAGTCCACAAATACAATCGGTCTCAAGACCGAAAACCAGACAACACTGTCTATCTATTCCCGTGTCTATTAAGTCATCTCCCACGGCGCCTTGTCCGGGTATTCTTCGGCGAAGCAGCTAATTGCGTCCCCCCTTCCTTTCTGTCTCTCGTCCTCTTTTTTCATCTCCTCACTTCTCTCTCCCCCTCTCTCTCTCTTCTCACCGCACCAGCCAGCTGCCGTCGAGGGAGCCGCGGCCGCCGCCGACGACGCCCTGACGCGGGGTCCAGGCGTCGCGGGCGAGGCTCTGGCGGGCGACGTCGCAGTCGACGCGAATGTCGGCGACCAGGGCGTCGAGGCCGGCGTAGTCGCGCTCCTCGCGCACGAAGCCGCAGACCAGCAGGCGCACGGGCACGCCGTAGAAGTCGGCGCCGAAGTCGGACAGGACGTGCACCTCGGCCGACCGCGTCCGGTTCTTGTAGAACGGGTTGTACCCGATCGACATCACCATCGGGTAGATGTGCCAGTGCTGGGTGGCGGTGTTGGTGGAGGGGGGAGGAGCGGGAGGGTCTAGCGGCGGGTCTTGCGCTGATGCGGTGGTGCTGTTGGTTGTTGAGGCGGTCGTCACGTCCATCGCCCGCGAGGTCGTGGTGGCCGGGCCGCTTTCCTCGGGCACGAGTTGCTCCCCCACTGCGCCCTTGCCGTCCCCCTCGTCGCGCTTCGGGTCCTTAGCACCCCCAGCGCCGCGGTATAGCGGGCTGTCGGGGTGGTGGTCGGGCAGCGCGAGCGCGGCCCAGCCGAAGTAGACGCCGCTGCGGGCGTCGGCGATCCAGGGCGCGGCGCTGGCGTTGCCGTCGACCGGCAGGTTCGCCGTCGGGATCCCCAGCTCCTTCGACCCCCGCCCGAACCCGCTGATCACCGTCCCCTCCATGGTCAGCGGGTACGGCGCCTCCGGCCCGCCGTCCCCGTACAGGATGCGCGGCCGCGCCGCCGCGGGATCCGTGCTCATATTGGAGGAGGAGGAGGAGGAGGAGGAGGAGGAGGAGGAGGAGGACAGGTCGTGGTGGTGCGCGCAAGCGCAAGCGCAGATGTGATGCCGGGCGCGAGCGAGTGGGTGGAGGGTGCTTCGGTTGCGGGGTTTCCGCGGATGCGCGTACGGCGGAGCGGGAGGGGAGAGAGAGGAGGAGCGGTTCGGGCGTACGGCGTACGGCGGTCGGTGGTGTAGGGTTGATTCTATGTAATTGAGTAAGTACAGAAGGAGAGCTAGATTCGGTGGCTAAAGCGAGATCGGGAGGAGGAGAAGATGGAAGAGGACGACGGTGCTGTGATTGACAAGAGAAATTGCTAGAATTAGAGGATGGCGGGGGTGGGTCAGGTTCTGGAGCTCTCCTTCGGGTTGGGTGGGACCTGGGCTGGCTGCCGCTGGCTGGGCTGGGCTGAGCTCACTTATCTGGGTCCATCTGATAAGTAAGGTAAGCAAGCTGTCGGTCCGGAGAAGGTGAAGTGAGCATTGCCTCTGTTTTCAAAGCTGACCATTCTAGACGCCTGGTCCATGATACCAACACAACACATCAGAGACCTCAGAGCACCCCTAGGTGCATCCGACCATACGCGAGTGCATCGCCGCATTCAGTAAACGAACCCATTCTCCAGACAATTTGATTCGCGCGCGAGTTGCGCCACACCGGGACTCCAAATATCAGGTCTCTTAGGTACCTAAGTAAGTAGGTAGGTATAGTTAACCTCCTCGAAGTAAGCGAAGAGATGGAGGTATTAGACTTTCAGGTTGAGTTAGGAAGACAAACCTCTTCGTGAATAAGCCACTACCTGAGATTAGGAACAGGTGGGACATTAAAAAGGAACACCTGCTGCCTCACAATTCTCTGGGAAGCTTCCCTTGCATTCGTTTCTTATTCCCAGACTCGACTATATTCCCTATGCTGCGATGTCCTATCTTGAGCTCTTTCCATGTAGGTCAACCGGCCCATTGACACAAGGGCATTTGACTTCCATATCACTCGAATGCTCACGTCAAACAGATTTCCTTCTGTCGCAATTGTCAGCTATCATGAGCTTACCGTATTCCGAAATCGGACACACCGGACGTGTCAACAGCGAAAATGGCGCCAACCAACTTCTCAGACCCCGCGAACGCGATGGCTACCTTCAAGAGAGGCCTCGTATTCGATATCCTTGGGATCAAGGCGCCGTCGCTTACCTACGGCCCATCCACGATATCCGCAAGGAAGATAGGGCCGAGTACATCGACTCCGGCTACATACCTAGCAGGGCAATCGGTCATCCCTGCATCATATTGGACTTCTCTCTCAAAGAGGACTACTATCTAGTCGTGAGTATGCCCCCTGCTTGCGACAGTTCTCTCACTTCTTCGGCTTCCCTCAGCCTGGTGGGAAGCCTGCAGAACGCCAGACTGTCCGAGGCACCCGCGAACTGATATTGAACACCTAGTCATAACTAACATACCAACGACCACCGTATCGGCATACAGTTCGGGGGACTTCAACGACAACCTCCCTCCCTGGAAGCAACTTTGTCACCGAGGCAAGGCACCGCAGCACTTTCGCGCCTTTGAGGGCTCGCAGCGTCCCGTCCCCAGCTACGACCATCTCAAACTCCGGGATGGCAAGCAATGGCCCAAACCCAAAGCCTCCTGGGTGTACATCGGGTACGCGCATATCGTGCCCTCGAGCATGCTCAGGTCTTTCAAGGCGGACGACCCGCTGCACCTGACCTCCGAGAGCTACCTGGACCTCGTGGCGCATATGCGGCAACAGAGCCCGCGTTTCCGAGAACGCGTCGCCGATCGCAGGCTTTGCGGCAGCCAACTCCGCAACGCCTTGGCTTTGAGGCCCAGGGAGAAACCCTACCATGGACTGGGCGCAGCTGGCAGGGAGGTGGGAGGAGGCGTTCTCCATAGACGTCCGAGCTTGCCAGGCTGTGACTCCAGGGTCTTGGCTCCAAAGACTAATTCAGCCACCCCAACGCCTCGCAAGTCACCTATTAAGGTATCCTTCCGCGAGTATGCGAAAACCTTGACGCCAGTATCGACAGACGCGACGCCCTCGGGTCGGCGCTCATCGATCAAACTTCCACTCTGGAGTCAGATTGCCGCCCCTGCTCGGCCCACAGCTGGAAATACGAAAAGTTCCGCCCTGACCGGAGGACAGGTCCGTTACCCACCAACTTCGAGGGTGGATGGACCTGACAAGCAGAAGATATGCAAACAAATGGGTCAGTGGAGGTTATAAAAGGTTATGCTTTACAGCATACGGGCGTTTTTTATAGGAGAAATTCGGGATATCTCCGTGTGTCTTTGTCCTTACGGAGGCTTCCCTTTGCATTCGGCTATATTCGGCTATATACCCTACCTTCCGCCGGCGAACGCGCATCCGCCGAGGGATATGGGCCTTTAAACTTTTCAACCAAAGCAAGAAACTCTCCCCTCACAATCATGTTAGCTGTGCTGACTTGTTAAAGTGCACATTGAGCTGCAGATGTTGTCTAGCCTGTCAATTCTTAGCACCCAGACATCACGAAAGAGTGTATCACGAGTACCAACTACGTCACTTCTTGGCGCACCTCTTGCGGTGCTGGCTCCAGTCCTGCTTCTGACAAGCAGTCGAGCAGTATTCCACAGACTGACACCTTGAACATTTCTTCAAGGAAACACCTGTTGCGCCCTCGTTCTTGCCACAGTTTCCGCATTTTCTGAGGCTGAGACTCTTCAATGCGCTAGAGATGTCTGTTGGCATTTGAGGTAAGATGTCCTCCACGAAGGGGGCCGAGTACGGGGGGCTGAGCGCGATGCGTGTCATGTACCCAACAGCGTCATCGAAACCCTCGATCTCTGGGAAACGAAAATCCTTAGGCAACTTCCCCTGCCCACAGCTGCAGAGGAACTGCTCGGCAGGCTCGACGCTAAGCGGAATGGTAGCCCCTGGTTTCTTGTACTCGCACCGCGGGCCGTGAGACCACGTGCGACACCGCTCCACGAGAGCCGGTATGGTCCGCTTCCATAGGGCAAGTTCAGCATCATCCACTTTGGTGGTGCACACGGTGCCCGTGATACCGGAGAGGAACCACTGCATCCTCTGAGACTTCACGAGATCGATGGTGAGGGGAAGCACAGCTGCGTCTGCAACAATGGAAGCTGCAGCACCGTCCAGGCGGATCGATTTGATGAAGATCATCATGTGTACCCCGCCGCGCTGAGGATGGTTGAGTGCGAAGAAGTTGAGTCTCTGCCCATTCGCGCCAGAACCAGTAAAGTACCCAAGCATGGTATTTACCGATTCCTTGAAGTTGACTCGAGGTGACTCTGTGAGTCCGCCTCCTGGCCCTCCCGTGGCTCGAAGCGCTGCCTCGCGGACAGAGAATATGGGTCCGAGGAGCATTCTGATCCATGTCAACGAATTGTTGGTTACTTTGATCATTGGAAGCCGGTCAAGGTTCAGGTGAGATATGTTTGCCGTTATGGGTATCGATTCAGGTCCGAGAATGGTGGGGAATATGAACTCCGCCAATGCTTCGGACTTGAGAGGATGGGCTATGGGTGCGATAACCTCAACATAGCTTGATTTCCGAGCGACTCGCAGGTTGGCTTTTTCCTTCATCACTGGTAATGGGTACTGAATGGGGCAGACAAGGCCCTCCTGGCCAAAGGTGACAGCAATGACGAAGGGTGAAGCCTGAGTCAGTTTGATCGGCGATTTGTTAGCAAGAAGAGCCTTCCCCTGAGCAGAGTTGATATCGAGATGACCTGTCAAGGTATGTATGGCGGTCGGCTTCTAAGCAACATTAGCAAGGATCTTGGGAGATGACGCAGCTGCATCAAGTCGAACACCAACGCCTCGAAGACGCATGGCCACTGCGGAGGAGCTTGTCATGGGATACCCTCGCTGGTCTGGGAGGTACTTTGTGACAATGACCTTCTCGGACGCATTCAGCGTGCTTTCGAACAACACCATTCCTGCACCTAACCTTTCTCCAAATATCCTGACGTTCTGGGGAGAGGCTTCAACACGAAGCCCAACGCTGATCGCTGCCCGGTCACCTTGGAGGCAAAAGTCTGGCACATAGAAAGATGCCACCAGGGAAGAGTTCCCTAGCCATCCATCTGCATCTTGATCTATTGAGATAGGTTGATCATCCTTTCCTGGATCTCCCTCGGCCCTGATGGTACCGAAGACCAATTGCACGTCCGCAAAATGGTGTTGGCCCATCGAACCCGCCTTCGGGCCAGCTACAAATCCATGGAACGTAGGAGAACTGGCTACCGTGGCCCTCGTAAAAAGCTGATCGAATCGACTTCGAGGGATCACAAGGGAAACAGCCGTCGTTGCATCGCCAGAATACTTGGGCTTGCCCACAGATTGAGTTTCGGGCTCCCCGCTGTCAATTCCGGTGGTATACACACCCTGTATGTGAAGCTGGGCACGAAAATCAGCAGAATGAGCCTTGCTTGTTGGAAGTCGCGTATCCTGCTCAATAAGATTGAGGAGGATCTGGCACATGCTGGACCAGTCCGCCTCGACGTTGTGCCGGATAGCCTTGAGTAATGTTGCGAGACTTCCCCGATGGAAATGTGGAAATGCACTTCTCAGGATCTTTGCATGCTGCTGACTGAGGACCGAGTCGAACATGTTCAGCATGTCTTCGTGGTCGAACATTTGCAGGTAGGCTTGGAACATCACTTTCGCCAAAGAACTAGCGTCAATGTGCAAGCGATGAGGAGTTTCCATGCCAGCCAAAGCCGTATTTAGTTTCCAGCTTAACCTCGTCAAAAGTTGCGTCATCTCTGGAGATGAACCGCGTGACACAGATATGACGAGCTCATCAACGCTGGATACCGTGGTCGCATTCGTGATATACTCCATGCAGGCCATTCCAAGAAGCACAGAGATGGTGCTGGGTTGGCCGGGGAGAAGTTGATCGAAGGCTGCTATGCGGCTTTTCTCGCTCTTGAGAAGTGTCTCCATGTAGAGTGTCGAGCTCATGCTGGCCTTCAGTAAGGGGCTGGCAGCTATGAGTATATTCAGGGCCCCCAGATGATCGGCGAGGTTCGAAGAGTCCACGATATCGAACATTTTAGGAGCATTCCCTTTCGAGCCGTAGTCTTCCAAGTTCAGGACCAATGGTTGCGTGCTCATCTGAGCTTTGTACAAGTTGGCTGACATAGTACCAGTGTCTAGGGTGTACTGCAGAGTGTGACAGAAGGCCAGGGCATCAGCAACAACAAACCTAAAACAGAACTGGGACTTCGTAGCACAAAACGCCGACACCCATTGTTTGAATTGAGCTTTGGCGGCGCTGATGACACCTGAGACCCCAAGCGACACGCGACCGCTTTGTGAGGACGGCTTGGCCTCGGCCTTCGCATACGCAGCAGCGAGTTGGAATCCAAGCACAGGGTCTGCGCCATAATGTAGCAGGGTATTCTGGGTCAGAGATTCGGAGAACAAGGGATTGGGAGAGCGAGCCGAAGTGCTTGTCGACGTGGAATCGTGCTTCCAGAACTCCTTATATGCACCGGCTATGTCATCGAGACTTGCAGTCGAAGAAAGCGGCGCAACGGAGCGGAACCCCGTGAGAACGTTGCCACCAGATCCAGCTTGGCGTGAATAGACGTCACGAGACGGCTGGAGTTTCTCTTCGAAGGCCTGTGCATGGCGAGCGTCATCTGCCAACAGCGTTGCAGACAAGTATTTAGACCAGAGCTCCCTGACCGATGCCAGGGAAGCAGAATCGCAGAATCGCAGTCGCTTGTCGTACCTGCTCCCTTGCCAGTCGGCAAGCGTTTCTGACGCATCCAGGAGGCCTTGGAGCTGGGTACGAAGGATGGAGATAATCTCGCGGTCGAGGTACAGATCATAGTAGAGACTCCATAAACTGTCGTTCTCTGGAGCTACACTTGTGTCCAAGAGTAGCGAGAAGAAAAGGACATTACGGGCTGGAAGTTGAACAATCATCAGTCGATCTGTGAAGTGATAGGGAGATCAGTGACTGACCAATGATACCAACTTGAAGATCGCAACAGGTGATATCGAAGTTTCTGTGGGCTGCAACCAGTCAGCAGATGTGTTTCACGGCAGACAGAACCCATGCAGAACGACAACGTACGAAAACCCTCTTCGAGATAAGCTGTGTATAGGATGTTCCGGACATCACCGCAGCCAAGAAGGAGAATGGCGGCATCGCGACCTTGGGGAAGATCGCGAGTAAGACAGACCGCTGGAGTGTTGCCAAGAGCATAGAAGTACGTCACATAGGGTGCAGTGCTCGGTATGAACATCGCGAAGATCCCACAGCCTTGCCGCGAGAGGATGAAGCGATCACAGGGCGAGAAGCGTGATCAGGTGTACGAATCGACGCGGATGTGAAGGGTTGACTTGGTTAGAGACATGGCCAATCTGTCAAACCCCGGTGGTCCTATCAGCTAGCTACCAGGCCGGAGCGACTGCTCGTTTGTTGTTATTATATAGTCCGCCTGCCGACACGGGAGGAAAAAGAAACGAGGGCAACCTTAGGTACTTAGGTAAGTAAGTACCTACCTTAGGTACGGCGGACTAGGTATGCTTGGGCTCGAGCCTACCAGCTGTGAGTCGGAGTGCCAGCTGCGGCAAGCTGGCAGTCTCTTTTTCGTCGGAGTAACGACGGGATCGCTGGCCTGACCACTGGCGGCGACCTCAATTGGCCCAGTCACCTCAGCACTCATTGCTTTCGTATTGTTCGTACTGGACACGACCAGCCGACTGCGCCATGTCTTCTTCAATTCCAGACGCCGGGCGCGTGGCCTCGATCATGCTGTGTTGGCATTCCCTTGAAGTGCTCTCTTGCAAACCGATCCAATCCTTGTGGGCAGGCTACGGCCATATATGCGAAGTCACCGCGCGGCCGACCACCAATGAAGCGACCATGCGAATGCGCAGCCTCTTTCAGGACCCTTCTGCCGACACCTTCCCGCTTATCTTGAAGCTCATCTCACCACCTGCGGTGAGGCCTGGGTCGAGGGATGAGGGCCATCTGCGAAAGATGTTGAGCTACGAAGTCGAGCAGTACTTCTACAGTGTGCTTGCCCAGCAACTAGACAGCAACGTGCCTGTTGCTCACTGTATTGTGACTACGCGTGACACGCAGGGGAAGCCTGGTGCTGAGCTATTGGAGGGTTTGATTGCAACCGTCATGACCGATCTGCGGTCCCACTATCCGGTTGCTGGCGAGAAGCGCACTGAACTCAACGAGACACAGGCTTATGCGGCCTTGAAGTGGCTATCTGCATTTCATAAGAGTTCGTGGAAGCTTTTGCCCACGCCAACTGGGGATCTTGTACTGCCGCCGCTCGAGGAAGCGCAGAGAAGGGAGGACGGTCTTGAAGCTGGCAAGACTGTGTGGTTGAACGGCGGTTATACCTATCTTGCTACTCGCAGAAAGGAGCTGGCGTCCCTAGCCCGGGATACCGACTCCGAGTGGGCTTCCGTACTTTGTGAGCCCATGCTGCCGGGGAAGCTGCCCGTAGCAGATATGGTAGCCAAAGTCTTGACGCCGCGTCAACGGAGCCAGGAGACCTTGATCCACGGTGATGTGAAATCCGAAAACATGTTCACAAGCAAGTCCGGCCAGGAAGTAGTTCTGTTCGATTTCCAGTACGTGGGTCTAGGCTTGGGTGTATGCGACCTGGCCAAGCTCTTTACCTGCTCGGTGCCCCTGCACATGCTCATGGAAGATGCCAACTCGGAGCCTTACGAGCTTCAGATGGAGAAGGGTGAGAGAGGGCTACTGGAGCTTTACCGTCAACAACTCCTGGATGGTGTCAGCAGAGACTATGACTGGAATAGCTTCGTCCGACACTGGGAGACAGCACTGGTCGATTGGCTGAGGTTCCAGGCTTCTTGGGGCTTCTGGGGCAACACCCAATGGCTCGAGGCTCGTGTAAGGTCGATCTTGAAGGATACCGCGTGGCAAGAATGGCTGGTCGAACAAGAAGCCGGGGCTGGCCAACACGCGACGCCGCTTCCCAACTGAAATAACCTGAATAAATTATCATGCTGTCATTCCTCTCGACGCCTGAATGAACCTTGCTGAAGAGTTGGACAACAGCTAGGATCCACTGTGAAAGGTATCTACGCAACTTAGCATGCGGTAAGATGAGGCTCTTGCAGCCAGGTGAGGTCCAATTTCTTAACGTCAACGATGAACCAGATATAGTGTAGAGCACGGCCACCTGTCTCTGATCTGGCTCGTGATACTACAGACATGGCGTCAAGAGACCTTGTGGCATACAGCACACGGGTATTTGCGAGTCATCCCCGAGCGATGGTACTGGAGTGGGAGCCTGAATTAGGTAGAGCCAAATGACCAGCTCGAATCCAGAGCAATCTTGGGCTGCTGTGAGGGAGAAGGGAGGAACTGCACACTGCATTCAGAGGAACAGAATCCACTTTAACTCCGTCAGCCTTCAGGTCCTGGGAACAGGCCCCACCTTCCCCGCGAAATAGAGTTCGGATGCAGCCACATATGCAGTCGGGCGGGTACGGTACTGTGGCTTAACGCGTTTTATTGACTTTCAGTGCCAGACGCGGTTCCTCGGCGGCCATACAGTGACGCGCTTCATGTAGCCCACGACCTCCAGAATTAACGCGCCTTCATCAATGATACCTACTACCCTATACAATCGCCAATTGCATTACAATCGATAACCCGCTCTGGATGACCCCCAAGCAAGGTCTATACTTATCTACGATCTACATCTAATTCGCGTCCGTTCCATTCGAGTGACCTCCGACCTCAGAGGCTTGCGGATACAGGTCTATTAGCGCCATAACTAAAACACCATGGTCCGATGAGTGTACATTGCCACGATGCCTTTGCAAAAGTCATTTTCGGAACAAAATGGCTCCTACAGGGTGAGTAACCCACCCCACAATGGCTTGATACCATCCATCATAGCATCATGCTAAAGCCCCGCCACGATCAGAACCGACAACATTGGCACAAGTCCAAAAGCTACTCCGCCGTTGGGGCGCATTCATCTACAAGGGGTGAAACTAACAACCGTCCTCTGGTCCCTGTGTCCGAAGTCACCAAGAACAAGTTGAACGCCTTCAATTTCCGTGCCGATGACCACTCCTCCGAGAACGCGAAGTCCGAGACGTTGAGTGCCCAATCGAACGTACGATCTGCCAAACGTGGCTCGGGGGGGCAAGACCCATCGACCGACTCACCAGACAGTGCTGCCACGCCATTGAGCAGGTTGGCCTGGCAAGATCTCATCGGCACATCCGAGACGAAGGAAGACGAAGAAGAGCTCCCGAGCCCTAACGAGAGGATCGGGTGGGATACAAGAGAATCACAATCCCACGCTATATATAGGCTGTCTCCTATGATGCCGCGCAATAGAGGCAAGAAGCGAGCCCGCAGTTCCTCTCCCACTTCATCACCGGCGCCCAGCTCGAAAACCACCACTGCAGCCGTCAACGTGAAGGGACTAGCAAGGGCACTCAAGTCACCACATGCCGACCCAGCTCTCGAGCTATGGGATCGCTTTGCGCTGAACGGCTCTACGTCAGCCACACCTCTCGGCGCTGCGAACCCTTCCCTCGCCCAAATGATGGTTTCCTCCTCGCCGCAGCCTTCGAAAGTCGCCAGGACCATAACCGCGGACAGTGGACTGCGAAGAGCGATCAGCTGTGGAGCCAACTGGCCGAAACGTCGGAGGGCGGACCGGACCGAGACCACGGCACCAAGAGATGCTCTGATCGAAGAGAGCCCGAGCGGCGGCTCCAAAGTGTCCATGGTCAATGCTTTGCTGGAGAGTGTGACGGGTGAACTGAACAAATCAGAAGTTGTCGAAGCTTCTCAGGATGTCTTTTTGGGGTCACCTTCTCCCCGAAAACGAAGGCGACCCAACCCGGGGTGGCAGACGCAAGGCTCACCGACCCCCAGGCGTTCTGCCCCCAAACCAGCTCCACCGACCATGTCAAAGGATCAAGAGAACCTTTCTGACTATGATGATGACGACTTCGACGATGAGGCGCTCATGGAGTTGGATGCGAGCATCCGTCCCGCTCAACCTGCAGAAGCCGTATCTACCCCACGGCAACCCCGCGTTGACAGGCAAGAGCCGAATAATCCGCAGGAAAATCAACAGCAAAACGCGGGCGACGATGAGTTCGCGGACTTGGACGATGTTGACTTTGCCGCCGCTGAGCTTCTGGTATCGCAGGTTGATTCGATACATGGGCCCAGCCAGACCGCCAGTAACCTGCCACCAGCGGCTTTCGCAAGCCGATCGGCGTCCGTCGCGATCCCCGAGGAACTGGGAGAAGACATATACGGCGATGACTTTGGTGGAGACTTTGACTTTGAAGCGGCTGAGATAGCGGCGACGCAATCCGCTACCCGGGCAAGTGGTCCGCTGCCTCATGTATGTAGGTGATGGTAGCTGCGAACTTGGATGCCTGCTAAGACATTATGTAGCCAACCCCAAAGCCCAAGACAATTAAGCGATATCTCGTGACCAAGGTCCTCCATGGCCAGTACACTGATAGTCGGGGCGTAGAGTCGCCTGAAAAGGTAAGTCACTAGATAAACCTGTTCTTTGCACCGCTGATTCGTTTAGATCCTGTTTGTTGAAGTCGACCGCACCAAAATCATGAAGGTCGTTCGTCTTCGTGGCGACTGGATAGAAACCCCGGTTAGCCCGAAGTCCTATGTCCATGTGGTTGGGGATCTCGAGTCGTCCGGAGAATGCATCATCGACAACAATCAAAACATTCTCATCCTACACCCTGACCAGTTGATATCGGCCACAGTCATAGCGGACAGCTTCACCTGCATGCGCCGAGCCGTACTACAGGATCGCGTGAAGGCGAGTAGTGACAAGACTCCGCCCCTCGTGTACGGTACTCTATTGCATGAGATCTTCCAAGAAGCGCTGCTGGCGAACAAATGGACGGCCGAGTTCCTTGACGCGGTCATCTGCAAGATCACGGAGAAGCACGTGGAGGACCTATATATGATCAAAATCCCGATTCCCGACGCTCGCGAACACCTTCGGTCCAAGATGCCCGAGTTGAAGGGCTGGGCGGCAGCGTTCGTGTCAGCTTTCCCTAGGGTAAGTCTCCCCCTGAATCCTACAGGGCCACTAATTGACGAAACCCAGCCCGACGCCGTTGTCCAAGGTCGAAATGGAGAGAAAGCAAACATGTGCGTGGCGAAACTACTCGACGTCGAGGAACATGTTTGGTCTCCAATGTACGGCATGAAAGGAAACATCGACGCTACTGTTCAAGTGACCATGAAGGACGGCCCGCAGAGACGCACCCTCACGGTGCCCTTTGAAGTAAAGACAGGCAAGAATGCCACGGCCAACCACATGGCGCAGACTTCCCTGTACAACCTTCTGTTGTCAGATCGATACGATATCGAGATTGCCTATGGTATCCTATACTACATGGAGACTTCCCAGACGATCCGGATTCCGACCATACGCAACGAGTTGCGACATATGATCATGCAGCGAAACCAGCTGGCCTGTTATGTCCGCGAGCGCAGTGTCCAGCTTCCGCCAATGAAACGAAGCACCAACGCGTGCGGAAAGTGCTACGCAAAGGTACCCTGTTTTATTTACCACAAACTAGCCGACAATGGCGATCAGGAAACTAGCGGGATGAAGGAGAAGTTCAACGAAGTCGTCCAGCATCTCACACCTACTCACCAGGAGTTCTTCCTGAAGTGGGAAGATCTGTTGACCAAGGAAGAAAAAGAAAGTCAGAAGCTCCGTCGCGAATTGTGGACCATGTTCAGCTCAGAAAGAGAGAAAGTCGGACGATGTTTCTCGAACGTCATTATCGAGGAGGGTTCGGCAGTCGAAGACGGCGAGACACTCAAGATCAACCGGTTCCGCTACACTTTCATCAAGGAGAACCCAAGCTCATCATTCTCGTTTCTCGATTCCCAGCTCGCCGTGGGTGAACCGATCGTCATATCGGACGAGAAGGGCCACTTTGCTCTGGCCCTCGGCTATGTCACATCAGTCCGGAGGCAGAAGATCGCGGTAGCAGTCGATCGGCGTCTTCACAATGCCCGCATACGCCGTCCCGGCTTCGACGAAACGAATAATCAAGTCTTCGCCAGCATTATGGAAGTGGCGCCAGAAGGCGCCTCCATGGCCCAATCCCAGGGGAAGATCAAGGAAGCCCCGGTTCGATATCGACTCGACAAGGACGAATTCAGTAATGGCATGGCGACGGTCCGCAACAATCTTGTGCAGGTCATGGCCAATGACGTCTTTGGGGCGAGCAAGATACGTCGCCTGGTGGTAGATCTAGAACCCCCGACCTTCAAAGCGAAGACGACTCAATATTCGCTGGCGGATCAAGAAAGCCTCAACGTGGACCAGCGGAGGGCTATCGAGAAAGTGATGAGCGCCAACGACTACGCACTCGTGTTAGGCATGCCGGGAACGGGCAAGACGACGACGATTGCGCATATCATACGCGCCCTCGTGGGCCAGAAGAAGAGTGTGCTGCTGACGTCGTACACGCATTCGGCGGTGGACAACATCCTCCTGAAGCTGAAGGAAGACCAGTTCCCGATCCTACGCCTCGGCGCGGCGGCCAAGGTGCACCCGGAAGTGCAAGACTTCGCGATCCTAGCCGGGGGGGCGTCGTCGATGGACAGCTTCGAGGAGATAGGTCACGCGTGGCACGAGACGCCCGTGGTGGCGACGACGTGCCTGGGGGTGTCGCACCCGGTGTTCGGCGAGCGCACATTCGACTACTGCATCGTGGACGAGGCGTCGCAGATCACGCTGCCGATCTGCCTGGGGCCGATCCGCACGGCGCGCACCTTCGTCCTGGTCGGCGACCACCACCAGCTGCCGCCGCTGGTGCAGAACGAGGCGGCGCGCGCCGGCGGCCTCGACGTCAGCCTCTTCAAGCGCCTGTCCGACGCCCACCCGCCGGCCGTCGTCGAGCTCGCCCACCAGTACCGCATGTGCGCCGACGTCATGGCCCTCAGCAACGCCCTCGTCTACCACGGCCGCCTGCGGTGCGGCACCGAGGCCCTGCGGCACCGGGCCCTCGAGGTCCCGCACATGGAGGCCCTGCGGCACCTGCACCACGACGCCGCCTCGGTCCGGCAGCTGCCGCCGCCGCCGCCCCGGTCGTTTTGCCTGGGCTGGGACCACCCCGACTGCTGGCTACGCAACCTCCTGCGGCCGGACGCGCGCGTCCGCTTCGTCAACACCGACCCCCTGGGCCCGGCGGCGCGGGAGGAGGCCAAGGGCAACCGCACGGTCAACCCGGCGGAGGCGCGCGTGGTGGCGCAGCTGGTGGGCGCGCTGCTGGCGGCCGGCGTCGCGGCCGGCGACGTCGGGGTCATGACGCACTACCGGTCGCAGCTGGCGCTGCTCAAGCGCGTGCTGCAGCCCCTGAACCAGAACCGGAACCGGAACCATCAGCACGGTAGCGGTAGCAGCGTCGTCGAGCTGCACACCGCCGACCGCTTCCAGGGCCGCGACAAGGAGGTGGTGGTGCTGAGCCTGGTGCGCAGCAACGCGGCCCGCAGCGTCGGCGACCTGCTGCGCGACTGGCGCCGCGTCAACGTCGCCCTCACCCGCGCCAAGACCAAGCTCCTCGTCGTCGGCTCCCGCGCCACCCTGCGCGCCTGCGGCGGCGACGACGAGATGATGCTCGCCCGCTTCGTGCGCCTGGTCGAGGCCCGCGGCTGGGTCTTCGACCTACCGCCCGATGCCCTCGACGCGCACGTCTTCCCCGAGGACGCGGCGACGCAGGTCGCGGGACGCGGCGACTCGTCGCAGGGTTCGCCTGCTAAGCCGAGCCCGACGACGACGAAGCAGAAGCAGAAGAATGACAAGAACAAGAGCCCGCGGAAGCAGAGGTGCCGGGGTACGGCGGCGGCAGCAGCAGGCGGCGGAGGTGGGCCTGTGCTGGTGGAGAAGGAGAACAACGCACGGGGACTGCGTCGCTCCCCCAAGAAGGGCGTCCTCACCGGCGGGAAGGCGGCGCTGCTGCGCAATAAGCCGGTGGCGCGCGATATCTTGAATGAGATGACGGGGGGCATTTATTGAAGAGGTATACATACTATAGTACCTAGGTAGTTGGGCGATGCTCTTCGCACGGCGTTGGAGTGCCCGTGGATGGATAAGTACTTACGCATAGGACGTCGTCGTCGCGGACGGGCATCTGTTATGGATAACAGCCGTGTTTAGGAGTACCTAACGGACACAAACGCATCCTACCTTAGCCTTGGGGGCTGTTGGCAATACGGACGGACCATGTCACTTCTTGACCATGGCGTACATACTCTGAACCTTATTAAATTTCAATTCTTCACTAACTATCTGTCTATCATCGCCGCCGCACCTCGACGGGTGGCGGCGGCGGCGGCGGCGGCGGTGGCGGCGAAAATGCCGCGATCTACCTATTCGGGTAGTTTGGGGTGCTCGAGCGTGACGGGGTCATCCCACGACCCGTCCCAGATCTTGTCCGGACGGCGGATCCCCGAGTCGCCCTCCAACCGTCGCGTGTCCAGGGAGATCTCGACCGTCCGCCGGATGCCCCGGGCGTCGGGGACCGCCGGGTGCAGGAACTCCGAGGTCTCGGTCATGGCCGCCGCCAGCATGCCCACGCTCGATTCCATCCCGTCAGACCCGGTGGACGGGTGGCGCGGACAGCTGCAGCAGCCGCCGCCGCCGCCGCCGCTCCCCGCCTTGCCCAGGTCGATGGGCTGCCCCGACAGCATCTGCTGCTCGACGTCGAAGCGGGCCGGGAAGTCGTCGCCGAACATCGTGGTGGCGGTCCCGATACCGCCACCGCACTCGCAGACCACCGCTACCCCTGCCGCTGCTGCTGTTGCCGCTGCTGGGTCCGGACTAGTTATGGTGTCACCCTGCGCTTCGGATTTGGTCGTCGTGGTTACCGTCCGCGCCGTCACGTGCGACGACCACCATTCCTGGTACCTCCGCGCCCGCGACGACTTCGACGATGACGTCCGCGGCGTGTTCGGGTCCCGGTTGCTGCTGCCCAACCTGCCTTTTTTCCGCTCGTGCCACATCTTCTCCGCCAGGATGTTCGCCGAGGGCAGGCACGCGCAGATCAGGCCGATGGTCACCTCGATGGTGCTGGGGAACGTCAGCGTACATACATACATACACCCACGGCGGTGGGAAGGCTAAGGGAGCTCACGTCATCAGGTCGATGACGGCGAAGTCGTGCGTGACGTCGGTCGAGTGGATGAACTCGGCGACCTTGACCAACCGGAACAAGGTCACGCCCGTGGCCGCTCCACCTGCACTGAGCAGAGCCATGATCTTCAGCTTCTTGCGGAGAGACATGTTCAGGCTCCAGGTCAGGGGGATGGGTACGAATAAGACGGTGAAATCTGTGACGATGGCTAAAGCCATGTCGCTGAGGAAGATCTTGCGTTGGGCCAAACAGTGCCCTCCGGGAAGGTCCGCAATCCAGTAGGCCCGAATCGGCGTGCATATGAAGGTCTTGATGCCCTGGATAGGAATATAAAAGAGGAGAACTATGACGACTGAGGGACGGTCAGTAACCTGGTTGTAGAAGCCCTCGAGGACCTGGACGTGGGTGGGTGCCTCTTGTAGACACCGTATGGACATGGTTGAAGAATTCGGAAACTCGGGAGGAGAGGCCGAGGTGCACAACGTACTGAATGCTTTGAGGGCTCTGACGACTTTGACCCTCACGGCAAAAACACGGACAATCATCAACAGCAGTGTTGCTTTCGTGATATATGCAGCTGGGCAATACAAGACGCTGCTTGCGTATAGCCACTGCGTGATAGTTTAGCGTCTCTCCAGGAGGGTTCAGTTGTTTGGAATGGACTTCACCTACCTTAAGGATCTCGCTGTAACTATCGACTGTGACCTCCCAGGCATGAAAGCCTTCGCCATAGTGTATCACTGCACGTATGTCAGAATCGGACCGCCAGAAGGGATCGACCGAATGGTTGCCTTACTCATAAATACCGTCCAGATATAGAGTACCAGCAAAATCTGTCGCCGACGGTTAGAGTCGAAAGTCATCGTGGTCTTCTCCCTGGAGGGCATACCCAGGCTATCGTACATGTGACTGGGAGAACAGTCAGTTCACTGTCAAGTGCGATACGTTTTTTGGAGTGCGAACGTACCATCTTCTAACAAGATCTTGGGTCCGAGTACGAACCTCGAGTAACATCGTACGACGAAAAAGAGCGTTGCGAGAGCAAGGCAGATGATGAGTCCGGTCAAATGGAAGCGCCACCAATCGCTCTGGGGATGGTCGAAGTTGGGGATCACACCCGGAGGGGGTGGCCTGACGCCTACCAGGTCCGCCGACGGGGTCGGCGGAGCGTTCATCACAGCCGTCTTCGGGCTGTCGGTACGAGGGGGGAGTCCAGGTCAGTTACCTGTCTCATCTCGTCGTAGTTAACGTCGTCGTCGTCTTCGTCCTGGGGCCGAGACGGAATAACGAAGCCTCGATTCCCACGAGACCTTTCTGACCGACGTTGGTGGCCGGCCCACGGCACCCGTACTCTCATATACCACCGACCTCCCACGGACCTGGCCTGGATCTCCCTTCCATCGAAATACACTTTGGCCGGGCGATCGTCGATGTGGCGGCTAGTGAGATGTCAAAGCCCGAGATGATAACGTGTCCGGCAAGCCGTTGAGGATCTGAGCGAGCAAAGGGCTAGACGAGTCAGCCGGCGAATGTAGTGATGCATAAGGTTCGAGATACGACACCGACGTTATGCCAAGAGGGAACGTCACCGATGGAAGACCGCATGTCGGCTGAAGTCTAATCTCGGTTTGCGGCCGCTATGTCGCCTCTGTGAACTCTAAGACCGGGTTGGGAATGGGGCGTCTGCCGCTTTGACGTGCCCTTGGAGATGGAATTCGCCATCTCCCCATGGGAATAAGCCCTGGAATCGTCAAAGCCCATGCGGCCTAGGTCTTGCCGGCCTGATCTCGGGAGGCGCTACCGCACGTTGAGTTCGCCCTGGAAGTCAACCTGCCACCACCGACCGGGTTTTGGAGGGCTTCTAGGTGAGTTCGGGAAGGCTTCTGGAAGGCAGATATCTCGGCATTTGAACTGAGTTCCCTACCGTTGTACCTGGACCTGTCCCTCTTAAATGAGGAAACGGGCAACTGTAGTCTGTAACGAAGGACAGTCTCAAGGGTCCTTCCTTACATTACCAGATCCCGTATTACTTATCTTTATGGTCGTGACTGAGCTCCAACCTCCTACTGCTGGGCCATGTCGAGGTCTCGAGGAGTGTTCGGAGTCGGAGTCTGGAGGGATGAGGGGTTGGCTTATCTACCTACATCCCATATCGATCGATAATCCAGATCGCTACTCCGTTTTCACCACATGGCGTGGTCTTCCTATTGCGCGGTAAACATGCCTCCATGTTTGAATACTTGATTGCAGCAGCTTCATAGGGGTTATCTGTGCTAGGTGAAGTGCCTTATACACCAGTTATAATGGTTGATCAGGGACCTCCGTCCAGCTTTCGAACGCGCAGCTTTACATCCGTCGCCGGCACTTTCATACCCAGAAGATTAGTGAACCCTGGCTTTTCCCCTCGATACTCGAAGTCGTAGTTGAGCAGCATGAAAGCCATGATGAGTTTGACCTGGTGAGTTCCCAGGAAGCGACCGGAGCAGGGATTCTTGCTTGCCCCTAACCCAAGGAAATGGTCGTCCAGTGTGGTTGAAGGCTTCGCATCTTGGACTCCGTCTCTTCTGGCCTTGCCAGAACTTGCGAACCTGAATGGCTTGAAGTGCGACGCGTCAGAGTATACATCTTCGTCGAAATGCACCCCTTCCATGGGGAGAGCCAACGTAGTACCGCAAGGAATCACGACGTCAGATCCGGCATGGCGGAGCACTATACCATTGGGGTCAATTACCTGGGGAGTTGGATACAGCGTCAGCTTCATAGTGTTATGTGGATGAAAACAGGGTACTAAAGGACGAACCGTGCGCGCTATTGCGAAGGAGCCGAAAGGGGAGACCCTCATCGACTCTCGAACGGCCGAATCGAGTAGCTTCATTCCCCGAACCGACTCGAGAGTCCATACGTTACCCGCGTCGCTGTATGCTTTCCTGCATTCTACGCGTAGTTGGTCTACGTAGCCCAACGCGGGATCTGATGTCGCCAAGTTCAGTATAAGGTTGCGCAATGTGAAGGCCACGTTTTGTATGGAAACGTTGTTGGTTATGAGCAGCCGCTCTGTGATAAGCTCGACTGTCATCTGGGTGGGTTCCGCGCGAGCCATTGTTTCATTGATGATCAGCTGAAGGCCGTCGGGCTGTTCCGGAATCAGTTACAACCTGCAAGGGAATCGCCTCTCGAGTGGTGATAGGCGCAGAGCAGCTGACTTACCGGTTTGTCGTTCTCCTTATGAGTGTCGAGATTCAGGCGCATGCTTTCATCTAGTCTCTTCTGTACATGCGGGGCGCATATTCCAGTGATCTTCGAGGTATAGAACAAAGACCACCACCTCACCAGACGCCCAACGCCCCATCTGAACGGCTTTGGCGTGATGCTTATCAGCATGGCCCCTCCGAACACTGCCACTGACTGGCGTTCAAGATTCCGGAGGTAGTTCTCATCACGACCTTCGCCACGTTAGTATCATTATTGAAGACTATCGCGAACCGCCGCATGCACGTACACAGGGGCGGTCCGCAGAGTGTGCGGTTCGTGATCCTTGCAACCAAACGGAAACAGGTCTGCCAGAGCGGGCATTCTTCCCAGTCTTGGTGGGCACTCCAGAGATCGCCGCAGGCTTCTGCAATCTCCTCTGCGATAGCCGGCGTGTGAGCATCCAGCTCCCGTGTAAGCTGGCTCGGGATCATGTATCTATGAAAGGGTTCTTGCACGATGACTTGGTCTTTGATAGTATACGGTGCTCCAAGCTGCTTGTTCAACGTCATGAAGACGTCCAATCGGTCTTCAGGCAGCCGATATAAAATCTTGGCCTGATCCGGAGGTAAGATCACGACTGGGCCTCTGTCCCAGGTGGTGACGACGAAGGGGATGTTCTGCTTGGTGAACTTGTCGGCGGCGTTAGTGCATTTACTCGCATTCAATCCTCGTGATGGGCTGGTACCTTCGCATAGCCTTCAGCGAGCCAGTCGGCCGTCTTCCATAGCGATCGGAAGGTGGCGCGAGCTCTTGCGAATGTCTCGGCTCGGAGTCCAACCACGGGTATATGCGTAAGCAGGTCAGAGTGTCTGTCTTTACATTTCCTCCAGGCATTAAGATAGACGACGGCCGCGATCGCCAGCGCCAAGCTAGTGGCTAACTGGATTGCCGTAGACACCATCCTCGACGACGTCGCTCTGGTATCTCTAGCCCAGCATCACGCAGTAGGTATCGATGCGAAGAAGAAGAAGGAGGAAAAGAAGGAAAAGAAGAAGAGAAGCCGACCAACGGTGACGGGGAACCTTGGCCGTGAGCCCCGCTGAGCAAGGGACCGGACCAACTGCATACTTACCTACCTCTGAATGCAACCTGGGATTCCCGTCAGCTTCTCCGGGCAACCAGGTTCGGCAAGAAGTGCCTTGGATTGCATCGATTGGCGCTCCGGCGCATGTTGATCATTGATGTCGGCGTCGCCCGAGAAGCCGGCGTAGATGGGTCCACTGCGACTTGCACTCCTGAGTCCTGACTGGACTTCGCCCTGGCATGGTAGGGTCGCCGGCGATCACCTGGGAGATGTCATCTCCAAACTTAGAGATGACTGACTACCTACCTACAGTAGGTACCTTGCGGATCGGCGTCTCGGTAACAGTCACGGTTGGACCTTCGTTCAATCTGACCCCCAAATGGTGGTGGACTGGTCAGGTCCGAGCTCAGCCCTGTGAGAGTGAGTTCGCGGCGAGAGGGGCGGCACGGAGGTCCTGACGATCCGAGCGCCTCGCATAAGTATGCGGAGGCGGGGCGACCTGATTCATTCGATGAATGCTCCATAAGTAGTACCTTAGGCAACGGGGCTGGAGAGCCGTCATGGAATGACGTCGATGATGCGGCAGCTCCCATCCGACCTGTTCTAAATACGGCGTATGTGCGAGAACTTATTAGAAGCCAACGCGGATCTACATCCAGTGACTCAACAGCCATGCCGATCCTGTCCGTAGCCCTGTCTGCTCGCTACCTAGTGCAAGCCTCGGGGGTGCACGGGTTCTTGGAGGCGTTTCTGGCGTCGCGAGTCGTCAGGGGCTGACGATTGAGCCTTGTCATCCATACCGGTGCCCTGGATTTGACGATTTTTAAGAAGTTGGAGTACGTAATCTCCTCGTGTCAAGCAGCTCGAAGCCCAACGGTAATGAATGTTTTGAGAATGTCAAAGGAGGGAAAGCAACCAAGGTCCATAGGTACCATCTTGAGTTCCAAACCCCAGCCGACAATCAATCTGTATGGCTGCCCAGTCGTCGTCGTCGTCATTCATGAGTGCTGTCCGGCCTGCTATACGCCGAATCCATAGTTATCCGACGACTGCAAGGCCCCCCTAAAGAAGATGTCGGCGCAGCTGCGCTGGACCGGTGCGCATCGCCAACTCCGCCGCCATTGTAGTCAACGGGCCGCCAGTGCTCGCTGTTCACAAGTTCTACCCCAGCTCCTGGGGACGAAGGCCTTCCGGGGGTGCCCCAGATGAGATCCAGGTACAATGACGGCTTCTCCTCGTTACTCCCGAGAAGATAATGTTTCAAGAACCATGGCAGGTATTCCATCACTTGGTATCTGGTAAACTTGCTCTTCCGGACATTGAATACCGAGTCTAGGTCTTCGAGCGATCGGCGTTTCGTCTCCTCCACCAGCAGGAAGACTAAGATCAAGGCAACCAGGTTCAGCCCAGAAAAGAGCCCCAGTAGCCCTCCAGGGCCCCGGAGGGCAGCGTTCAGGCTTAGACTCGTTAGCATGATACTTGCTCGACATACCTTACGTGGTGAGGGCTCGGGATGGTACCTACCTCGGGAAGAGAATGGAGAACAACCCTGCGAACGAGAGATTGATAGCGATGGCGAAAGCACAGCCCTGAACGACATCATTAGTGGACGACACGGGATGGGATTGAAAGACTCGTGTCACGTACTGCTTCGCGATGGTAAAGCGGAAAGCTAGCGGTATGTTAGCTTCCATAATACCCACAGAAAGCATGGGGATGAACCGACCTTTCAGCGGCAAGCGTGAATGGAATTGGCCCTGTAAAGTGTTAGGTGCGTCTTTCCAGTCATTTTCAACATGTAGGGGAGGAGTCGCACCCATTCCTGGTGCGTAGGCAGCGGTAAAGACTGGAAACTAAGTCAGCTCTACTGTTCGTTCCTTGAACCGATGTTTTCACGCACGGTAGACGAAGAGCGCCGTGACTCCTACTCCAACATTCAAGCTGGGGCGGTCGTCATGAATTAGACTCGATAGAGCTGCGGCCGCCATGAAGAGGCACATGACTGGCAATGTGAGGACAAGCCACTTGCGCCTTCCGAGCGTGTCGATGGTCCTGATGGCTGGCAGACCGAAAACGAAATTGACCGCCCCTATTCGAGAAGTGAGCCAGGATTCGGTTAATGTACGATCCGCTTCGCCATACCATAGCCAACGCTATACACCATGGGTAAGAGTTGCGAGCCAGATTCTGGCTGCGACGCCGATTTGAACAATGTCCCTGCGCCGTCAGGTTAGGATCCACGCGCACCCAACCAGGCCAGGCGAACTCACCAGAGTAGAACGCGAAGACATTAACTAAAGTACTCAAAGCTTAGTCTCCCGTGCCTAGACCAAAGTTTCGATAGGGCATCTTGCGCCAACTCGCCCAGGTCACCATGAGGAACTTACTGCCGCATAGTTGCTGGGCCAAGGCTACAATCGAGCTGCTTATGAGGGCATTCCTTAACCTTCTCTCGCTAAACAGCTGTCTGTATTGGAAGAGATAGAGCTTCAAGTGCGCAAGGAAGCCCCTTGGAGCAACGTCGCCATGTTGTTCGTACTCGACACCCCCGTAGTGCCCCTCTTTCCGCACAGACACGTAAACGAGGTAGATATCCCGAAGGGCTTGGAGCTGAAGGGCACAGACAAGATTAGCGAACTGTATCTGCAATTATGTGCCATGTGTGTACTTGCTTCGGTTTGGCGGAGCCTCATCATGGCCTTGTAGGCTTCCGGAAACTTTCTGCGTCGCATGAAGAAGCGTGGGCTTTCTGGACACTGCAATGATAGCAGTCAGTACCTTACACGTCAAATGAGGACAGTACTAATGTGAAAAGTCCGTTCTAGAATGCAAGGGGACGGTAGCGCTCAGAGATCAGGCAGTTAGAGCATAGAGTTGATTTCCTCAGACTCCGGATATCACTCACAAAGTAGAGACCAACGAGAAGGAATATGCTGGGAACCAGAGGCGCCCCAAGAATTAGCTGCAGAGTTAGTTTCGATCTTTCATTGCTGCCGTTGCCGACGAAGAAAATGAGGTTGAACACGAAGCCCATCATGATGCCAAAGGAAACCCTATCAGTGTCAGCACCCCACCACTTCACGGATGTCTGCCTTGAAGAGAGAAAGCCATACCATAACTGCCACGCTAGAATCGAACTCCCTCTCCAATACCCCACAGCTGTCTCGGAGGCCAGTATCGGGGTGCTCACGGCCTTGATACCCATTCCTGTTCTCGGCGGGTAAGCGTCGCGTCGCAGAAGGGACCAGGGAATTGGCGGAGAGGTAGAGAAGGAGTCTCGGGCATTGGAACCCACCAATTCCATTGAAACTGCGCACTAGAAAGAGCGTCCACCACGTATCACACCATACGGCGCATATGGAGCTCACGAAGATGAGGCAGGCAGCTAGAGCCATCGCGCCACGACGGCCAACAAGGTCGTTCACGGGCAATGCTAGCCAACAGCCGACCAGTCCTGCGAAGAAGAACGGGGATGCGTTCGCGGCTCCCAGCTTCCAATCATCGGCAGAGGGGCGGGCCAGATCCGAGTTGGTCCCGTTGTTACGTTGGGTAGACAAGTCGTCCAGTCCAAACTCCCCAGCAAAGAGGGAGGCTCCGTTGAACGAAGATTGCACGAAACCTTGCAGGAAGGCTGCCAGTGACACGGTAAGAATGACGATGAACATCTTTCGTTGCGACAATAAGGAGTCCTTTTCTGCCTTGAGTGCTTCTTTCTCGTCATTCGTTAGTTGTACTGCTGTATTATCGGCGCCATCAGATCTGGCAACCTGATCGTAATAGCGGATATCTTTCGCGACTCGGGCGGCCCGCATGATGCCTTCCAGTTCCACTTCGGGCAGACACGTTTGTTGAAAGCGTCGAACATCCTGTTCTAGCTGCTTGCCCTCGATCGCAGCTGCAACCCATCAGTTGTTGTACCGGCACCAGGGAAGCCTAGAGGATTAGTTCAGCGGGTTAAGTGCTTACTTAGCGGATTCTCAATCACAGCTCGGTCATTGACTCTCCTCAAGGAGACCGGGGGTATGAAGCTACTGTAGCCGGTAGAGTTACTGATGATTGGAACAGCTGACTCCAGGTCGTTGCCCAAGTCTGGCGCGGTAGGTCGCTCTTGGCCGTATGGGGAAGTGTGATGCCCATCCATGATCGCCGTTCATTCGGTTCAGTGACTTTTGCTTGCGTCAATGGGTCCGCATCGAGACCTCGGTACACGACTGACCAAGATGAGAAGGACAGTAGAGCTCCAGAAGAGGGGGGGGTACGTGGTATTCGATCATGACAGGACACAAGGCTGGATCGTAACCACGAGCCCTGTGTAAGACTCGGTCGAGGGCTCCGCGGGTAGGACCTGTGCCCTAGGTACACTACCCGTGACACGCCAGTGAAGGTAACCACCAACTACCGGTAGTACTCATGGCGTCAAGCCACATCCGCTGGGCTTCCGGTTTCGATTTTCCTGGGAAGTTCACAAATGCGCCTGAGCTGAGCCCCCAAGGCAGACTCCACGGAGTTGACGCGTTGCAATGGCGTTGTGGCTCATGCATCACATGAGGTTCATTCGTCAAGTTGAGATGCGACTGTTTTCAGGTATGGTGGGTGTATCTGCGGCGATCGAGGCAGGCTCTCGCCGTTTGGCCCGGTCTGAGCCAGGCTCGGAGTGTGCTGCCTTGTATCGCCTTGTCTTTCTCCGTAAGCCACTGACGGCTTGGCGTAGCTTACACGCCTGGTGATTCGTGGTACTGCTGGATCGCTACACCACCCCGCTCCCCAACGGGCTGTAGGCTGCGAAAGGAGCGCCGTAAGGGACGTGGCCTAGATCTGCTCTATGTTGTCCTTACGGTCAGGTTTCCGAAACTGTCGAGCCGAGCAGGCTGCAACTGAATGAAGCTGACGTACGCCGGGCTGGTTGGTCGTGTGAGACAACCTGCGCCTCAATTCGTACTCCCCAATCCCATTGTGAGCCCCATGGAGCTCACTTCAGGCTGGCGGCATGCCATGGAGGTGCGCTGTGTGACGTAAGAGGGACAGATCTCCAGGCCGAGGATCGCTTCCTTCAATACGTCTCGCTGTAGTACCAAGGGTTTGCATGCGCAGCCAAGATTTCTCTGTAGAATGACGAGGGCCACACGAGAAGTCCAGCCGGCTCCCAGCAAGGGCAACAAACGCGCGGTATCAACGCTAGGTGTACCGACAGGTTTGGTGTGTCGCACACGCAGCCGGACTCATACGGATATTTCTGGCTGCTTTTCGTCTCATGTCCGGCCAGTTCTTTCTTCTGCAAAGCCAAGCTCCGTTGTCCATGTTTGTAATGTCGCAAAAGAGCTCACCGTTAGCTGTTTTTTCCTAACACTTTTTTCGAGATAGCGCGAACAATACAGACCGCGAAACATCTCCAGGGATAAGAATTCAGCCAGGAAGCAAGACCAGGACGTCAAAAGTAGCAGACGACACCCCTATTCCCTCTGTCGACAGTGAGAAGCTCGTCCGGCCTGCTTGGCATCGGAGCCCACTATCGACGTATAACCGTTGTTTCGTGCGGGGATTTCCTTCACGCCTGCAAGATGGCTGACGGCCTCTCGGTCGCTGCCGGTGTAGCACAAGTTGCAGGGCTCGCAGGATCCATCGTGAAGAACCTGAGTCGCTTCGTGGTGCAGACCAAGGCCATACCTAGCACGATCAAAGACACCCATGAAGAGGTGGAAACCCTGAAGTTCGCACTCGAAGCCATCAGCGAGATGTTTGCAAAACGGTCGCTGCAATTAGCCTTCGAAAGGAGCCACCACGCCAACATACTCCGAGTTACGAAATCTTGCGACGAGTACCTTCTGCAGTTGACCAAGGAGCTTCCGCAACTGGACGACCATATAACTCCGTTCCAAAAGATCAAGCTTTCTCTTGAAGAGTCGCTGATGAAAAACCGCACGCAGCAGATCATCCACCATATTAGTTCGAGAACTACAGTGTTACAATTGAGCTTGAATTCCTTGTCACTGGGTTCGCTGATCGGGACACGTAATTCGCAGGACCAGATCCAGGCCGAGATTCGAAAGTTGACCGACGCTATGAAATCGGCAAACCTCCTTCACCCTGGAACAGAAAAAAGGGAGGCGCAGGGAGCAAGATCATCGACCGAAGAGGGAACGTCACACCTGTCAACGCCACTGGATGAGGACGAGGCAGATGCAGATGAAGTTTTGGACCAGGAAATTCGCGACTGGACACAGTCAGCCAGTCATGTTGCGGCTGCAGCGTCGCTCCTTGACCTCGACGACGCGGCGCCTGAAAGTTGCTCGATGCCGTCATTCAGGACGGCAAGCTTGGAGGATCTCTCAACGACTGAAGAAGACACATTCGATCCTGAGCCAGAGCTATCGAGCGAACTAGGACCCGGGTTCGTCAAATATGGCCTGGAGGAAAATCAGAACATCGTACGGCATTTGCTGAACAAGGAACATTACCACCCGGCCGCCTTCTATCAAAGACGAGGAATCGAGATGGAAGAACAGCTCAGCCGGTCGGATACTGATGAAGCCGAAGCCAGTGTCCCTTCCACCAAGCTCAAAGACATGTGGGAGAAATTGACTGAGATACTCATCAAGTGCGATGAAACAGAAACCGACAAACAAGCATTGATGGTACTCCGTGATCTCCTGACGTGGGAGACGGAGGTCAGGCGACAAGGACACGAGGCAGATGGCGGGGACCGTCGCTATAGGCTATACCATAACCTCGGTAGGCTTCATGCGAGGCAGGGGAACTCTTCCGGGGCACGCAAGTTCGTGTCGCGTGCCTTTCAAGGGCGAGCAAACATGGATCCCATGCCACTTGGTCCCGTGAAGGAATCTGGAGAGTTGCTGGCCAAGATACTGCAAGAGAACCAAGAGATCGATCAAGCACGAGGTATTCGCCAGTGGATAGCGCACAACACCCAGCCTTTCTCGCCCACGCAACGTACAAGCGTCGGTGTAGACTTGTCGAAAGCGTATCAGTGGTGCAAGGAGAACGGATTCAACGTTGACAGCCAGAGTTTCCGGATGGATGACATCGATGAAAATACACACACGATACCAATGCAGTATGCTATCCAGGAGGAAAACCAGGAGGTCCTGAACTGTATGATCCCGCACGTAGCGGATCTCGAGAAGAAGGACGCCACGGGGTCGACTCCGTTCTTGCTAGCCGCCGCGACTCGAAACAGGCACATCTGTGCTTTGTTGTTGGAACACGAAGTTACCGTCGACGTCCAAGATTTCCAGGGAATGTCGCCCTTACACCGATGTCAGTCCAGGACGGGAGGCCTGCGGGTCGCGGAGATGATTCTGCGGGAGTGTCACGAGTTGATTGACCGGCGTGACCGTTTGGGCAGGACAGCTCTTTGGATGGCATGCGAGAAAGGCAACGAACCAATGGTACAGTTGTTGCTCAGGGAAGGAACCAATCCTAACCTTGCAGGGCCAGGGAAATGCACACCACTTATGGTGGCAATTGATGCCACTGCTTACCATTCTCGGAACATTGCTATCGTGGAATGTCTGTTGAAGCACAAGGCAAGCCCCAATATCCCAGACGCGAGCGGAAGAGATGGATTCGCTGCTTCTCACAATGCTGGGCTTGCGGGCGAAGAGATCAGGCGGTTATTGAACTCGGCTGTGAAACAAAAGATGAGCCACGCGACCAGAGTGAGCTCCGCAAGCGCCAGGTCTAATAGATCCAGTGCAAGCACGAGTGAAAAGTCCAACGATCCAAATCACTCCTGGCAATTGGTGTGAAAATGGAAGGTCGGGTGACGGGTTCTGGGATCTTTCTGTACATTAGTGTCAATCGTTTTTGTCTTTCCGTCTCAGAGCCAGAATGTCAGACAGCTTGAGATGACCTTTAGCTCCCCAGCCTGATGGGCCACTCTCGACCTCCGGGCGTACTGCTGCATACCAACTCCAAGCGCGACGATCAAGTTCAGATGGGCTCAAATGAGCTGCCCAGCTGTTGTATAAGAGCCGTATTGCGCCCAGCAGTCGCGCAGTGTTCTCTTCTTTCTCGATCTCGAGGGTTTTGGCTGTTTTCTTCTTCGGAGTCGTCTTGGCGAGCTTGGTCGTATTGCTCTGTGGCGAAGCAGGTGGACCATTTTTTTGCTTCGTCTCTTGCTCGGTTCTATCTGCCTCGGAGTTTTCGGACACTTCCACTCGTGTGCCAAAGCTTTTGAGTAGATAGGCCCGGGCTGATTCGGGTCGGTGTATTGGCATACCGACAACGCCTGCCTCATATGAGCGGGCGGCTGCGGAGCCAGCAGATGTTGACTTGTCCTTCATGGTTTCGAGGTCCAGTCCCCAGACAGCCTCGCCCCCGAGAGACGCCTGTGAGCCCGTCACACGTAATCGTTCAGCCAGTGCGTCCTTCAAGCAATCGCGCATAATCCGCCAGCGATCAGGTCCTAGCATGACTCCGCCATACCATCGGGTCATCACCACGAGAGTGTCGAGTGCGTCAGTTTCTCTCATATTCTTGAGCAGAAAATCGCCGCAACCGCCCTCTCCATCGTCGAAAGATTCTTCTTTGATGGTAGTCGCGTTGAATAGACGAGTTGGAACTTTTACTCGGTAAGCCCAAGCATTGTGCGTCGCACTTTGGAGGGAAGGGACGGCTGCGAACAATGACTGTAGCATTGTTTGTCGCTGTGAGGGCTCTTTCAAAGCGGCCACACGCACGACAAAAGTCGAGTTTTTCAGCGTCACGGGCTGACTCGTAGCCCACGAAATCGATCCTTGAGATGCAGGAGAGCCTTTGCGCTTGTTCTCCCCACTTCCATGATTTGCAGTAGTCGCTTCGTCGCTCTGAATGGGGTCTTGCACCTTCGCAGTCTCGCTGCTGCTTTCCACATTTTCGTCGACTTTCCACTCGTAGCCCCCTCGTTTGAGCACGGCAATTTCACGACCCATTACCCTTACTCTTGGTTGTCCATGGCCCCAGCCTTGCTCGTCTGCACTGGGTCCCTTCTCCAAGCCTATGGAAAGAGCTTTGCTTCTTGAGTTCGCGCTGACGGCAGCCTGTGCCAAACTCAGCCGGCTCGAAGGGGGTTGGTCCGGCATGGTATGCCGTAAGAGCTCAACCGCAAATGCGAGGACCAGAGGCGCTCGGTTGGTCAACAGGGTTGTCTGAGCTATTGTTTGCTCATCTGTATCAACTGGTAGCTCGAGGGACGCCTCGTACACGTGCGGTGCAACGGAATTAGGGCCATCGCCGAAGCCGGTATCAGAGAATTTGGGTCTCTTTGCAGTATTCGTCAGGTCAGCACCGGCTCTCTTGCCAGTGGAAGCGGCTGGGTTCTTTAGTCGAGCTTTACATGCATTATGGAGAGAGCGAGCCGCCTTCTTGTCTTTGATTGCCGCCTCGACATGGTTCAGCGTACCATCTGCTATTTGCTGGATACTGGTCAAGGTCTCAATGTCTCGTTCATACTGAAGCGAGGGTTTGGTAGACGCACCTACGGAGATTGCTGGTCTGGAGAGCTTTGACCCGGGTAAGCGCATCTTTCATGGGCACTTTCATGCCCACCGTCATGAGGCGAATGAGCTCTTGGAGGTCCTGTTGGGACGCCATGGCGGGGCTCTGTCGAGGCTCTGAATGAGGCCAATACTGACGATCAAGATGAACTGCGCCAGAGATCTGAGACTTGAGTCCTCGTGAGGTTGGGCATGGTGCGTAAGGTAGACGCGTCAAGCTTGATGGACGTGGCACAAATTGGACCAAGCTTGAGCGCGAGCTTCAGGATGGCGGATGCGTCATTGGGGAAGCCACCCCGCGCCTTCAGGGCTGCAGGTGCACCCCCAAGTTCCAACCACGGGCCAGCTTGGGTTCATGGCGCGCCACAGCAGCCACTCGATCTCAAATCCATTTCCAGCACCACTGTGCCGAACTTATACCGTCGTGCATACTGTACGATCCGATCACACTTGAGCACTGTCTTGACTGTGTCGATTTCGCAGGACTCCAAAAATCTTCGGAACGTGCCACCAAAGCCAGGATAGAATCCCAGGCCAATAGCAGCGATATATCCATCCAGTGGAAGAAGAGATTTTGACAGATCCGCATCTGCCCTGCGTCACCAGGGTCCATACAGACGAATATATTTGCCATTGAAGACCACCGATCCCGTCTGCCCGTATCGGATCAGGGACCCCCGGCCTGACTCGGAACTGTTCCCAAGAAGGGACGGGAGAGGTTGGCGTTGGCTGGTGATCCTCACACTCACCCGTCGTCGAGGCCCGTCATTCTCTTCGGGTTCGCCGCCAGCCGAGCTTACCCTACCTGGGACCACACTGCCACAGCTGGTCGATAGACGCGCAGAACCTGGCGGCAGGATCTACCCCCGGAGGCGCTAATTGGAGTATCTCGCCCTTTCTCCCGAGTGGGATTGCGAGGGACCTGCGCTCGGCCGGGTGAGAGCATCACGATGCAGCCCATCAGTAGCCGTCATGGTGTTGTGAGGGCAATGACTGTGTGCCGGCTCGGGGTAAGGGGTGGGCAGTTCAGTCGGGCACAGGGCGTCAGTCGACGATATGCTTCGAAGAAAGCTTCACCTAAACGAAATAAGATACCCGAACCTTTACCTTTCCGACCCAGCAAGTCGACGACAGAGTCCAAGCCACCAAAGGATTCACCGCAGAAGGAGCCGCCACAGCAGGATGGAGAGAAGCAGTCGGCGCGCAAGAAGGACCTCATCCAGATGCACCGCGGCATAGGGCTCTTCGGCATGGGCGCAGGCGCGCTGGCGATGGGAGCCTTCACCTCCATGTTTCTGTACCACTGGTTCAAGGAGCCGGTGGAATGCCACCCGCTGGGCAACGAGCCGGACCCGCCGACCGGCCGCCCGTCCGTGCAGTCCCCCGTCGAGTTCGACATGCACCTGGACAAGTCGGAGTGGCGGCTGGGGATCACGAAGCTGCGGCGGGAGGTCGCGCGCCGGGCGCGGGGCCACGTGCTCGAGGTCGCGGTAGGCACCGGCCGGAACTTCGAGTTCTACGACTGGGGGACGGTGCCGCTGGACCTGCTCCCCGAGCCGGCGCGAGGCGAGGCGCTGCGCGAGCGCGCCGAGCAGAAGGGAGCGACGGCGACGGGCTGGTTCGGGCTGAAGAGGAGGGGCGACGACGAGCCCAACAAGGCCGAGGTCCTCAGCTTCACGGGCATCGACATCTCGCCGTCGATGCTGGACGTGACGCTGAAGCGGCTGCGGCAGACCGTGCCGCACATGGCCGAGCACCTGCCCAAGAAGCCGTCCTTCGCCATGCTGGCGGCGCCGGTGTCGGACGCCGGTACGGGGACGACGGCGACGACGGCGACGCACGGCCTGCGGCTGGCGCGTGACCGCATCCGGATCCTGCACTACGACGTGGAAGCCCCGCTACTACCGCCGCCGCCGCCGGCCGCCGGCACGCAGCACTACGACACGATCATCCAGACCTTCGGGCTGTGCAGCGTGCGGGACCCCGTCGCCCTGCTCGCGCTCATGGCCGCGCGCGTGCGCCCGGGCACGGGGCGCATCCTGCTGATCGAGCACGGGCGCAGCTCCTGGGCCGCCGTGGTCAACGGGCTCCTCGACCGCAGCGCCCGCGGCCACTTCCAGAAGTTCGGCTGCTGGTGGAACCGCGACGTCGACGCCATCGTGGCCGCCGCGCAGGAGCGCGTCCCCGCCCTCGAGGTCGTCGAGCTCGCCCGCCCCGGCTGGAGCACCTTCGGCACCCACCTGCTGGTCGAGCTGCGCGTGCGCGACGGCGCCCAGGTCCCGGTTCCGGCCCCGGCCGTAGCCGCGGGAGGCAACGCCACGTCCGGCGGTGGTAGTGGGAAGAGCTGGTGGGGCTCGCTGTTCCCGGCGTCGAAGACGGATGGGCCGGAAAAGAAAGCTTGAGAGTGACTCGTTAACGCTCGCTGTTCGGTGGGAGGCCGTCAGTGTAGCCGTGAGCTGAGATTTCTACGAAGCGATCCGGACCAGATGGCTACTGCTATGTAAATCTATATATCATGTGACACACAATACAATCTCCATACGAAAACTGAGCTACGAAAACTGAGCTACGAAAGCTGAGCTACGAACAGCTGTAAAGGTCGGTTACGTTCCTCACCATAAATTGAGTTTAGCTTCATCCGATCACCACGAAACTGTTAAATCTGTTAAGAGCGACTGTATCGTGTTTCATTGTGAGGAGATGATGCGATTCCCACATCTACCGACCGCTCATCGCGGCACCGAGGGAAGTTCTAGTACCCTTTCAGGCTCTAGCTAAATCACACGCCATGCGCCTTTTTCCGCATTCCAACCGTTCCCGGTTCTAAGCGTACAAATTGTTCTTTTGGGAGCCCAGGCCAAAGGAAATCTTTCCCCTCCTTGTCATCTCTGGATCTTTCCGTCTCTCGGTGGCCGTGCGCCACCGTTCCTCGTCTTCGGCTCTAGCGCGCATCCGATGCAGGGCCCTGGCAGTAGTTGTCCCCATTGATTGGACCCCTTTTTTCGGAGCCGCGGGTCGCCTCGCATGCGACCATCAGACTGCAACCGCCACACCGAGCGTTTCCTTCTAATATAATAGTACAGCTGGTGTTTGCATGTAGGCGAGTCCGTAATGTAGATCAAAACAGCTTGGCAATGGTAGATAGAAACGATACCGAAGACGAGAAGTAGAACAAGGCTGTGTAATCAGATCGGCGCTTCCTCGTAAAATCAAAAGGCACAGAACTCCACATGCCTCGACGCCCGCTTCCCATACGCGCGTTCAAGTGTCTTATAAAATAGTACACTGCACAAGAGTGCTCAGTGCCGCCGTAGATACGTGTTCCAGTTATCTGGCGACATTGTGAGTCGTTTGGGCCATTCAAGGCGGTCAGAAGCCATTGAGTAGGCCGTCAAGCTCTTCCAGCTCAACTGTTTCCGGGCTCCGATCCCAGTCGAGCATGGCATCCAGTTTGGTCCAGTTTTCGGCCTCGCCATCCTTTTTGGGTGGTATCACCCAGCTAGGCCGCATGGCGGGACTGCCAATGAAGGCCATGTGGGGCAAGAACGTCGGTGCCAGTGTTCTGTGCGGCTCGCCGAAAAGCAGTTCATTCTGCATGCCATCGTCAATCAATGATTGGTCAACAGGTGAGGCTGCAAGGAGCTCCCCGTTTGCCTTCCGCTTTTGGAGTCCATCCGCCGTTTGTGTGAACTCTTTCTCGTCCTTTTCCAACGGGGGTTCCTCCCCACGATGGCTGCGTGTGAGGCTAGGGGCTGCCCGATGTCTGCTGGAGAACGATCCCATGGGTGTCCCTGGCATAGGCATGTCATCCTCAATGTCGTCGAACTCGGGAGACGAGAGGTCGACTTCAGGAGACAGACTGAGCTCTCTCCTCCGATCCATATCAGTATCCTCGGACGTAGATATGGAGCTGGAAAGAGACGGTGTGATGATAGCCCGCGGTACGGACAACGGATCCGGCAAAGGTTGATGAGGGCTCGTCGTGAGGTAGAAGTATGTACGTCTGGGGTGTACTGTCTCGAGCTCCTTAGCCAGAGGACAAGGGGAAGCGGCGGACCAGCAGGATCGCTTCAAGTAGGAGGCAAGTCTGGAGGAAATAATGGCGCAGGGATTCGCAGACCTGAAGTCCAAATTAGCACTTTTGCACGGAACCAAAGCGAGCAACTGGCGTGTACTTACTGTTGGACAATCTTAACTTGGTTCATTAGAACCGTGGCGAGGTCCTTGACAAGGTGAGGACGATTTCGCGTTTGCTGCAGTCGCACGATAACAGCCTCGACAATCTCGTCTTTTACGCCCCCGAGATCGACTGGCTTGACCTCGAATGTCCCAGCCGCGCCGGACTCGTCCATCTCTATTGAGGCCTGAAGACCTGGTGGAGAAGGCGGCGGCGTGCGGCGTGACTTGACATGATTGCTGTGCGAAGGTTTTGAAGCGGAGGTGGAGGGAGAGTCGTGGTGAGATCGTTTGGCCTTCTTGGCGGGATGCGATGAACTCTCAGGAGCAGGTCGTGGGCTGGCCATGTTGGAGCTGTTGTTCGAGTGATTCGATGAGGAACGGTGGACTGGAATATGTATACCAAGAGATGGCAGAGACAAGGACTTGCGACGGGTATTGTAAGGCATATTGGGCGAGCTCGGATGGAGACGAGGCGAGCAATAATAATAGCAACTGGGGAGTGTGATGTTTCGCGGAAGACTTCTTCTCTAGGATCGCATGAATCGAAGAGGGACGGAAGACAACGACTCCAGCCCACGGACGAAAGTCAAATATGGAGGGATGATGCAGGTAAGACGGGGGAAGTAATAGAATACCTAGGTAGGTAGTCTTGGATGTCGATGACTTGGGGGGGTTGCAGTCTCGGTAGGTTGGCGAGTGTTGGTGAAGTTGTCAAGGAAGGTATGGGAGATTGCCGGCCGTGACGAAGTTGAACGGGCACAGGGAGGACAGGATGGGATGGGATACCCGGGCGATGGAGAATGGCGGTGGAGAGGCTCTCGAGGCACGCGAGCACGCGAAGGGAACTTGGAAGAGGGGAGGCAGAGAGAGGGACGGTGACGGCGATGGAGATGGGGATGGAGACTCGGAATGGCGTGCAGAGCGGTTGTCGATGCGACGAATTGGGTGGTGGGCAGAAGATCTGGAGGAGGCTTGATCGCTGGAACCGACGACGCGCACTGGAGCTGGGAGCTAGGAGCTAGGAGCACTGGTTGGCGGTGGCACTCGCTGGGGGCGGGCGGGAGGCCAGGCAAGGCAGGCGTGGCAGGCGGCACTGGTAGGAATGTGCGCGCGCTCTCGCAGACGCTCAGCTGGGGTGACTTGGGTGTTGGGTTGATGCAGCTTGGGTGCTTGGTCAGTGCCTGCCCTGCCTCGTCGTCAGTGTCTGGGAAGAGTGAAGAAAAAAAAAGTCATGGCCAGGGTGGGAGTGGAGCACGAGGGGACCTGACCAGGGACATGGGCGGGACTTCGTCGATGGTCTGGATCCGCCACCCTTCACCACTCCTCACCACTCAAAACACAGCGAAAAGCCAGCGGGCAGCCTCGAACTGGAGAAGTAGCTGTCGGGCCCCATCAAAGTAGCTGGACGCTAGACAGGGGCTATCCCTGCCAGCATAATTGCCCCGTCTGGAAGCTTACACCAATGGGAAACCCGCGTCTCTTCGTCTCGTCCGTTCGTTGCCCTTTGAAGTTTGAACCAAGCCAGCCAGCTCCCGGCACGGCTGGCCAGTCGTGCCAGTCTGATTTTTGGTTGTCCCTCGCTATTTTCTCGTTTTTCCCGTAGGGGTCCATCTGTGTCCTCGGCTTGTCCTATTTCATTACGCAAGGTCGCCACTAGCTGACCTCACCCACGGTGGCCTCTGGACCGTTCGCACAGCCGGCCTCGACGTCGACGCCGACGCCGACCTCTTTGTTTACTGGCCTCCGGCTGCGACACGAGCGCCGAGGGCAATGAGAAAAGGGCGGTAAGGATGGCGCGAGGGATCAGACGCGTGTGTGGATGGTCCCAAGGCAGGTAAAGCACTTGCATGCATACATGCATTGGCCTGGCGTCGACGCTGGTCTGCTGTGGAGGGTGGCATCAGAATCGAACTGACCTGAGCCATCAATCGCATTTCGTCGACATCAGCGCCACAGCATGCATGGTAACCGGAAGGATGCCCCTCTCTCATTGGGCAACAACAGCTTTGCATGCCGAAAAGGGGAGTGCGTCGATGCCCCTCGCCCCCGTTTCAAGCCTGGCAGCCCAGGCGTTGCAACTTGCCAGGCCACTCTGCCCAGGCTTGCTCACCAAGGAGGACCGGGGCGCTTGGGAGGAAACAGGCGAGTTGCAGATTCATCTGACCATCGATAGGGAACGGTTCGACCAAAAAAAGGCTCAAGTTCGCCGGGCAGCCAGTCGTGCCCGGTCGAGCGTCTCAACTCTCAAGCCAGTGTCTTTTCAGACTGAGTTAAGCCCGGAAAGGCAGTTTGTTGTAATAAAAACAAGAAGGGCCGGCTTGCGGGGCTGGCCCGATGCTCGTCCTAGGAATGGATTGACAAGACATTACGGCCGACCTTTGCAGGCTAACGGGCTAAGAAGAAAAGCGAGAAAATGAGAGAGAAAAAAAGAAAAGTTCTCATGGGGTCGCAGGTGGTACGTGCGCACGATGCAGCACTGCCCAGCAGGGGCAGGGAAGGTCCAGTTGGTCTGAAGGGACTTGACAGTTACCGAAACTTCCGCTACCCTTGATGGTCCC
Source organism: Xylariomycetidae sp. FL0641 (assembly GCA_022376655.1). NCBI lineage: Eukaryota > Fungi > Ascomycota > Sordariomycetes > Xylariomycetidae sp. FL0641. Next base: position 11,962 of record JAJJKE010000125.1, on the reverse strand, counting down.
TGTTAAGATACCAACGCATGCCCCCGTATCTTCGCATCGCGACAAGCGACAAGCGACAAGCGACAAGCAGCTGTGATCCATCGAACAGCCACGAGTCCCACGGAGAATCTCGCCAGAGTGTGGAACAAGTGGCTCGATGCGTTGTTCTACCACTGCGGGGAGATCACTTTCAGCCTCTCTGGTTCAATCACCGACTGGAGACCCTGATGCCAACTCGATGTCTCCGGTTGCTTGCAGATGGCCGATGAAACGCCCAGAAAGGGTACTTTCAAGCGGCACATCATACTATGTATCTTTCGTTCGTTTGCCTGCTTCGGAGGCCAAGGCAGTCGAGTGCTGCGGGCCCGTCAGTCAGTCGCTACCTAGGCAACCTTCTCACCTCATGTGAGCGGCACCAAGCGTGATACCGTCCCGGCACAGCAGCATGACCGCATATATCGGAAATTGGGACAGCGACTTGCGATCTGCGCTGCTTGGTCCTGCGCAACCCTGGGTTGCAGTAGGCTGCTGGGCAGGCGTCAAGCTGACCAACGTCGAAAAATGAGACGAATATGGGGGCTGACCGACGGTAGATGCATCACAAAGTCAGAGAGTTCAGCCGGCTAAAGTCGTTGTGACGCTCGAGCCCGCCAGATGAATTTGCCCATTTCCCAGCCAACCACCCTCTTTAAACTGTCTGATGATTCGACCTAGGTATCCTCATATCTACCAACCCTTAACCACACTCCTTCCGGACTGTGGTATCCCGCAAGTATCAGCTTATGTGCACCTGGGGAGGCGGGCATTGCAGACGGTAGCCTGCCGCGCGCCACTAGAAGCATTCTGGGCTCTGCAAGTCGACTTCTGGTCTCGTCATCTCTAGGTATCTCCCGCGAGAAACTTCCCTTGGGCCTGGCGATGGCATACTTGGCTACTGTCCAAGCACAATAATACTGTCATCAGAGACTCATCATTACTGCCATTCGATTCATGTTGCTCGACTCATATTGACACTTCTGTTTGGCAACTCCCCCCGACTGTCTTCGCGCTTGTCCATGAATCTGGAAAGTTTGAAGGGCTCGATCATCCAGCATCTTGCCTACTTTTGTCCGTTTCCGGGGAGCTGAACCGGCTCTGAAACTCTGTCTCTGCTAGGTCTCACACACCATCATGCCACTACCGTCAGGCCGACACGAGTCTTCTATACCTTACGTGCTGGTCTGACTCGCTCGCCCGCAGGCGGCCCGGATATCTGACGTCTTTGGTTTACTTGCAGCTTTGGTCGCCTACTTGCCTACCTGGTGGTTCATTAGCCATCGAGATGGTGAACCAACCAGAGGGGGCCAGAGTATGCAGCGATTCCCCCATCAGGCAACCGACGGCAGTACCAACGGAATGACATGCAGTCCCACGCTTTTGGAATTGAGGCTCCAATCGTGGTCTGGGCTTATTAGAGCAGCAAACAGAACCAGCGGTACGGCTCGAGAAGCAGCACCGTCTGAACATCGGGTTTTCACCGTGTTCCCTCTGGTGCGCAGGTTTGCTTGAGTTGATAAGATCGATAGATTCCCAGAACGTCCGCTCACTCGGCTACACTACTGCACTCCAGGCAAACTATGCGACGTTGCCCCACGTGCTCGAGAGTTGCATGGCTGGTTTCATCGTCACGTGGGTTGAGATGCGTCCAAGCAAGCGGGCTTTTCAATAGTCAACAACAACAAGAACAGCACCACTATCGTATGAGCCCAGAGGACTGACAGAGGGGGGTTGGTGCAAAGTATGTGACCACGGCTGCAGCGTCCGGTGCTGCGATGGCCTTCGAGCTCGTCCCATATGCCTTCGAACATGCATCGGCTTGAAGACACCTTCGGATTGAAGAAGGCATCGAGCTGTGCTTGAGCCAACCCCGGTTAAGATGCAAATGCATACTGTCCATGAAGCTTGGCGATGCCAGAAGGTGCTTGATGTATCGCGGCTCCGTTGCGATCCGCTCGAGTCAGTGCTGCGATACTAAGCTGGAATATCCCGTCATGATCGAGATGCGAGTTTGGAAATCGAGATGTCCAGTATATAGGTAGGTCAAGCGACAGGTTGCACATTCGCATCATGGCCGGCTCGAGAAGCTACCAGTGGGGTGGTCTGTATAGCTCGTCAGCCCTATCTTGCTAGCTCTGTATCCATCGTGACCGGATCGCGTCCGAAGCACGTTTTCCGCACGAGACTCTGCTTGGCAACTCCATACAATGGATCAAGGTCAGCTTCTGGCACTCTATAGAAATAAACTCTGGCGTCGGCTTACAGTCTAGATATCCAAGCCTTCCCGGATCACGTCTCGACTCCGCCTCCTACGAGTCGGTATAACACGGCGCAAGAGGTGCCTTGTCCTTAGCATCCGTCGTAGCATGAGCAATACCGGAGTCACCTGGCTACGATGAAAGCCATGGACCTGTGGGATATGGCAAAGTGCGAGTCCAGGTAAGTTGCATTCGTCCTGGGCCATCAAATCTGCATAGGGCTGAGAATTGTAGGTCTGACTGTGACTCGCTGGCTATGCGTACCGTGGGTGCAAGAGGAATGAATGTGTACTAAGTACCTAGTATTGCTCAGTGTCCAGCATGAAGGTCACACGAAGGAAGGACCGGCGGCCAGCAACAACAACGCTGTTGCTGTGCGACAGATGCTTATCGGCAATCAAAGTCCCGCCAGTAACATTTCCAGGCACAGCGACGCTCGACCAACTGTGAGCCACCAGGAGGGCACTGATGGGAGGCAATATCGCTGGTGCCCCGACACCCCGCGCGCCGTCACATCCCAGCCTGCATGTAGCGCAGCACCAGTACCCGCCCAACCGCCCTCCATCTACCGGTATTGCACGTGGTCTACAGCCTTGCGATCGGTTTCGACGAATTACCCGTTCGCCTGCGTGCCTGGGGTGAAGCGCGATGATTGTCGAGATCCTTCAGATCGCCGCCTTCCTTGCTGGCGGATGGCTGGTCCTCCTCCTCCTCCTCCTCGCAAGCTTCCCTGCCGTCCAGAGACATGCATTCTACGCCCACAAACTCCCGATCTGGCGGCGAGAGGATCTTGACCACCCGGGGGCCTTCGGCTTCCTGCCAAATCAAGTCTTTTCATTCCAAATCGAGTCGATTGACATGGAGTCGTGGGCACCTATTCAGCTCTATGCCTGGCTGATTCTTCCGCTCAGGGCATACTCGCGACACGAGAAGTTGCTGGCGGAGCAAATGAGTTACGAAGACGGCGGTAACCTCGTGCTCAAGTTGATCAAAGAAGACCCTCATAGTCGACTGGTGATCTACTTCCATGGGAATGCCTCCACCGTTGCTTCCACCCGTCAGACCGAGGCGTACCGTGCCATATCAACGGCCGACTCCGAGCACATCTACGTCCTGACTTTCGACTACCGCGGCTTTGGTCGTTCATCCGGGTCTCCGACCGAGCATGGTCTCCGACTGGACGCATCGGCCGTCGTCACGTGGGCAATCGATACCTTGAAGATCCCACACCACAGGATTCTACTTCTGGGTCAGTCTCTCGGGACTGCGGTGATCACTTCATTCCTTGAGTACCATTCCGCCGGCAAGCCTTCGCCGCTTTCACCACTCTCGGGTGCACCATTTGCAGGCGTCATTCTCTGTGCGCCCTTCACGTGTATGGAGCACGCCTTCATGAACTCCAGAGTTATCAAGGGCGTACCACTGCTTGCCCCGTTGAAGCACCTGCCTTTCTTGGGGAACTGGTTTTGCAGGTGCTTGGCCGAAGTATGGCCCACGGACTACCAGCTTCAGTCCATACTGCATCAGTCCGAGCACTTGAAGCTTACTATTATTCACTGCACCACGGATGAAGTTGTCCCATATGGGATGGGCGAGACCCTGGCGAATTCTGCGCATGACAACTTGCGACTTTTCGGCGACGTTGAAGCTACTGCGACTGAGCCAAGTGCTTCGACAACGATCAAACAGTGGAAAGTTGGCGAACGCGTAGTCAGATTCATCACTCTCGGATACGGAGGTATGCTTTTCTGTTCCTACTAGAACTACTCAGAGAATCCAGACGCGCTGACAGCCTAAACAGGGCACAACACGCTCGGGAAATGGGCGCCAGTTGCCCTAGAAGTCACCCGAATGCTGGATCACGTCGACACCACCGCTCCCTTCGCGGATCTCGACGACGAGGAGTACGCAAACATCCCGCCATCCTGCCCGCTCTGGTCGCCGACGCCGCGGGAAAGGACCCGGCGCAACCCTCCACCAGCGGACCGCCCGCTTACTACTTCCTCGCCGCCGGCGCTGGCGCGTTGACCTCGGAAATCCGCCGGCGCACCGCGAGCACGTTGCCCTTAACCATTTCGACGATGTCCGCGTCCGCCCCGTTGTCCAGCTTCGCGTAGTACGCCAGCAGCAGCGCCGTGAACTCGTCGCAGGCCGCCGCGGCCGCCTGGGGCATCTGCTCCGCGATGTCAGTAAACTGGCCGATGTCGGGGAAGATGCGCCATGTACTGGGGTAGAAGAGCACGTACCGGGATGTGCGCGAGCCCGCGGCTGCTCGCGAGCCCGCACTGCTTCCTCCCAGAGCATTTCTTGTGGCGCCGCTGGGCCAGCTCGTCGATCGGAACTCTAGGTGGTGGTCAGTACTGCGGTATGGGAATGGACGGCGGACGTAGGCTGGTATGCAGGAAGCCTGCGAGGGATGGGAGCTCACCGCTTGCAGCACTGGTAGCAGAGCTCGGCCTTGTCGACTCGGCTGCTCGGCGCGGCTTGCTTCTGCTCGCTGGAGCCTTTGCTCTGGCCCTTGCGGAAGGACGACTCTTTTCCCTTGTGGTCTGACATGGTCGAGTTGCGTCCAGGGCCTTGAGGGCGAGGTGTCACGGATGAGGATGAAAAGAGGCCAGATGGGGTCAAGTTCTCTGGGATCGTCTCTCAGGAGATGGGTGGAAGGCGTCCGATGGGTGGAAGGCGTCCGCAGCAAAGCAGTTGCCTAAGTGCCGCACCAGACTTTCATCAATGATCGCATTTGTAGTCCGCTCTTGCGGATTAGAAAATGGACACACGATAACGAGTTGCAGGCAGTCCCCCGATACCCTCGAGCGGGAACTTCACCTGTCAATCGTGATCAGGGTGACAAGGCTTCCAGTCATCTGTGAAGGTATCTACTGAGACGAGCCCGTTCTGGGGCCAAACAGACACAGACAAACTGTTCGAAGGATAAATACCTTGTCATGGTTGACAGGGTACTTGTAAGCCTGCTCGCCCCATTCGGAAATGGAGTGTTTGCCCCTCGCAGAGCAATCCCTCGTCATGCGCGCAGCATTGACTCATCGTGAGTAGCGACTGGTCATACAGCATCACCTACAACTGGCCCCGACCGTGACCCAGCTCCCGATGGCTGAGTTAGATTTTATTGTACTCTCGAATGCCCAATCTGGACTGGATAACATAAGGAGCTACCATTATCATTAAAATTACCTTTACACCCAAGGAAAAACTTGTCGCAGTGGCTAGTAGGCCGTCAGGGAGGTCACAGACATGGACCTCAGAGGCCAAGTCGATGCCACTTGACCTTCCCGTCGCGTTTCAGTCTCCCTTCCGGTCACAGTTCTCTATCCACCTACTACTGCCGATTCTCAGCCCAGCCCCGTAACCGTCTCTCCATGAAAGAACACTCGCAGGGCGACCCGTCCAAAGGTCCAAGGACTGGGGCCCGGGCCTGAGCGGTAGCCCATTCTGGCTTGGAAGCTGCCTGCAATTCCTGCGAGTCCTACACAGGAGAGTCGAACTTCCTCAGGGAGCCGTTCGGTCCACGGATCTCAACCTTGGTCCACTTATTCCAGGCCCATATCGTGATGGCAGTCAAGGCAATTGTCACTCCAAGGAACAGCCCAGCCCAAGGCGACACGACCTGGGAGCTCTGGTCGGGTATCAGGTTGAAGAACGGTGTTGAGAGGAACGTCTTTCAAGTCAGAAATGCAGTTGTGCACGGTAGAGACTGATCACTTACAGCCAGGAACGTGCCCGGTAGGAAGATCATGCCCAAGAAGGCAATCGATCTCATCTGGCTACTGTCGCTTTTGGAGGCGGCAGCAATGTCGAAGCTGGCGTTGAACCTGGCCTCTGCCTCTCTTTTGGCGTTATAGTTGCCTTCCTGTGCATCGCGTCAAGCCGTGTTTGTTGGGTCAAACAGGTGCTACTTACTATTTGCGTCGCAAGGGTCATACCATGGAGAAGAGTATCGCAGTTCTCGATCTTTCGCTTGAGTTCGATTGAGATCTCCGCCAGCCTGGATTGTATCTTGCTTGTGGTTCCATCATGCCTTCGCTTCACCACCTCGTTATACGACTGCATTGTGCTCCTTCTGAGTGATTTGGAGTGTTCCGAGATCGATTCAATCACAGTGATCAAGCCACTCAGACCATTCTTCAGCAGGCTGACTGAAACCCACGCCTGAGCTGCCTTGCAATCTCTCTGGTTTATAGTCTCGGTGACGATGCTCTTCTCTGACATTGCCCTGGAGTGAGGGTCGCTCCACAATCTGTGGTCCATGTCCTGAATTCGCTGCTTGAGGTCGGTCCCCTCGGTGCGAAGCACTTTCAGGAGACGTTGGCGTTCAATTTCCGCGAACATCATGGGCAATAACAGTGGGTGATAGGAAGACATGCTGTAATTGTCCAAAACTGACGTGGCATACTCGATGATATCCAGTGTACAGCCGTACATAACGGCGAAGGTCAAGGGGATCTTTGGAAAGCAGGTAACACTCATTAGAATGTAGTCCTCGTTAGTAGGTGACTTGTCGTCTGACTTGCAGTTGTACACTTCGCGATTTGTCAATGCTCCTTCTGTTGTTCACGAAACCCCGAGTCCCGACGTTTCCAGTACGAGGGCTTTCACTCACCTAGCGAACGACCAGACGGCAAGGGGCAGTTCCAGTTGACAATCCGATGATTGAAAATGGCATTCGACGTATCACGCATGAGGAATGTCAAAGATCGATGCTGGAAGAGGCTCGTACAAGCAGACTCTAGAGTCTCTCTTCCATAGGGCACTGATGCGGCCTTCATGTTATTGCCCACCAGTCTTCTGTGCATGACCAGTATCAATGTTGGAGCTGGGCGAGGGACGAAAGGTTGACACTGTTGTCTGATTAACACAATTACTTGTCGTTGTCAGACTTATCGGGGAAGCAAAGGCCTTACTTCGCCCAACCAGTCATTGTAACTCTTCTCTGACTTGATTTCAGTCGGTTCGAAACTAGTTTCATTCTGGAAACCCATTAGACTCTACTCCAAAACCGAGGTGCGCGTGGTTCGGACATGCTTGCCTCTTCGGTCAATTGTAGTTTTATCGCCTGGATATCACACGGCTTGTGGGGAAGGAATTCAAAGTCATCTAAATCGGCGTCCAAGTAGTTCGCTTTTTGGCTCATCCACTCCATCGCAACTTTCAGCCTGACGGCTTCTGCAAGGATGCACTTCAGGGTTATGTGCCTGTCCAAAGTGGTGTACAATAGAACACGATGCTAGCTAGCCCTGGTTTGCTGGCTGGCGGCAGGCCTGTTTATGACATGACGCGCTCACGTCTGGGCTAGGTCCAGACCTTATGGTGCAGTAGAACGCCCGGCCCTCTAGGAAGCATCTCGGGGCACGCTTTGCATTCGGCATATGTTGTGCAGTATGCAGATGCCTTGCATAGCCATCTACACTCGGTCCAACGGAGTTAATGAGTCGCCAGACACTCCAACGTAGTAAAGACTGCGCTAATTTTTTCATTGGCCGAGATGTGCATGCGTATCTGCACTTTGCGAGGTCGGGGCACAGCCTGCTCCAGAACCCTGCCCAGCTTCGGGCACCTTGCACCTCCTAGGTTCTGCCTTACCAGTATCTCGAAACTCACCGAAAGCACAGTGGGATCAAAGGATAACGTTCATCGCCTCACTTGAATGTGGAAATACACACTATCTGTGAGGCTCGTGGGCGCGCGCCACCACCGGCCGCAACTCTCCGGAAGGTACTAACACGGGCCAGGCATATAAACCTCCGGTGCATACCTCGAAGCATTCTGATTCGTTTTCTTGCAAGAAACTGTCAGCCCATGTCTGCTTTTAGAAGACTCACTCAGTGGATTTTTGGCTCCAGACGAAAAGGTCCCACCATGGCTAATGACGATTTCAAACCGACCCATGCCTTCAAGCACACCGAAAGAAGCCCTCACGTACTTCACGACTTTTTGACCCAAAATCTCCATTTCCAGAGTGATGAGATTAAATTCAGGGTATGCATCAGCTCAACATTACCAGATCATCCCCCTAGCAAGCATTAATGCCGTCTTAGAACACCGCCGCCGATGGTCTTGAGGTTCAACTGCCCCGGAGGTTAACTGCAGTGAGCTTCCTGGTAAACATAAACTGTGTACCACATGCTAAAAAAGCTCTAGGACGAGGTGAAACAAGTCAACCATGAGTTCACGAACAAGGCGAAGGAACGGCAACAGAGGAAAGCCGCACAAGGCAGAGACTAGTCTTACCTACTTTTAGGCATTGATCCTTACTATTGCCGTTGCTTTGATGGGAGGAGGCGTTGGGCGAGGGTGGCCTATGACCGAAACATGACCCGAGCACATAACAAGATAGAGATGGAGGAATAGCGAAAACGCATGGGAAGAGTTTTCCACAATAAGAGAATCGATATGAGACGAGACTATAGACACGTCCAACAAGACATCCATACTAGTGCATGGCTGCCTCTATGAGAGACTAGATTCAATCAGAGTTTCTTAGATCTCTCAAAACGTCGCACACCCTTTCACTGCTTGCGCGTCTTCGAGGATCCACCTCCAGCATCTCTCGTTGGATCAGGTCAAGGAAGTGACGTACTCGGTCGTCCGACAAGCAACTCCTCCTTAAAATGTCGAAGTGCTAACACACACGTCAGCCATGCGATGCACTCAATTGAAACGGTTCGATCAACCCTACATCTGTGACAGCCTTCTTGAGCTGGCAGTATGCCAACAGACGTGAGGAGCGCCACTCGAGAGAGTGTTTTGTCTCGGAGAGTAGACCAAAACTGCTCATAGAAGACTCGAACTTTGGGATGAACATGGACCATGGCCGCTGGGGGTACCTGGTCTTGTTTATTTCAAAGAACGTATCTTCGGTCACTTGAGCCGGTGACGTCTTGAGCGGAGTCGCGCGGTCGTCGATGTGTTTGTTTAGTCCGATCACCCCAGAGAGACTCCAAGTAACGAGTTCTGAGAACACGCAACCAAGTGACCATACATCACTCTTCAAATCAAGAGGTTGATCTGTATCATGGACATCGAATTCCGGTGCTCGGTATGACCTGACAGGTACCAGCATTTCTCGGGAGAAGTTGGAGTCCGACTCAGATTTCAATGCGAGGCCGAAGTCCGCAAGCTTCAAGACAGGATGCACTGAAGGAGGTTCATCCTCATGGAAACAGAGGATATTGTCAGGCTTAATGTCGGCGTGTAGGACGAATTGCCGCCGAGTATCGGAGTAGCTTTGGGGGGGGTTTGCCTCATGGCTCGGTAATGTGTATGTGCCGAGCCTACCGTGGGTTACGGCGAGGGCGTCAGCTAGGCCCCAAGCCTGATTCAATAGCCAATCAGTGGAATACCAACGGGCCTGCTGCTGGCCCTTTTCTTCTTCAACCCCAGGTGGCGAGTACTTAGCCCACAAGTCCCTGAGATTGCCTTCTTGAGCCCAAGGAAATAGGAGGTAAGACTTATCCCTATGCTTAAAAGCCGCGAGCAGTGGCACAATATGGTCGTTTCTGGGGATTGCCAGGTTGATTCTAAACTCATCGAGAAAAGGGTCAATGGCGCCCCTCAGCCGAAGGGGGAGCTGGTCTTCGTGGAACTCCTTGAGTGCAAAATTAGTACCTTCTACGGCCTGTATTGCTCGGTCAGATCTTGGCATCTTGGACGTCACGACTGCAACTCTGGCTTACGGGACTGCAATAACCTTGGTGGATGGATATCTCGTACACGCTCGAGGATTGCCCATCGTACGGCGTGCTCTCATTGACTGGCAAAACTGCTGCCTGACGTGTGACCCAAGGGAGGGTTAAGCCATCCTCAATGACGGTCGGTGACTGGTCTCGGCTATTTATCGTGCGGAATTCGATGTAAGGTGCCTGTAACCGGCATCGCCAGTGGAAGAAAAGGTCGGCACTGGCACCTAACAGCCTCACTATCTCGATGATCTTCCCTTGGGCTGCACCTGGACGGAATGGCAGGTCGCTGTCGCAGAATTCCGTGCATAGGGTCTGTAGGAGCTTGAAAAGTACGTCAGGTTCCAGGGTAACCAGGGCTGCGGTGAAAATGATTCGGCATCCAGTGCATCGTTCGTTTCTGCAATGACAGCCGGGTTCTGGGCATGGAACGATCAAGTTCAGTTTGCATGAGACATCTCCAGTCCCGTCTAGATCCTCATCCTGGGGGATGCTCAGGGAACTCAATGCTTGTCTGACAAGTTCGCGATCGATTGTCTTGGTCAGAGTACCAGATGGTGTAAAGCGGTTTCGGGAATCGTATACATCGCTTCTTGATTGAAGAAGCAGGCTTCGGATAACCTTGGCGCGAATATGCAAAAAAGATTCAAAGTTCCCAGGATGCGGTGTCGCTGGTGACCTCATGACCCTTGGCATTTGATCAGAGGTGGGTGCAAACTCCATACTCGAAGAGAGTGGACGGGAGGCTGGAGCGCTTGATGGCTGCACGGGCAACCCGAAGTCAAATATTCACCGACCCCGTTAACTCGGTGGGGTACTCTGAACAATCCACCCCTTGTTGCTGTCCTCGCAGTTACGCTGGCGGCTATATGTTCGTCCATCGCAGCCCAGCATCCGTACCGAAAGACCTAAGACAGCACTGAGCACACAGCCTTGTCTAGAAGCTCACCGCCTTTGCGCCCATTTCGAAGCGACGTGGTGAGGGTTGCTTTTGAGGGTTCGTGGAAAGCACCAAGCCAATAGTAAGACGACTAGAAGAGAAGATCTATGTATCTATGAAGCCACTCATCTCGGTTGAGCCCTTGGGATCCTATCCGCCCTTGGCGAGTACAGTAGTCTCATTTTTGTCATAGCACTTGATTCAGATGGCTCAGTCAACGATGCCTTTCCCTCGTCCGTCAGAGGCTTGTCTAGGAGGTGGCTGGGCTGGTTCTCCGGTCGTCGATCGCTCAGATCTTATTGGAACTCATACACATCGCCATTGGAGACGATTCCTCACGCATGAACGCCCGAAGCCGAAATTTAGGTCACAGTGCTTCTATCTACTCCAAAATGGACATGCATTTACATCATTTGCTGTGTTCACTCAGTGGCCGTGAGGATAACAGGTCGGGCATTGCCCTGCAGTAAGACGAGTCGCTGCCACCCACCCTGAAGAGTAGTGTAACGTTAAATATCGCTGCCCGTTCTCGTAAACAGCGCTGCCCCTAGCCCGATCCGGATATTTGCACGCAAGCCACACAGACCGAGCCATAACCTCCTCGCACTCCGGCCGCCGCCCGGTCGCTGCCCGCCCGCGTCGCCGTTATTATACTTTAATTGCTTGCATCCGACCAGCTATTAACCATATACTAGAATAACCCGACCTTACGGTAACCCGAACCCTAGACTAACCCTGGACTAACCCTAACCTTAACTAACTTTACGTGTGGCCGTGGGCGCGAGTGCAATAGAAAAGAGTGCGATTGAGAGGACTTCGCGTCGGGAGGGAAAGTGAGGCCCGTGAGTAGAGGGGGGGGAGTGAAGGCGGGGGCGTGTGGCTGTATCCAGATCAGGCTAGGGGCAACGCTGTTTACGAGAATGTGCAGCGATATTCGACATTGCACATGGGAAAGGGCAGGGCATGGCGAATCTAAATAGCTGGCTGCGCGCGCGACGTCGTCGCTGATGCACCTCTGATGCACCATTGGCTGACATACATATACGCCAACTCCT